>VZRV01003964.1:4509709-4520569 GCA_013398115.1 Falcunculus frontatus | reverse complement strand
AGGAAGGAAGGAAGGAAGGAAGGAAGGAAGGAAGGAAGGAAGGAAGGAAGGAAGGAAGGCAAGCTTGATCACCCCTTATCAAGGAAATGGGACGGAACTAACACATCCACAAACCAAAGATCCCAGGGTGGCTGTGTGTCCGCACAGATGAAGGAAGATGACAGCTCTCACCTGCAAGTGTGCAGAAGGAGTGAATGCTCTCAGGCACTTCCTTATTTTAAGGTGTGCTTTACCTTTACCGTGGATTAGGAACCTCAGTCACCAGTATGAAGTAACTGAGGACAAGTAAGCAGATGAAATGTAAAGAAGCTAATGCTGCCAAGCCCAGTTTTGGTTTCCTTGTCCTGACTTCCCTGAGGACAGTGACTGTAGTTTCCACTTTGCTTTGGTGATGAAGGATCAGGCTGGTCCTGAGAGTTTCAGTCGGACTCTTTGGCTTTAAGCAGTGAAAAGGTGAGACAGGTCTGGGATATGAGGAATTTGAAATTATTTACAACGTAGCGCAGGAGAAATGTAGAAGCAATCTGGAAAGTATTCTTTATGTCTTCATTAAGAGCAATGAAAAATAAATCCTCTCTCTTAGCTTTTTTGTTTGATCTTTCTTTCTACATGAGTCTAAATATCTAAGGCTACACTGAAGAAGCCCACAGTAGTGGTCAAAAGCTCAGTTGGATGGAGACATACCACACACTGAATCAACATCTGCTGCAGGTATTCAGGCAAAGATGATTTTCCCCCTCTAATAATGTCACTATAGGTAAATCTTTTAAAGGGGTTTTGCACAGTGAACGGATGAGATAAGGCCAGTTTGGTGAAATCTGTCAAATTCAGGAAAAAGTTGTTTAACCCAGTTGAAGTGGTATATGTTTCTCTCATGCCAGGTATTGTGTAAAGTTGTATTTTCCACAATTTAAAAGAACTTGTTTTAGGATGAGCTACAGATTAGAGCTCAGACCTGAACTGTTTCTTTTTTGACATCAGTTGTGGTGAAAATACCACACAGGTAGACTTAAAAGGTCTTTTCTTACTGTTTTCTTGTCAGCAGGAAGATCTGATTCACAATCAACCATATGCCAACAATCTTACAAAATACAACTCAGACAAGGTCTACTTCATCATGATAGCGCTGAAATAGTGACATCATTCAGAACTACTGCTTTGATCATCAGACTGGCATCACAGATATCTCAGAATTATTCCAAAGGACTTCCTATGAGCCCCAAGGGGCTCTTTACTATATAATTATAGTAATAGGTTATTGAGAGTTTGAGAAACATTGCAACATTAAAGTTAACACAAGTTGTGAAGGTCATGTAAGCTGCCGGACTAAAGCAGCAGGAAATACAGGCTATGGCAGTCAGGATATGTGACAGACATGAAGTAAAATGGAGGTAGAAAAAGAAATCAAGACTGTATTTGAAATACCACCATATAAAAATATATCAGAACTAGTCTGGTTCATCAGCGTGATAAAATTTGAAGCAAATTTGTACTTAAACTCTCATTGAAAAGGCCAATCTTTTTTATTAGCTGCTTACAACAGGCACTGAAAATAAACAGGATAAAGAACAGGAGTGTGCTTTTGAGAGTTTAAAGACTCTATTGACTACATTCTCAGTTCTGACATTTTATGATATTTCTCAGTCTACAGCTGTTTCAGCAGATGCCAGCGGCTATGGTCTTGGTATGGTGCTACTCCAATTACATGGACATGATTGGAAACCTGTAGCTTATTGTTCCAGATAACTTTCAGATGCCAAAACCAAGCACAATCCAATAGAGAGAGAATATTGGGCAACCATATGGGCACAAAAAGAATGATATAGCATGTTCTTGGTCTTAATAATGTCTAATGACAGCCCCATGATTCCCATGTTATTAATAGGGTACTCTTTAGACTATAGAGATCCTTCACTCATTTGAAATACAGACAAATTCCCCTGCTGCAAAATCTGTTCACATTAGGCTCATCTGGAAACTTATGGAGATCACTCTTGTCAGTAGAAGTGGTCTTCAAAGCCCAAGTGTAAGTTGATGTCCTTTTGATGCACTGGCATCACTGCAGAAACCAGATGTGTTAAACTAAACACGTGTGGCTTTTGCACTATTGTTACACAGGTTTTAGTGATCTAACCCTGCTAGCTCAGGCATTTATCAGTGGCCATCCATGGCTTCAGCTAGCAGAGACGGACGAAGTCCAAGACTATTTGCCTATAATTAACAACTCTTCAGGTTTCCTGTATCTCTTTCTAAGAATTGTAGTTTGCCCTTTAGAAGTGATTACAAAAGAAACTTCAGCAGCCCTGATACTTGCTCAATTGAAGAGCAGTATATAGAAACAAGAGTTCCAAGTAAGTAGCTCCAAAACCTTGGGATAAAATCAGAAATCTTGTGATATCTAGGGGAAAAAAAATCTGAGAAATCTCATACACAATGGGAGACTCAACATTTGATGGGAGACTTTAGGAAAGAATAGTGAAAGCAGCATCTGAAGTAGAAAAATGTCTGGTTGGTTGTTCGAGGTTTCTCATTTTTCTTTTCATTCTGTTTTTTTGATTTTAAGATGTGTAGCTGTCCTGCTTCTCACTCATTCCACACAGAAGTAAAACATAGATAAGTTTATATGTATGTGTATCTATATATTTATATAGGTATGATCATATATGTGCATGCCTATAGATATATATGTGAGATGTGAGCTAGATGCTCTGTGAGCTATACAAAGCCTGTGAAACCTAATTCCATGGCTTTTTTGATGTGGAATAACCCCCAATACACAACAACCAACCTGATGAAAATCTGCCATTTTATATGGCTCTGCTTAAAGGCCTTCAGACGAACAGATGTTAACTCTAGGAATACTCAAAATTTCTTCTTTAATTATTGGAATGAATCCCAAAGTTTATGCAAACTCATTAGGAAACCTTGTTCTGATATATCTGAATGGGCAAGTATATTAGACTCCCTCAGTTTTTTTCACTGCCCTTTACTGACCTCTGAAATGTTGATCGAGTGACAGTCATACCAATGAGGAGATAACTTTGTTGAGAATACTAAATTTAATAAACAGAAATCTCTAGCTTTGAAATTGTAAATCTGAAGGAATCAATTTCACAGAAGTCACAGAAAACAGAAAAACTGACTTCATGTTAAAATCACTGAAGCCTACAGTTCATCAGGAACTGCAATTTTCTGTCATGTAGTAAATTTCACTAGAAGATTGTTTATGGATTGAGAAGGTAAAGAGAGGGCCTGGGGAGATGCACGCTGCTTCCTCAAAACTATACGAGAAGAGAAACAAACAAAACTGGGAAGTTTCCAAGCAAAAAATATTAAGAAGAGAAATAGGCTTTTATTAAGTAAAGTCTGAATAATTACTCACTGGGAGAAGAGGGAAATACTTATTCACCTCACAGTGATTGGGTCAGTATAAAAACCTTTTTATTTACAAACCACAGAAATTTTAAAAGGACAAAGTGGAAGCTCATGCCATGTCATCAAATAAGAAATAGAAATGATTCATTAACTCTAATTTAAAATCTGAAACTTTTAAAAAAAATTTTCCTTGCAGATTTGCTACATTAGAGCTGAAGAACAGAACCAACTGTAAGTTCTTCCTTTGGCTGCTAACCCAGGGAAGATATCACAGCCTTGAGACTGAGAGCCAGCCACCACTTACATAGCTCTGTACAACACAGATAGCAGTACCCTTCCCCAAACTCACAGACACCACAGTGATATCAGAAATGAAGATACTGAATCAAAAGTGTTTATTTCTGACACGAGACCTTTCAAAAAGCTTATTTTCTTGTTAAGATGCTTAGAAAGCGGCAGGGGCTGCTGTAAGCTGGACCTTTTGCAGCACCACATCCTGTAGGTGGTGAAAGCATCTCTGAAGTCACAGTTTCTTGAGTCTCTTGGATGATTTAGAGACACAGCTTATAAGCTGTGTCATTGCTGGCAGAGAAAAAAACACAAGTCAAGCCAGGGAAAGTACTCCTTTCTATATTTTAACATGTTTATATATTGCAGACTAAAGATAGTTTCTAGTTTTGAAATTTTTCAAAACGCCTTCTAAATTTGGCTTACCTGGTTTCTGTTATGTAGGACACAACTATCAAATACAATATGGGGGTTTTTTTTGCCCGTGGTTAAAAGGAAAGTAATTATGTAAGAAGAAAAGAAGTTTGAGCTAAAAAAACATTATTTGAAAAGAACAGTATTTTTAGTAATAAGGTTTGTGAGTGTTCTAATTCGGCTCCTTTCCTAAGAAATCAGTGGCCAAACATGTCAGTTACTTCAGGGAGACAGAATCAGGTTGTTTCTGCAGACGGGCAATAAATTATTATGGCACTTCACATGAGGTTTTGACACATGCAGCAGCACCTAATTTCGAGAAAAGTTCCAGCAAACTGATGGGGCATACACCAGAATTCAACTAAAGGTGGCTGAGTTTAGCTCTTTAACCATACAACTTGTGGATTTTCTTAGACATTCTCATTGCTACTTTCTCTTTAAAATGTAATTTTGCGCACTGCACTGTGTAGTGTTAAAAGCGTTATGTTTATTTCCTCATTTTTCTATAAATAGCCTGTCTCACACTGTGCTTTGTTCTTTCTGAATAATTCTGAATTACAGTTTATTTACTTCCTATGTCCTCTTAACTTGCATCTTTAAAAGTTTTCAAAAAGAAAGCTTTTGCCAGTGAAAGGGGAAAAAATACTTCTCTCTTCTGTAAGACATCATTTTTTCATTACTTCTACTTTTCCTGTTTGTCTGAAAGGAGAAATAATAAGTGACTGATGTATCAAAGCATCTTCCCTGTAATGATGTGCATGAGACAACATTTTAAGTTGCTATTGATCTGCAAATAACAATTCCTGAGAAAACGAGATTTCATCAGTTTCTTTCTAAAAATAAACCAGGCTTTAAATAGAGCCCAACAAATGCAGTAATATCAATTATCTAGTTGACTTTTTTTCACAGCAGTTTGAAACATTGAAATATCATCTTTGTTCACTATGATACTTGATTGTTAAGGTTTTTTAAAAATAAAGTATCTACTTTATGTTCATATGTATTTTTCAGCTTAAGCAGCAAACTACATCCTCATTAGTACTTGAGTTTTTAATTGTTGTCTTGTGAATTCTAGTGTAGCCATGGAAGGACTATATCTAAGCAAGCTTTTGATTCACATAGGAACAGATAAAACGTATGAGTACCTACACAATAAAATGTAAATACAATATAAAGGTAACTAGAATACCAACATATTAGGTGGCTTGCAGAGTATTTCTGGACCTCTGTGAGGAGTTTCTCAGGTTATAGAGACACATGGATTGTAAAGCAATCACCACAATAAAAGTTGTCTTCAAGAAGAGACTTCTTTTTTTCAAGACAGGGGCTTTAAAACCTACCTTTGTTTAACTTAGTTTGATGCAAATATAAACAGTGGTTAGGGGGGATGTGGAAAATGCGGTTTCAGTTACATCATACTGAGGTCATGATATTAATAGAGTTCCCAGCTTAGACCAGTTTGTTTTTATTTACAGCTGGAGACATGGAGATCTGATATACCAAGAGAGGACTACACTTTTCTTTATGAAATCTGAATGGGCCAGATTTTCAATACAGGAGGAGGATTGGTATATTGGTTAGTTACAGCCAGCAGGGAAATGCAGTTTTATTCCCAATTTAAGCATGTATGTAAGTGGAATAATGTACTGTCAACATGTCAGTGAAAAAGATAAGAGAGTTATGTTGTTAGCCTTCCATATACAAAATGTCACTGTACTTTTTAGGAGACGTAGCACTGAGGGACTATGTATACGCAAAAGGAAACCTGGAACAGATCATGCACCTTGGATCCATTACCTCATAGTAGCTGTGCACCATTATGTACATTACAGATGGTCGCTGTCTCTAGTTAAACAGTAGGTATATTTAAAAAGGGAGCATGTTGGCCTTCAGAGGATGTCCTGAGAGAGCTCTCCCCTCCACCTTGGAGGAAAGGGTCCCTCAGCCTGCAGCGCAACTTTTGAGGGGCTTCTAGTGGTGTTTAGGTAAACAGCTTCATGGCTGCTTATTTTATTACTGTCTGATATTAGACCACTATTGTTTATTGCAGGTGGCTGCCTGGCGGGTGGGAAGTTAAGGAACTGTATGTATGTGTGTTAGGGCAACGGTTTCCCCTTGTTAGGGGAGGTATCCCGTGTGCGAGTGTGTGTGTGTGCTGCGTGGCAGTTAATACAGCACTTATTGCTTCCAGGAACCTCAACAGCAAAATGTTTCCTGCACTGTGACATTGATGAAAAACAAATTTATTATTTCCATTTTGGTGTTTTTGTGTTTGTTATAAAAGAAGCACTAAGCCTGTATCATTTCAGCGCAATCTATTCTCTCGGTTTCAGCACAGACAAAAATATTTCAGCACTAAAAATAAATATTTTATATTTAAAAATACATTTAAATATTAAATTGATGAATTTTCAATACCTATTTACTTGCATAACTAAAACACAGACAATGGATTCAGACAAGATAGGCTTTTTGCTTCCGTAAAAAAGAAACTTTTCAAATAATTTTTTCTCTCTTTTTGCTTGGTGTGCTTTATTTAACCAGCAGATTTTTTTTTTTCTTGAAAAGATCTGGGTTTTAATAAGAAGCCATATTTCACTGAAAATGAGTGACAAAGCTGGCATTCCCACAAATGACTGCCAATATATTATTTTTGTTTATGTGATCGTTCCAAAATAACCTAGCTCCCCTTTTTCTGTCACTGTGCATATATTCTGCGAAGTGCTTCAGAATGCTGCAAAATTAAAGCAGTTTTAGGACTCCTGACAATGCCAAAAGGCAAACAAGAACGCAAAAAGTATCCTTAGCATATAATTTAATTAAGGAATATCCCAAATAAATATACATGAAGCAGAGCTAAAATATATCACTTTAGAAAAGGAGAAGATGTCAAAATGTACATCAATGGAGTTTATAACCTCCTGAAAGCAGATAGTTTCTCTTTTTTTTTTTTTAATTTGGAAAGAACTTAATACATTTTCCTCACTACCAAAGGGTAAACAATAGTGTGCACAGAAAGAAAGGCAGGTAATATGTCAGCTCTTGCAGCATGTACATCACCTAGTGGACATGCTTTGCATACTAAAGGGTGGGGATCTATCCTGCTACTGGATATTTTCTGCTCCTGTTATCAAGTGTTAGTCCCAGTGCATGTTTTCCACATATGTGGAGCTGCAAAGCGCACCCAGCAACTTGCGGCTCACCTGTCCCAGCCCTCGCCAAGCCCTGGAGAGGGGGCAGCATTTCTGCAACACAGGAATTCTTATGTCTTTGCTGCTTTTCTGTGCAGGTGTCAAAGCAGGATTTAGCCTGCACTCCCAGCTAAACTGACGATGATTTTCTGAGGAAAGTGTATGCAACATTGGTGTAATCCTGCAGCAGCCTCCATCTCACTGCAATCCTCTGCACTACACAACCTACAAAAGGTGTGCAAACAGACCGAGGGGAAAATGAACCATGGCCCACATGAATATGCAAAATATACTTGCAAATTAGAGGGGAAATTGGAAAGACATGGTTAAGGGAAAGGTTTGTGAGTTAAAACTATCAGTGATCCAGCTTAGCTTTCTATCTGACTGTTTAGTTTTACACGAGCATTTACGGCGTCACTCCATCCAAATGAGAGCTTCTCGAATGTAGTAGCTACCTACAGCCCCGATCTGGATGCCACGGCCCAATACAGCTTTAGCAGAAGCAAATAGTGAGATCCTTGTGCACTCCATGGACCGTGAAAGCGAGCTTTTGGAAGTGGAAGACACGTTTATAGAGAAACATCCCTGAAAAACAAGGGTGGACTTAAAGTCTGCACAGTTTGACTGGAAAAGTGTTTCAGGAGCATGAGCTCTGGAGGGAACATGTGACAATATGTAACACTCTGAGCTGCAAGGCAGTGACAATTAGGAGGGACATACTTGTCTCTATTTTTAAACAGCAATGAGGTGAGTTGATATTTAAGTTCTCTTCCAAGAATTTCAGTGCAGATGACTGCCCATAGTATAATTATTCACAGTAAAGACTGAGCCATGTTTCAGCTCTGAACATTTGATCGGTCTCTGTACAATCAAAATATAGTCAGATTTGGACAGCCTAGCAGGATATTTCTGACTTCCATGTGCAACTATACTTTTACCAGCCTTTCTCTCACACAGTGTCACACAGTGATACACAGTATAAATCCTTCATATGTCAAATCAGACATGGCATCCACAGTCTGCAGAAAAAATCTGCAGGGTGTAAAGTTACCAAGTATTTGCGAGGTCTACTGTGAGGCTGCATTTTTTTTCCTTCCTGAAACATGAATTCATCTTCCAAAGAACGTGTTTATTTTTCCTTTTCACTAAAACACATCTACTTTCTCCGGGAAATAAATAGAGAAAAGAAAAAGGTATGGATAAGAGAAGTTTGCAATAAGCCAGGCTTCAATCATCAGCTTTGCAATAAAATGATAAGACTCGATGGTTACAATCTTTTATTATTTAGGAATCATGTCAGTTTCCCCAGCATGTCGAAGAAAAATATAGTTGCCATGAAGTAGTTGGCATTTAACACTTTCTGCTTCACTCCATTATCTGAGAAGGTTTTTGTCCTTACTAGGAACAAAGGGAAATGTTATACAAGACAAGCCAGGGCTGGGAGTTTATTAGCTGATTTCTGTATTTTTTTCATTATGGAAAGAGACCACAGAAGTCTGTAAACTTCATGGACATTAACTTGCTAATAGTTCAGACTCAATTTTCCAGAGTTTCTAAATCTAAGCTGATGCTCCTCCACTAATTTGAACAGTAATGCCTAGAAAGTTGATTGATCTTCTAGAGTGAAGGTACACACTAAAGAGGAAGCATTGCAGGGTTTTTTTTAAAGCTGTAAATTCAAAATTAGGAGTCAGTGTTCAGTCCCTGACACTTCATCAAAACATGCTCTGAGACCACTGGCAAACCTCTTCTTTATTTTTCACCCTACACATAGAACAATTGGAATGAAAGTATCATGCCACAAAGATTTTCAAACTAAAGTTTCTAAATCTGCTGTACACAAAAGAAGCCTTGTAAAATTTGTTATCTTTAGATTATTTTTAAATATTTGAAGATACTTTTTAAAAGATTCTCCCATAATTTTGGCCTTGAAATAGACCTCTGTGAAACAGATAGTTTTTAAATTAGAAATCAATGCCAGACTTGTGGCTGCTCACCATCTTTGTAAATTGAAATCACAGTAGACCAAAACATGTCCTAATTCATGATCTGTGGAGCTGAATTTACTCAATATATATTCGACAGAGTATTACAAGATACTGACCAGTTCATTAAAGCTCCATATTCTTAAATATCTTCAAAAAAGGTAGCTTTATCCAGATTACAATATATATTTAAAACATATTTTCAAAATCAACCAAAATTTCAAAGCCAGCAACAGAGGCAAATATGGCTATAAAATATGCATATAAATATACATAAAAATGCTTCCCCCCCCCCTCTTGGAAATGTGTATGCCTTTATAATAAACACACAGAATGCTAGTTTGCATTCAGTAGGTCTATTTATGTGTTTAAAATTAAGCATTTGTAAATTCGCAAGATCAGGCCTATAGTGTATGTGTGTGTGTGCGTGTGTGCACGTGTATGTACAGGAATAAAGAAGGCAGCTTGATTAGAAGTTCTATTCCATGCTCACTCTTTTACTTAACATCTGACATTGGAAAAAATGAAACTAAATGTCCCAGCATTTCTGACAGTTCCAATCCATTATCTGCAATCTGAAAAAAACCATGCACTTTTTTACTCTGAAGCAAATGCAAGAAGTTTTTTCTTTGTTGGGTTTTTTTTTTTTTTTTGGAGACGCCTTCTTTATATAGTGTCAACATGATAGCAGAAATACCAGTTTGCTGTAGATTGTGGGACTGACAATAATATTCTCCGCAACATGTAGAAGGGAATAACTGATGAATCGGAAAATATATGGATGCCTACTGAAATGATTATGTAATGAAACACGAAGTCAAGCGGTGGCATGCTTCTATTAATTGTAGATGATAGTAATTAATTTTCACTGCAGTTGTGATCGTGTCGCCGCTTTCAGAAGAATCCAGAATCCCCTTCCAGGAAAGTGTGAAACTGCATCTGGGTTCTTCAAGCCATGAAAGACTATAAATTTCTTTTAAAATAAGAGGGAGGCCTTCCTTGATATTGTACTTAAGAAAGAGGAAAAAACAAAGAGAAAAAGAAAATGACAATTGTTTTCTCTAAGGCTATTATCTAATGCAAAAGCAAACAGTCTGACTGGAAATCAGCTAACAGAAGGGGATTAGAGAGTAGATCTGAGAGTGGCTTGATTTCTAGCACTGCTGTCTCTTCACACAGTGATGAGACACAGGCAGAGCAGCCAGGAGCTCTCCAGATGGCTAGAGAAAGTGTTTGTCTTGGGTTACTGCAGGGCAGTCTGGACTCTTAAAGCCGGGGAGGCATCATTAGGGAGCAAGTTAGATGTCCACCCAGTAAAAGCGAGCGAAAGAAAGAAAGAGTAGGCAGGCTGCCCGAGAGGGACCACGCTCGCCTATTGTTAACATATACTTGACCCCCACTAACCTCTTCACGACACAGATGTCTCCTACCTCTATCACCTCCCACTGCTTTAAGCCCTCCCCCCCTGCACCTGGGTAGCGGGGCCGGCCCGGCTGCCGGCAGTATGCTGCCTGCCTCGCGCGCTGCCTGCTAGCGGGAGCCGGGCGCAGCGGAGCGGCGGCGGCGGCGGCGCAGCCTCGGGCGGGCGGCGGGCTCGGCTCGGCACC
>VZRV01003964.1:4495238-4509550 GCA_013398115.1 Falcunculus frontatus | reverse complement strand
AGCTCGTTTTGACTTTTGTGGACGTGGATCATCTGGACTGGGAAGGGAAGCCGCGCGGCGCTGCTCTCCCCTTTCCCACCCCCTCGCCCCTCCAGCAGCCTGGGCTGCCGTCTCTCCCCCGAGCAGGACGGGAACTTTTATTTGCAGCTCGCAGCCCGTGGCGAATGGTGGGCATCTCCGGTCCTCTGCAGTGTGAGTACAGGCGCGGGCAGGGCTGGGCAGGGCGCGCCGGGGCGGGGGGAGCCCGAGCCCCTTTTCTTTCCCTTTCTCCTCTCCCGCAGGGCTCCCCGAGCTCTGAGGGGCTCCCGCGGCTGTAACTAACCCAGGCGGATCGGGGCTGCTGCGGTGCCCGGGCCAGGTTAGCGCTGCATGCAGCCTTACACGCTCTGTTCCCGGCTTACAAACTAGCACCCCGGATACTGCTCAAGAGCTCAGAAACCAAATAACCCAGTTTTGCAGAAAATAACCCTCCTAGGCATATATTATAACAAAGCGTCAAATTTCTGTCTGGATTTAGCACTTGCCTTTTTCTTTCCTGCCTGCCCTCTCTCCAGGCTCTAGCGCTGGCCAGTGTGAGTCGGAGTGCCTGAAATATTTCTGATGGGATTATTTTGTTTCGCTTGTTTGTTTTACTGCAATCATAGGTTCATGAAGCACTGGCAACATCTTTTCGGACTGTTTTGAAAGAAATATTTTAGGCGGTGCACGTCGCCTTTAGCTGCACCGCGGTCTTGCAAATAGCTTGTTTTCTTAAACGACAGCCTAACGTTAGGAATTGCATTTCCAAAACTGCAGTACAATGTAACTGTGTCATCTCGTCTGGCTGAGCTGAAGGGTTCGATTCCATAAATTCGCAACAGACCATCGATAAGGGAGATTGGAAGGATGAAAACCACATTCCCGGCCATTTAGACGAGCCTATGACTTTTGCCGAGTTCGAGTCCTTTTGTTAGTGCCAAAGTTGAGAAATTTGATTTAGGGCAGGGAAGGATTTGCCACCCTAGCAGGAGCACCCGTGACTCCGTTGCAGAGTTAATTTATAGCGAACTATCTGTCGTTCCTGTCGTTCCTGTTCTCTGCTCCTCTAGATGTTAGAGAGAAACCGAAAGTAACTAATCGGACGCAGCTCTTAAATCGCTCATGCTCCAACCAGGAGCTAAAATGTTACTTCCTTCAGTTCACTGATAAGTTTAAAGGAGGGAGGGCGAGGGTATGGAGAGCCGAAGCAGCCTCCCCCTCCTGCCCCCCGGGTTGCAGTCGGAGCCGGGCGCGGTGGGACCGCCCTGCCCGGCTGCAGCCGGGGGCTCCCCGGCATCACCGCGATGGGGAACAGCCGCCTCGAAGCCGCTCGAGTTTCTCTGGGAGAGCAGCCCTACATTTCCCAATCCGCAGCAGGCTCTGCCCGTCACCCCCTCCCACCTCTGCCGTGCCCTAAGTCACGGCACGGAGAGGGTCCGTCTCTCGCAGCCGCCCGGCCGTGACGCCCGGGAGCCGGCAGCTCCCGCCCCGCAGATAGCTCGGGAGCGGGCTGCGGTCCGCTGAGCCCGTGGCAGCAAGTCTGCCCGAAAGAGCTGCCTAAGTTTTCCACTGACAAGCGCAGCCGGGCGGGGAGCGCCTGCCTTCGCTTGCCGGTGCGGCCCCAAGGTGCGCTGTGCACGGCTGCGCGCCCGCCTGTACGGGCAATGCTGAACGCGGTGAGGACACAGCACGGCGCGGCAAGGGCTGGGCAAGAATGGGTATATACCTCTTAAAATCAGCCTGTGGGAGCTGCCGTGCTGTCCCTGGGAAAGCAGCAAGTGCCAAACGCTTGGCTATTGGCGTAGCCCTGGCTAACTAGAAGAATGTCTTCTGAGTCTTGGTATGTACAGCCAAGCGTTTGCTCCAGCAAGTACTCGTGTGCTTAATGTAACGCTGACCCCTTTAACTTTTAACATCGCTTCTCCTAATTAATCTGTTCAGGCCCCAGACTTAAATGGCTGTCCACAGCTGCTGCAAATTGATTTATCCCCTGATGGTGGTCCGAGTTGCTGACCAAAGCAGGATTTTTTTTTTCCCTTCCTCATTTTTGGTCTACTAATCTGTTTCGACTTATTTCCTACTTACAGTAATGCTTGCATGCTTTTTGAAGGACTTAGAAAATATTTTCCATTGACATGTAGCTAGAAACATAATTATTGTATTTGTAAACACAATATGTTAGGGCTAAGGGTGAGTATAATTTATTTAACTACACCCTTGAAGCCTTACATTTCCGTCTCCATTTCTGCATCCTGACAGATGCAATGGAAAGTTTAAATAAGCAACTTTGTTAACTGCAGTTTGAGGCAAGATATGAAAGACGTTTTTAGAGTTGAATTCTATTGTGCAGGTTTTCTGGTCAGCTTTTCTGTTAACGGCTTAGTGAATCTGGATAGCCGAGAGGGTTGAAACTGGTTTCTAATGGTTGTTAAAGCTGATGCTTGACCTTTCCATGGGAAGTCTGAAAACCTCATTCAGTTTATTCTGGGCTGGTTTCCTTAGGAAATCAAATATGATCAGGGAATTTCCTTCAGGTCGGCTGAATGGTAAAAAAGTTAGTCCATCTTGTTTATGCGTTCTGGTTTTAGCACTAGGTGTTTCTGTGGCTCCCTATCAATAGGAAGATAATAGGAAAAAGACATGAGTATGGCTCGTTCATAACTGTACAGTCTGTGAAAATATGAAGTTGGCAAAGGCTTTGTTAGGTGTGAGATTCACTGCAGATTTGCTGTAAAGGTTTTTAATTAGGAACTTACATTATGTTTGATAATTGATAACTTTCTTAAGGTCAGTGTCACCATATCTGAACCTTCAGTATAATTGTTACTATTTTCAATTAGTGAGTCATTTTCCTTCGCTATCATGGGAAGCTCAACCATGCATCAGTGCAAGAAAACACCAAACTCCGCCAAAAAACCAACCCACTCTTAATTCCATTGGTGCCTCTGGCAAGCTGGAGCCAGGCGAGGGGTACAAGACATGATAGCAGAACTTCTTTCTGTCCTGTGCTTGCAGAAGGGTGAGCGGCTGGGTTCTTGAGCCATGAGCATGCTGTAGGGAGACAAGAACCATTCTGTTTGTAATGGAATGCAGACAGCAGTGTTAGGTCACTGCTTCCTGGCAACTGCTGCACAAGTTGTTTTTCTTCAAAGGCTTTGAGCTTTTAAATAGTTTCCAAAATCTTTTTAAGTAAAACACTGCCTTCTACCATTTTTGACCACCTTAATGTTAACTTCTTTCGTGCCTAAATAATGGACCAGTAAAACATCACACGGTGTCTCTCATCCGTGTGTGCTTAACACTATGTATGCCTGCGTGCACATGGAGTTTTATACTGGGAGTATTGTTTTTGGAATAATGGGGGAGAAAAATAGCTCCACCTGGAGTGCTGGTCAGTGGCTAGTCGGTTCAGGACATTCTTCCCTGTCAAATCCTGTTTCTCACTTCTCTGAAATGAACTTCAGACGACAGGCGTTGAATGTGAAGCTCGGCTCACTGAGGTACTGTGCAGACTGCAAACTCCTTATTGCCAGACGCTTTGGGTGAAATAGGCAACTGCAGTGTTTGCATTGGGGGTGATGGGAGAAAGGGCTTGCAATCGTCATTTTCAACTTTCAAATCCACTTGCCACAGTCCATTACTGTTAAATCTTTAGCTAATTGAATAAGGATATCAGTATGTCGCTTTTGCAGAAGCTTCAGACTTTTTAGATTGGGGGGGCAGGAGAAGGTCTTGTTCTTTGTTCTGAAGAAACTTAAGTTGTCATGCAGAGATCAAGAAGACTTTATAGCTGAAATAAAACATGAGTTTGGTGTTCTGAAGGGGCTATTTCTCGTGGCTTGGCTAAAGAGATGTGAAAAGATAATTATTTTTAATTTGAATGTATTAAAAAAACCTTGATCCATATAGTTAGTAGCAGCCTGCTCTTTTTCATACAGCCTTTAAAAACAACCTATAATATTTAAAAAAATCGAAACTGACACTGAATTTAGTATAAGTAATGAGAGTGTAAATTCTTAAAACATTGGCTTCCAGGTTACATTGTCTTCATGTTGTTTCACATCAGAGATCTAAAACAGTTGGTTTAAAACCTGAACTTTTAAGGCAAAGGGTCTTGGTTTTCCACATAGAGGTTCCTTTTTAAAGAACTGCTTTTAAAATGCAGTTATCCTGTTCTTACTATAAACTTTATTAGTTTAATATATGGTAGCACAAATACATCAGGAAGTAGCAGACTGTGTGGTTTTGTGGATAAAGAAAAATGAACAGCAGACATAAAATCAAAGTCAAAATATCCTGTTCTTTAAAAGCTTTTTTTATTTCCTCCCCTCCAAATTTTCATCTAAAAGACATTGACTTCCATCTTCATTTTTTTTTTTGCCATCAATATGAAAATTTCCAAATAACGTTTAGACAACAGTGGACATTTTATTAAAGTAAACATTAGTTCAGTATAATGGAGGTAATTGTAAGTGATAAGAGCAGAGCAGGTTATCTGTGTGTTGTTTAAACAGAAGGAGCTGTTTTGCACCATTTCCAGTAGCCATCTGTAGAGGAGAAGGGTTTGCACCTGTCTGTCCACACTAATTATAGATTAGGTCCAAAGAAATGAAATTCGAGTAGGCTTTCTCTTAATGAAATCCATAGTGATTTTATTGTAAATGTGTTTTGTGTACAGACGGTGATGGTTTGTCTGTGAGTAAAATAAATTGCTGTATGGCTGTTATGTACTTGTAGTTGTAAAGCAGGATACTGCTGCATTAACAAAGGTCCTGAATAAAAATGCAGTGCTCCATTTAAGTCCTAGGCTTCAGTGATGGCTCTAGCTACGCTTAATCACAAAGGTTCACTGTAGGCACAGTTATTTAGGGGTATGTTTCAGGGTAGACTTTTCAGTTATCATCACTTTCCTGTCAATGTACTGGCATGTAGGTGGTCCTTTGGCTGAAATATGAGGCAGAAATGGTTTCATGTTAAATATGTGCACACATACATGCAGAGTGTGTCAGAAATACTTTCCTCTGGTTTAATCTATATTATTAAAATAAAGTGGAAAGAGTGAGAAGTGCATTCTGCAGTAAAAGGTCACATGAATTTCTACCACATCTGTTTATAGTAATTATGAACACAATTAACATAAGAATTACAAGTGAGGTAATGACAAGCTGAGCTATGAGATATTATGCCATAATAGTCATATGTTGGAATTCTCACATTATAGCACACTAGAATTCACATATTCAATGCAAGAAAGAAAATGTTAGATTTTTATCTGTTTTAATGCTTCAAAACTTATCTGCCTGGGGCAGATGGACTTTCCGCTTTAGAGGAAGGTAACCCATTATTACAAGAGAGTCAGTTGAAATTAAGATTTCTAGCCTGCAGCTTGGACTTTGAGACAGCTGTGCTTATGGAACGCCACTTCTGTTACACATTTGTATCCTGATTGTATTTATTTTATTAATACACATTGTTTTATTTTTAAATGTGAGTGTTTTCACAGCAAACTGCTTACATTAGGAAGGATCCTGGATTAGTTTTTCTTTAGAATTTAGTGATTTGAGTAATAAAAGTATGGTCAACATAGATATAAGATGCACATGGTGGCCCTGCAAGATGAGAATCTGGCAGATCCTAAATTAGTTCATGGCATGATATGTATGTATTTCAAGGAAAAGCTCAGTAAAAGAAATACCAAAGAAGAGCATTCTGTAATTTGTCCACAATAGTTTGAAATAACATATGCAGAGAGAAAGCTCTGTATTACCTTGCAGATTGAATTAATTAATAAGTCACTTTTCTTTAGAAATGCATAGAACATACCATTAAGTTTAGGAGCTAAGGTTTCAGACAAGTTGACTAACTTTTGTAATATGACCTGTCTGATTACCTCTAAATATGGTTGTCACACAACTGACAACTGGAGAAGTTGAGGGAGAAGTGGCTCTTCTTCAGGGTAAAAATACTGGCTGAGGAATGCATAGTAAATTTGACATGCGAAAATCAGTTTGCCTTTATTGAAAAATCAAAGTCCTGGTTTTGCGATAGGAACATTTGCCCAGTTGCTGTTTTTCCAAGGCTAAACATATAGAGTGGTTTATGAAAAATAAAAAAAATTACCTCGTGCTATGTCTCAGTGATACCAAGAGGTTTTCACATTATTGGATTAGTGGAGGATTTGTGACAGACCCCTTTTTATCTGACATTCATTGCGGTGACACGATTTTCACACACATGCCCTTCCCCCATCTAGGTTCTGGTTTTCACTTTGTATTATGTGTCAAACTCCCTTTATTCCTTTTCTTGTGGAAAAACCTGCTATCTTGGACGAGTGATTTTGGAAGGAGTTTTGCACTGAACAATGCCAGTCTCACTTCAGCGTGCTGTCATTGTCCTCCTCCCTCCTTCGTGGTGCTCCTCGGCAGACGTGCAATGGAAATGCGTTTCCTAACAAATAAGTGTTGATTCCCAGGGAGAAACATTTTGGAAACTTTAAAAACCGAGCGCTTTGAGTACCTGGTGCTGGCATGGCTATTCAGTTGGCCGGCTGTGCTCATGGTAGGCAGGCCAGGCTGCTTTGCTGTCTCCCCTTTCTGTATCTCGTGCTAACCCTATGCTCTTTGATGAATCCCGACAAAACAGCTCCTCAGGTTTCACAGAACCTGAGTTGTGAAGTGTAGGGACCTACTCCTCCTTATTGCTCATCCTCAGGTGAATGATGCCAGCACTTCGTAGCAGCAGTGTTGTGTTCAGGCTCTTACGCCAATGGTGAGAGCAGGTTGGGTTAGGTAGGGACTTGGCCAAACTGGGAGCGGATACAGTCTGTGACTGCACTGGGCCAGCGGCCGCCGTGCTCTGTGAGGGATGGAGGTACGGTCTGTGAGGAGGGAGCCGGGCTGCAGGAATAGGTATGGTCTGTGAAAGGGGAGCCGGGCTGGAAGCAGTCACAGGGATGATCGCCTTGGTGGGAGTGGTAGCGACCTCCAGCAGAGGAGCCTTGGGGAGCCAGCGCTGCGCGACCCCTGGTAGGGTCCTTATCCTGGAGAAGTGTCGGGCAACTTCAAGGGCCGGAGCCGGGCCGGACGCCGGCCATAGGGCAGGCACACGCAGACCTGGGCACCGCCGCCTTCTTCCCCGGTGGGCGGCGCGGAGGTGGCGCCTCTCCTCGTGCCGGGCGCGGCCTCCCCCGGGACCCGGGGCCGGCCGCAGCCCCGCTCCCGGCCCCGCTGCCTCGCACATCCTCCGGCCGCCATCTGGGCTGCGCTGATACCGTAATCGCCCCGATGCACGCCGCCGTGCCGCTCCCCCCCGCGCCGGCGGGGCCGCGGAGCCGCGATGCTCCGTCCTTGCGCCGCAGATAAGCTGCGAGGCGCGTGAGGCGCACAAAGCCCGGGCCGCGCCGGCGCCTCCACGTCCCTCCCGCCGCCGGAAGGTAAAATCTCCACCCGCGGGCGGGAGAGGCGGAGAGGCGGGCGGGGGGACAGCCTTCGCCGCCTCACACCGCCCGGCCCGGCCCGGCCCGGCTCGGCTCGGCTCCCTCGGCGCTGCACAAGTCGATAGGCGCTGGGAGAAGTGAAGATGTAACCACTTATTATCTCCCCCTGGAGCGGGCGGGGGATTTACGGGCAGAGATTAGCCGGCGGGGAGACGGGATCTGCCTTTTGTTGTGTTGCCTCCCCCCGCCCTCGGGCAGCGCCACGGGGAGCGGAGAGGGGCTCGCCTGCCGGGCTGGCCGCGGGGAGGGAGGAGGTGGCCGCAGAACAAAGGTGACTAAGGGACCCCACTTTAAACACAGCCCACAGGAGCGAAGAGTGCCATGTCTGGATGTTTGGCGGGACGGGGTGGAGGAGCCCCGGCCTGGCGTGGCAGTGGGGCCGAGGGGCTGTGACAGCCCCGGCCTGTCACGCCCAGGCACCCACCGCTCGCTCCTGGGGTCGTTTTAATGAAGGCTCCTAACTTCTAAAATCCTTATAGAAGATGACAGCGGGCTTTAGGAAAAGTAGCCTCTTTGCTCTTTCTTTTTTGTTGTTTCGGATGGACTTTCGGTGTTGCTTTTTAAGTTCTCTCCTAGATTAAGATGACTTGTGTGCTCAGTGTGTGCACGAACGCTGCTTTAGCAAACGGCTCTATCAGTGGTCATATCTTAAAGCAACATTAAACAATTACCTTTATATTTAAAAGTTTGAAATATTTATACTGCCGTTTCACTTTGTAAAGTGTTTGCACAGATAGATATATAGATATGATCTGGTAACTAAAAGCCTAATTAAAATTTGTTTAAACCAGGGGGGATGTATTCTTGTTGACAGCAGCAGATCGATAGGGTAAGACAATAGAGCCCCATTATTTTACTTCCATTGACTGAACATATTGACATTTCAGGTTTGCGATTGCCTCAGTGAGCATGATGAAACACTGAAATTCATGAACCAACTGTCTGGAGTGGCACATATATTACTGTATGTCATCTCTGCCTTCAGGTTACCTTATCACTGAAGCAGAATGGTAATGGATGGCAGCAGAGTACTTCAGGGGGGTGAAGGCTCTATCAGTTAAGAAGCTGACACATAGCAGGTTTCAGGAGTATCTTTAATTACACCTAGAAATATGTACAAAGGAAGATGGTCCTTGTTACCTGCTGCTGTGCTTCAGAGTTTGCCGTCTCAGAAGCAGGCAGGATAACAAGGTACTTATATTTCATTTTTTTATATGCATGACTTGATGCCTTTAACTTTTGCAGGAGCCCAAGGATTTCTGGTTGTGCTGTTTGCATGCTTGCCATGTTCAGCAATGGCAGCATCTCAACCCAGTCTTGATGCTCAAGTTCCAGAGCATCTGCTAGACCTTCTCCCAGTCTGAAGACTGCAAAGGAAACAAAGAACAACTTTAAAATAAATAAATGCCCTTTGAATTTCTCTCCCCTCAACATGTTCTAATGACAATGCCCGGGGAATTCATTGGAGTGAGACTATAGCAGAATACACACATACATACATATATATCTATATATATCTATATATACAGGCACGTACATTTTTTCCTTGGTATAGGCACCATAAAAAGAAATGTCTGTGCAATATGTGCACGTGAATGCATAATTGTATATATCAGCTTATATGATTGCATATAAATGCATATATAAAGAAGACCCCTATCTGCAGAACATGCAATGTGTTTATTATTTCAAAGGCTTTCAGATCATCTTTAAAGTCTAGTTGACTGTAGAATGAAAGCCATCAGGGTAACACAGAGATGGAGATTGAAATTAATTTAAAGCAGACAAAGAGCAAATACAGAAGAGCCACTACAATTTAACTAATTTTTAAAAGTAAGTGGATTGAAAATATAAAATGTATTTTGTGTGCCATCTACTCAGCAATTGTTGCAATCGAGTGGACCGCTGATGCCCTTTAAGATGGTAAAAAGAAAACTAGTCCTTTATACCATTTTCATGAAAATGTTAGGTTTCTGTTTGATCAGCAGGTGCTGTTGAGATGAAAGCCATGTGTAAATTTTCAGAAGGCCAAAAGTGTCAATTCAGAAAAGGAAAGTGATAAGGGAAAATGCAATCAGTTTTCCTGTTTTCAATTTGTGCAGGATTTGAAGAGCTGTTTTGTTAAACTGCTACATCTGCTCCAATATGAATATTGAACTAGTTCCACTAAAAATAACACCCTATAATTTGGAAGCCATTGCAATCTTTTGTTAATGCAAGTGGGTTATTTGAAAAAAAAATCTATTCTGAAAAATCTCCTGCCTAATGTGCATTTTTGTTTATCGGCACTTTTATCTTCGGCAGATAAAATGGCATTATGCAATTAGGACCATATCTATTTGAACTGGAAAAATGACACTGGTCTATTTGAACTGGAAAAATGACACTGGATAGCTGAATGTCACTATGTTGGTGAAAGGATTTAACTAGTACTTTAAAAATAATTTTATTAATAAACTATGGTTGTATCTTAAAATGACGTGTGAATGTTTTCCCATTGCAGCGATACAGCTTTACTTACTACTGAGGACCTTGAGCAATGTAAAAGATGTTCAGAGTATGACAGAACATTCTTTGGCTGGTTTCATTGCTGATATACCTGCAAGTCTTAAGTTTAGGCTCATCAAGGACATTTTAGTTAAAGGGGATTTTGGAGTAACTTTTTCCATGGTAAACTAAATGACTGAATCATATTTGAATGCATATATACAAAAATATTCACAGTTGTGGAGCTGCTAATCCAAGTGAATTCTATGACTTGGAAGGCATAGTACTGGTAGAGCACACATTTTCTGTCACAAGCATCTCTGGAGAATATAACATTGTTGCTTTTTAATTTAAAAAAACCCCAACTAAACCAAATGGAAAGAATATATGTTTGTTATAAGGATCTAAATGAAGAAGGGATAATTCACTGTTACATGTATGGAGCCGTGTGTACATAACATGAGTAAACGTGCAGAATAGAATGAGAGCTTTTATTGCTTTATTTCAACATAGAGAATGACCTGGTTTTAATATTAGAATGGGTTTTAGTTGTTGAATTCTAATCTAATCTAGTAGTCAGGAACTAATTTTTTTTGGTAGGTCTCTGCATGGGAAAGGGCCTTGCTGATGCTTCTGTTTGGTTTTGCAATTGGATTTGTAAGCTTTTGACCTTGGGGGATTTTCCTCAAAGTGATCTACAGATCAGAAATAATTAAAATTCAATAAACTGAAATTTAAATATAGAATGGATTCTGTGCGAGATCCGTGCTTGTGGTAGGTTGTCTAGAAGTCTGTGGCATGTCTACTTTATAGCTTGTATTCCCCAGCATAACTGTGTGCACACATGTGCATAAATTTATGTTGAATGACAGAGGGATAATTATTTATACAGATTTTATCCAAAACTCTGTGCTCTCCTGAAACATAACACAAAGCCTCCCTCCCCAGAAGAGTGTTTACATCCTGTGACAGTCACTAGAATCAAATCTTCTCAACATGAAAGTTGTTTCCTTTCCTCCAAACCTTCTTTTCCCCAACAAAGCTAACCCTGTTAAACCTCACCTTCTGTGGGATGTATACATAGTTATAGACATATGTACGAGAAGTAAATATTACAGAAAACATGGCCGATTGGGGCAAAATGTCTGTAGCCTTAAATAGCTTGTGATATCTGCCAACAGCAGGAGTGGCGCTGAGGAGGCCCTACCTCGGCTGACCCGGGGATGTGAGAGCCTTGGGGAGCCTCGCGTTCGTGCTCGGTGCCTACGTGGAGCTTTCTGCTCGCAGATACTGCCGAGTAAATGCTCTGGCACAGCATGGGAGAGCAGATGCTGCCTACCTGAAGAGTTTTTAAACCAAGGAGCTTTTTACTCTGGTCGTGGGATTTTCTGGTACTTTGCACAGGGGTTGGGGTGGAGTCCAGCCCCAAAAGAAAGATTTCAGCAGGGTATCCAGATTTTCTTATCTAAATGTTCTGAACACATTCATGGGAGTGCTCTGTTTTCTTAATCTTTGCCAGAAATATGCTGCATGCAGTTTTACTGTTCCTGTTGAATAGTTGCCATATTTAACTCCACTGGTTGTGAATGGAAATGGGAATATGGAGAGGAATACTTTAATGTTCCCTCTCATTTTCTGTAACACATTTTGGGATGCCTGGAAAGGGAGGGCATCCTAGATGCTGAAAAGTATTTCAGAATACATAAAAAGAATTAATAGAAGTTCTGAAACTTGGGTTTTATATGTAGTTTTTGGGCATGTGTGATATGGTGACTTACTTGATACGTTTTTATACTCAGTATTATTTATTGAATGTAGCTTTCGTGAAAGCACATTTGTGTTATACAGAACTGTACAGCAACAATATTCTGAATAATCCTGTATCGTAACATGCTGATTTGGGATCCTCACGGGATAGTTCATAATTTCTTTAATCATTTCAGAAGGCATTTGATTCATTGCCACTTTTATGTCTATCAAGACAGGTATACTCTGGTGCTTATAGTAAAGTAAATATGCAAAGTTCACGGAGGATAGATAACAGGTTCTTTCTGAAATTAGGTTGCAGTCTGGAAAGACAGAAGACTCCACCTAGTGGAGTGGAATTAATATGCACATGGTGGCAGGCAGTGGCGTGTAATAAAATAGGTATCATTTATGGAGAGCCAAGTTGCTACAGAGAGTAAAGCCCAAGAATTCAGACAAGCATCTGAGGTGATGGTTGTATGACCATTACAAATTGTACCAGACTGTAGTTACTTTTGGAGCTGTAGGAGGCTTATGTTTGTCTGCCATGTTGGATGTTAATATGCAATTTGCGTAAGTAGTAGGCATTACCACTAGGTTTTTTCTTTTGTAGTGCCTTTTATTTGGAGATCTGCTGTCTCCATTATTTGGTTTCTGATGGTGACCACACAGGTGCCCCTTTTGGTTGTGGCCCAGGGGTCATTTTAAATAGCTTGGGAAAAAAAAACCCCAACAATTCAGCCCCCAAAAAATCACCACTTTTTTCCCCCAATTGCTTATTTTTCGGAATATATTTTCTGGGTTTTGCCTTTTTGATTTTTGTAATGGCAGTATCAAAATGCTGGTTCTGCATGCTGCCATGACAGGTTGTGTGGCATGTTGAGTAAAGCTGTGCATGCTTTCTGGGAGTCACAAGGTTTAATAAACTCTCTGATGAAGCATCAGATTATATAGAGTTTTGTACCTGTGCTTTGCTGTCCCATTGGTTTGGTCACATTGTGCTACTGGGATGTAATAAAATGAATTTTAAAGCTGGGATGTGAGTGAGCACCCAACCTGAGCAGCAAAGATATTGTCCTGAAATCCTCTTGGAAAACTCATCCTAACATTGAATCACACATACATTAGACAAGTTCAGGAAGAGAACTCCCCAGGACCAGCTCAGGCTTTGACAGTGAGAGGGTGAGGCTATTGCCAGAAAATGGGATGATTAGGGTGCAACAAAGGAGACAGAATGCTGCAAAGGATATTTGGGAAGAGTGTGCCAAAGGAGCGCTTCCAGTGACATCCAGGTGGGGTTTGTTGCCAGAGCCATTAAAGCATAGTGGTGCCAGAAAAAGCTGCCAACAAATGTGGGAATAATGGCACCTGAGGGTGTGCTATCAATGGATGGTACTGCCAGGATGGTTTTTTATTTTATTTTAATGGTAACATTGTTAAAAGTATTTAAGGGTAATATTATAGAAAATGTTTTAGTGAGTGAAGTCACTGAGTTCTAGGAACCATTAAGCAAAACTTGTTTCATGACTCTGCTATTTATTATTTTAAAACTTGATGGCAAACCACTTAATGCTGGAAAAGCAGGCTGCAACCTGTGCTACAAGTGGACAAGGAAACCATCCTACTGAACTGAATAGACCAGCGTTGTTTCTGAATGTTGGACACATTTCATGTGCACCATGATAAATTAATGCGACTCTATGGATCAGCAGAGCTTGTAAACACTGAATTAAAGTACTGGAGCTCAGATATTCCGTGGTACTTCCATGCCCAGTTCTCACTGAAGATAGTGTTTCTTTAGTTTAGATGTCAGTCTGAGGATCTGGACCTTCAGACTTTCTGTGCTCCCATCTCACATCTGTGATCTTGACAATACTTTTTTGGATCAATTCTGAGACATAGATCTAGATCTCTCCCTAATAAAATGGACTAGCTCAGGTCTCAGTGTAAAGCAAGGCATTCTTTTTGAATTGTAAATCACAGACTTATCTGACAAGTCTTCCTTATAAAGGAGAGAAAAAGCCTATTCCTTCCATAATAACGCTTGCAGAGATTCCTTTTGAGTCCATTGGGTCAGGATTCTCAACTTGTATATCCCAAGAGCTGTTTTAAATTGTATTTAAGCCAGCTGCCTGCTCCAGGCTTTTTCCAGAGAAGTGCACAGCTACAGTCGTTGGAAGGAGGGGATCGATGTATAATTTTCCTTCCACATTCTGACGTGTATTGATCCCATCCTCTTCACATGGGGAGCTTCTGATGTTAATTTTCTTTTTTTGTTTGTTTGTTCATTTGCTTTTAAATCCAGGCCTAAATTTCACTCTCTCTTACAGAGCTATTTTTGGCTACTATTGTTTTTATTATTCCATGGCTTCTCTGAGAAGAGAAGGATGGGCAGGACCTCAGTGACATTGCCAGAGCAAGTCATCAGTGGCCATGTCTGCCCCTTAGGAGGTCACAGGAAACAGGTGGCTGTGTTAATTGTTCTCACTCCCAACTCTTGTCCTTCCTGGAGGGAATTTAGAAGTGGTCAGGAAGTGTCAGGTCTACTGTGTCCCCCCCCGTCCCC
>VZRV01003964.1:4440452-4495196 GCA_013398115.1 Falcunculus frontatus | reverse complement strand
CCCCCAGGTTCACTACTTCAGGCATTCATAATAATTTGAGGTATTTGCCAAGCAAGGGAAACTGTCTGGGAATCCTTACTGTCCCTTCTAAGCTGAGTGGCTACCTGGCTGGGAGGGCTGAATGCTGTTGTTGCAGAGTATGTTTGGGATTGCACCTGGAATCCAGCAGAATAACAAAGAATTCTATTTAAAAAAAAAAGTGTTTCCCAATCATATACTGTTTTCCTCTTTCAAGATATTGATAAAAGTCTTAGGTAAGAAAACTACAAAAATTCAAGAGGTGCATTAAATATTTCTGGAAACTATGATCTGCTTTTATCTAGTGAGTCGAGGATGGAGAATGTCAGTGCATGTTCTGCTTAGGCCAGTTTTTATTGTCTTTGTTGCAACTGCACCATCAGTAGTCTTGGATCTCTAAATGGCACTCAGTCCTGTGCTTTGGAAAATCAGTTAGGGTCTTGCTACTTTATATGAGCTTCTTGTTAGCAGCTTGCTTGATTTTTTTTAGCAGTGAAGGTGCACAGCATTGCTGAGTATCTCACTGCAAGCGTGGCACCCAGTGCTGTAAGCCAGATTTTGAATTACCAATAATGTTTCTATAAAATGTCTTTTGTAAAGTATTCACTCACGTTGGAAGTGATATGAGTTGAGTAATAAATATACTAGTTATTTATCTGCCATATGCATTTGGGGTGAAAACTCTGAGCTTCTGCTCAGGTGTACTCTTGATATTACTGAGACTGCTTGGCTAAGTAAGGTGGGCTGCAGGATTATGTGGCTGGTGAATCACACTGGTTTCTGAATCACTCTTACAAAATACCAGCCTGAAATAGTAGCAAATAATGAACACAGGACAGGTACATTATTTAAAGAATAGCATTTTTAAGCAGAATATTTTGTAAAATTCTAGTTTAGGAACCACTTTGCAATTTACTTCCATCAAACCCATTGTATCAGGAAAAGTACCTCCTTCAGAAGGGAAAAGGTGTCAGTATTGTGGAAGAATATCTGATTTTTTTTTTATCCAGCTATTTGCTGTTTAAACTCCCTTCTTTTCAGTGCAAGGAGATCAGCTGACAACAGCAGCAACTAAATCATGTTTGCAGCTGGGCAATTACAGTAGACCCTAAGATCTGCAACTGTCAACCATGAACGCAGATGCCTTCAAAGTTCTGTTTTTCTTCCATGTGGAAGTCGTTGGCATGGAACAGATGCCTTCATTTTGGAGAAACCAACCGCTGGATATAATTGGTTCTCTCTTGTCTTGTCCTCTAGGGACAGTCTCTCGCAGATGAAATTAGATGAGAGGGAAAAAGAAAAGACACAGGCACACACACAAGCACATGACACAAAGCAGGAGTTTTCAGGATTCCTCTCTGTTTTGTCACGTGGAACTGTTTTCAGCTGGAAGATTTCACTCCATTTTTAGCACTCTACACACACACACATGATGATGATGCTATATGAAAAACATGGAAATGAAAATATGTAGCTGGCCAAAGTTTATTGTTAATCTAAGCATGCTTGTTTAAAAATAAGACAAGCATATCCAGCCCATATTACCTTAGTGTTAAATGTTGACTTCTGCGATATCTGCTAGTGCTGCAGTCTCAGCAATTTAAAGCAAAGTCTCAGAAGAGACAAGATGCTTTAAAACCTGTTTTGTTGCAGTGGTGGAATCAAAGTATTTTCATCAAATGGGTTGGTAGTTGTTAACATGGAAGCAAAAAAAACAAGTAGCAGACTTCAAAATTCACCTAGCACTACAGGCATTCAATTAAGAATGCATCTTTACAGGAACTTCAGCAGAGTTAGTCTGATGGACACCTGTGATGTGCTATTATTGCTGGGAGCCCTGTGGTAGGGTACTGAAGTGACTGTGTCCTCTTGCTGCAGATACCTAAAATGAAATGATGGCAAATGGACTTAGAGGTTATAAGAGAGAGGGAGAATCTGCCTACCCTGTGTTATCAAAGGGTTTCTGTCATCCCCACTCTGCCTCGGTGTAACAGCTACCAAATCATTGTGGTTTGTGTTACTTAATAATACTATTAAAATAAATTTATACCAACTTTAGGTTATCTTAATAAGCTCAGTTGCGAACTGTGACAGTCAGGCAGTGGTGTGTATTCTTCGGTAGACTGAGTACATCCACGAGGTGGGCACAGCAAGGATTGAGGACTGCCAGGAAATAAAACTGGCACTGCTGATACCCAAGACTCTGGAGGCCTCTCATTGTTGAATACCTTTCCTAAATTTTATTTCCTAGCACAAGTTGGGATTTTTGGTTTTGGTTATGGGGTTTTTTAATATATATTGGAGTTTGAGGTATCAGTCCATATTTTACATGGTGCATTTACTACTGCTGTAGTAGCCAAAATGTCACCAGCAGTGAAAACTATCAGGAGTTACCTTGGTCCTGCCTCGGTCTGCATTGTTGGTAGAATGCAGTCCGGCAGTTTAGACACTTGATGTAGCTGGATAGCTGCCCTGCCGTGGTCCTTTGTTTCCTGCTAACCTCCGGGGAGCTGTGTGGGTGGAGGGCATTCACAGGGACTTACAGCAGCTAGAAGGAAGCCCCAGGTAAACTTGTTTTTGAACTGATGACTCTTCAGCTTTTACAAATGGAGATTCTTTGCTGTAGTACTCCAGTTCTGATTCACAGAACTTGAGTGCGACAGTGTGCTTGCTCTTAGCATTGTATTTCTGAAGAACCACATATTAAAGGGAAAATTTAACTAGGGAAGTGCTTAAGTGATGAAGGGATTTCTGGCAGTAACTAGGAAGTACAATAATGGTTGATTTCATTTGAGGCTGATCCTGATATTTGTAGTCTTTACATCCTATTAATTCCTTGAAAGATAAGCTGATACAAGAACGATTTGCCAGGGCCAATGGCTCTTCTAAAAATCTTGGCTCAGGTTATATCCCCCTTCTCTACACATATAAGATAAAAGCACTGTGAATATGAGGTTAACTGAATTCAAATAGAAGACTCTCTAGAGTTATTGCATTCCTTAGAAAATAAATACATTTCTCATATGGTTGAGATTGATCAAAAAAGTATTCTGTATGCCAGTGATTACATTCCCATCTGTGATGAAGGTTTTCTGTCTGCATCTGGTTTTCACATTATATTTCTGTAACAAGAATCCTTTATATGGCAGAGTTCATTCTCTGTATTTTCTATTAGCTGCAGCTTGAACTACTGCATGGATCGCAGATTTACACATGTGGTTTTCATTACTTCATACCATTGAGAAAAAGTAATATTTGTTTGGGAAAGTATGTTTTTCAAAATTTCCATGGTAATACAACATGTTGATCCTTTTTTATAACACTCATGTAAGACTACAAATTGTTTGAGGCATTCTGCTTTCAGTGAAGTTCAGACATAGACAGTTTTGCATGTACATTCGAACAACAGCAGCAGTTTACAATTCAGGAAGCAAAAATACATTTAAAGAAGGAGATTAGTGTAGAATGGGTATAGCAAAATGCATCCATCACTTTGGAAAATGTGGCATATAGAAAAAATGAACATGGGCCTGAAACGAAGAGTAGCAAATGGAAGTGATGTCTTCATTGTAAAGTGAATGACAGATTTTTTTTTTTAAATAAGAACTTTTTTACAGTAAGATGTTTAAAATCTTTTACCAGCCATGAAAAAGGAGTATGCTATTCTGCAGACAGAAATACTGAATTTTTATATGTTACATAGTTTAACATATTTGACCGTAATTGTTTCTAGTGACCAAATTAGAAAAGGTTGGCAAAACATGAATACATCTTTACAGATGTCTGCTGTGTAACTCTGAATCCAAGATATGATGTTAATTTAATATTCCACTGTAAGACTGTATTTCAACCAGATTGTGCTATCGTCACTTGCTAGAAAACTTAATGTTTAAATGATCTCAGTGAAATTAATAGGGCCATTTGGTCAGTGGAGGATTTTTCAGTTTTGGTAGGGGCATGGGTGTATGACCATAAAAATCAGATCAAACAATAACAACAATTCAGAGAATGCTGTATGCATTTATGGAAATTTAAAGTGTTACACAAAAGTCTGGGCAATTGAAAAGTACACAATTCATGCTAGGGCACAACTGAAAAGTAAATTTATTGCCTATGTAGGAACATTGTGACAACTAGAGAATTGCATACAAAATAAAAATAATTTTATAAAAGTAGTTATTGTACCCAAGTTGTGGAGTACAACCACATTTTGGAGATTATTTTCCAAATGCCAGAGGCAATTGTGTCACTTTAAAAGCTCCACAGTTGCCAAATTCTGGGTAGAGTCCTGCAGTCCTTACCACTTGTTTTCACTGAAATCAGTGGAATTTTGGCTTCTCTCAGGACTGCGGGGAAATGTCCGACCACGAACACTGGAAATAAAGAAAGGACTTTGGTGAACTCCTTTGTTTTGTAACCTTAACTTGGGAAGATTTTTTTTTTATTTGAGAAGGGTGCTCGTTTGTGGGAAAGATTGCAGTTTCTAGCACAAACACAAATGTGATCTTTTGCAAATGCCCTTGGGCGATGAATTTTTTTGCAGAAAGATCCTAGTCCAGGAGAGGGTTGGGTCTGGATTTTGGGCTAGATGCATGAGCTGCGGCCAGATCCTTGTGCATGCTTAACTTTATGTCACAAAATACTTGAATAGTGGTTGCAGATTGAAGCATGTACATAACTGTGTGCTTGGCTCTGAAAAAACTTTCTGTCTTGACATAATTATGAACCCCTGAAAAGTGTATTAATGCCTTGGAAAAACTGACAACACTGTAATGCAGACTTATACAAATGGCAGAGTATTTGTGTAACCCAAATAAACAGGTTTTTTAGGTGTTGGAGTGGGAGGAAGATTGCCTTTTCAAAAGTGGGAAGATGATTTGTGAATATATCAGTAGCTTTTTGATCTGCCTTTCTTTGTTTAAATGTGTTTGCTGTTACGACTTACAAATCCAAATTAGTATAGTGATGTGTAAATTGGAAGATCTCTGTTTTTGGTAAACATTTTGATTTAATAAATGATTCTCGAGAGCTTCTGTTGAACCAGGTAAAGTATGTAATATTTTATATTATAAGAAGGTATTTAAACCCAAGAATTTTTACAGAATTAACTAATAGGTAGAATATAGGCTGCCCTTAATTTCTTGCCTTCTATATGTCGGCTGTTTTAACTGAGCAAGTTATGAAACAACCTTTGAAGAATTAATACAGTTTTAAAGTACTACCTTATATTAGCTAAGAAAATGTGATTACTTGGTTTAGAATAATGTTTCTTCCCTTTTTATTTAAAAGACTACTATTATCATGCAAATGAAGGGGGTGGTGCTTCAAACTGGCTGTGATATTTGCTTTTTTTTTTTTTTTCTTTTTTTTTTTTTTTCATGTGTTGTTGTCAATAGAAAAGATTGATCTCTGGGCTGGTGAACATAATATCTGTCCCAGTCAGAAAAGGAAAGAGGAAATTAGCAGAGCGATTGGTGGAGAATGATATCTGTCAAAAGAAACACTTGGAGAGCACTGAGTTTAGTGATAGGTGACTGCCGGAAAAAAGGGAACTTTGAATTTTGTCAAGGTAAGGAACAGAAAAATATTTGATTTTATAATGTGAATACCTTTTAGAAGTTATTCTTGTATGTATAATGACTGTACCTTGCCTTGTAAACTGTAATTAAAAAAGAAATCTTTCCCTTTAGCCTCCAAAGAGTCTGCCTAAATCAATGAAGGTGCTGTCTTTGTTTAATACCAGTGAGAAAGAGTACTGCAATGCCAATAAAATCCATCAGCCATGACTTTTCTAAAATCTTGAATACATATGTGTGAAATTTTTAACTTTGGGGTTCTTTTTGTGTTTTTAATGACATAATTGCTCTTTATGTGTCATGTAAATATTACTTGGCTGGGTTGTGGAAATAATGAAGTTCAGTTTTCTGAACTGTGAATTGGAATAGTATTTGCAACCAGGTTAAGTGACAGTTGTAATCACATTGGCAAAATGGTTGTTTGTAATTTAGTGGAACCCTCTGGTAAACTCACTGTATTGGGAATCAGTGATAAATTTGATTGAGATGATAATGAGAATGGATATTTCTGCTTCTTGTGTGCAAAGATTTTTACTGTACTGGAAAAGTAAATCTGCTGTTGCAGGACAAAATTTCTAGATAACCTATGACAGTCATTCCTGTCTTTACTGTAACTAAATTTTTTCTTCTAAAATGATGTATGTCTGGATGGCAAGAAACTGCTAAACTTATTTTAAGTGCTTTCCAACACTTGGATAACTTTCTTTCTCAGTGTTGGACCATATTGCCTGACTTAACTTTGATAGTGCATGGTACCAAAATAAGATGAATAGTGTCTGCGTACTCTTGGCTTTGCCCTGGATAGTTATAAAGGTATCTCAGCCTTGATCATATTACTTGTTTTCCCACCTGAGACACCATGGCCCACGCTGCTCTGCCTGTGGGGTGTGGAGAGGTGGAAAACAGCTGAGAGTGCCAATGGGAGCCTTGGCACATTGCCTTGTGGCAAGGGCCAGGCTTGAGGTTTTGTGCACCAGTGTGAACATACTCTTAAAAAATTAAATCCAAATAAAAATGAATTTGCATTCTCACTTGAGTTCCTAGCTCATTTTAAAACAAGTAAATGCTTTTGTGGGACCTTCGTGTACTCAGGCAGCAGTGGAAGAGAATGAATAAACTTAGCAGGGTTCTTGTGTTTTTATTTTGCTAATTCAGCAGTGTATAGCTTCTAACTAATTTTCCCTTTTTACTATCTACAGTCTTATTTTTCAAAGTGCAAATGTACCCTGTACAGGTGGTTGTTGGTTGGTTTCTTTTGCCGTATGGGTCTTCATAGAGGATTTAAAAAATAAATAAATGTAAAAGTAAAGATGTCATGCCCGAAGCATGCAGTGCTGGGATACTAATAGGAAGTTTATTGTGGTTTATTGCTGTCAGAGCACATGCAAGATAATGGAAATTTCCTACAAGCTGGGAGAAAGGCTTATTTTCTAATACCATTCATTTAAAGAAAGGGAATGAATACAACTAAAATTCACTTCATCTCTATAAAGTCCAACTGATCTGCTGAAGTAATTCATAAAAGGGAGGGAACAGCACCTTATCCCTCTTGTTCACTGTTGTGCAGGTCATGCTCTCTGTATCACCTGGGTGCAGGCACACCTCTGCTGTGGTGAAATTGCTGTATACTGCCTGATTCCATTCCCTGTGCAGTTCCATCAGTTGTAATCTTATACCTAAATAAACCCATCTCTCTATGACACATCTTACAGAATTAACTATATTGTATGGTTTTCACCTTGGTAACGAAGAATTCAAAACTGCTTTGTAGCTCTTAAAGAGTGATCAGTGGTGGTTAACAGTTCTTAGATCTTTGGCTGTTCCCATTTTGACATTTACTTGAATTGAGGTGACTGCGTAAGATATCTACATCTGGATGTATTTGTTTGTGACATGCTCCAAAATCTTAGTCTTAAATGGCTAAGAAGCTCCAAATTTTCATTTATTTTTTTAATTTTAAATTTCAGTGGGTAATTAGAGATGAAGCCAATGCTGTTTGAGCTTAACTTAATCTGGACTTTGATGTGCCCAAGAAGATTTGACTTGCTATTGGAAACCTAAATGGAATAAAATGCAAAAAAAAAAGGTGTTTTGAGTCTCTTGCCCCCTTGAAGCAATGGCCTGTTGTAGCAATGACTGCCTCTGCTGATGTGACCCCTTTCATGCATCCTCATCTTTGTTTTGCTATTGCAAAGTCATCTTGTCTTGGTTTCCTTTTTTATCTTCAGAACAATTGTTTGCTTACCATGTATCTTAAGGAGTACGGTGAAAATAATAAAGTCCCCTTCTAATGTACCACAGATGCAAAAGAGTACGAGTGTATTATAGAGAGTGAATTGTCCTTCCAATCAGAATTTCATCTGTTCATGTGGCGCACACCTGTGGCTTGCTGGCATTGCTCTTGATTGGAGTGTGAGAGAGCTTAATGAAAAACAAAGCCAGGATGACAAGGAAAGACTCCAAGGCAAACATGGGTTACTTCACACGTTGTAAGAAAGTGAAATTCAAAATGCTGGTTTGGAGACAGCTCCCTGGTATGTGGGAGCATGTACGGGTGACTCTACAAAGGGAACTGGTGCCCTGCTCGTTGCGACCTTGCAAATAAAGCATTTTTCTCTCTAGATCAGGTTGATTTGGGCCCATTGAGAGGAGTGGCCGATTTCTCCAGCTTGCTTTCTGAGCCAGTAAGAGTATCTTGGGCAGGAATCCAGCTTTTGAAGTACAAAGAAAATAACCCCTAATCTATATAAAACACTAGCGGATGGGGAAGGGAGGAAATTTACAGAGAATAAGTGAGTTTGAGAACAACTGTGTTAAAAGTAGAATGCAAGGGGAGTGTGTGTGTGACATTAGTATTTATTTTAATTTGAAAATACAATCTTTGAAATCTTTGAGGTGAGCAGAGGACAAGGTCTTGCCATATGATATATTTATTAGTAAACTGAAACCAAGCACTCCAGTTCAAGTTCTTTTTTCAAAGTGATTTCTTTTTTCCTGAATTTGCAGAGTTTGAGTTCCTTATCTGTGCCCCCCCTCCCCACTCCCCCTGAATGTAATGTGTCTCTGATAACATTAATGGGCTTTGCCCCACATGGAGCAGCAAGTGTATTGTAGCACTGCTCACTGATCCCAGGTCAGTGTGATGCGTGAAATCAATTTATTTGAATCTCTTTGCCTGTATAGGAATTTGGCAGCGTGCCAGTTGTTTTCATTTAATGTTCTTTGTGTTGAACACAGACAAGCAGGCATGCTTTTGTACTCCTTTTTCTTCTGGGCTCTTCTCTTTTCAGCCAGTATTCTATTCTGTGGATTTTTCAGAAAGAAGTAGGAATGTGTTACCTTTTTTAAAAATAATTTTTGTTTAAATAGCCTTTAAAGAGTGTAGAAACTAGGTCAGTCACAGAGCAGCCCTGTGTAGGGTTTTCTACCAAGTGTAGGTGGTAACACCTGCCCTTTCCCATTTCTGAAATTTGGGGAAAAAAGAGAGAGAAAACACTGGTTTATTTTTCTGATGCCTAGGTCTATGATTTATGTCCTCTTGTAAGACAAAGACTCTACAATACTGCTTAAATCAGAATAATTTTATTTCTAAGTAACTGAATGTCTGGCTGTTGGCTGGACAAAACGGCAATATGTTTCAGGATCTTTTTGATTTTGAGTAATGACCTTAAACTAGACATTAATTTAGGAATCCCTTGCCTCATCGTTCTGTCTGTTCATCCCCTTCCCCCAGTAAATTTAATATTTTGAATGGCTGGCTGAAGAACAGCTACACCCAAGCACCCATTTCTTTCATTTTTTTCCTTCTTTTTATGAGAAAGCAGCAAGGTGTATGGAACAGAGCAGATAATTTAGCCCTTTGTAAACTGGGGGTGGGGGTGGGAGGGAATAGCAGCAGATATTTCCAGGAGGATTTGTTGTAGATCCTGGTGTCGGGAGAGGCGAGAGCAGCAGCAGTAGAAGGCTCTGCTGATGCTCGGGGCCGCTGGTGCGGAAGTTGGTGTGCAGAACCGCGGAGCCGCGGCACAGGGGTCAGACTCGTACACATCAGCCCCGTTTCCTTGTTTAATTACCTGAAGAGCAAAACATCCAGGCTGGGAGTGTGTGAAAACCCAGTATCTCGAACAGCAGTTTGCTGCTCTGACATCCTGGAAGGCCAGCCCCGTCTGTCCGCAAACGTCAGGGCTGGTTCCTGACAGGGGGCTATCTCTGCCGGGCCTCGGTTCCTTCCATTCAGGAGGCATTGTGTGGAAGAGGGTTTGGTCAGGAATTTGAGGTTCCTGCCGGTTCTTCCAGCCCGGACAACCCTGTGACAGATAGGCATGATTTTTTTCTTTTAAAGAATAATAATAATAAAGAAAAAAATTGGCTCTTTTTAGTCTTTCCCTTGTAATTCTGGCATTGGTATAACACTGACTGAAACAAAACATTAACCCTTTTGCTTCTGAATTTACGTCTTTTTTCCATTATTTGATTCTTTCTTCTCTTGCTTGACCTCTTATTTTCAGAAATCAAATCTTCTGAGGAGCAAGTTATTTCAGGTGGATTTTGTTCTATGTAGCAGTTAAACTGTTGAAAATTGTATTTTTTTCGTAGTTGTCATTTATATAATCATCACGATTGGCATATTAAGTTTGTCACTTTAAGTGTGCTTGGCAGCATTATTTTTCTTTCTCCCCTGGATTCAAACCAAGCTAGTATTTGTTTCTGGCCCATTAAAACAGTAGTGGCAGCTATCAATGTTTCCATTCTCATTATGCATGTGATTTTCTTAGATGTCCAGTTTGGTGTTCAATTTTAAAGTGTTGGGATAGGGTCAGTTATAGTCCTTGCTCCTTGTAGCTGCTCTTTGTTGAGGTCACAGGCAGGGTTCAGGTTTGAAAGTTTGAAAGATAGATGGAAAGTGTTCATTGGGATGTAAAGCTCATGCTTATAGCTGAAAGGTACTGTATGTTTACGTAGGCAAAAGCCTTGGATAGGTGTTTGGTTGTTTTGGGTTTCGTTTGTTTGTTTTGGTTTTGGGTTTTTTTGGTCTGGTTTTGTTTTGTTAGTTTGTTTTAGGTTTTGTTTTGCTTTGGTTTTTTTATGTATGTGTGTGAAGAATTAAAGTATGACTTCTTGTTTAAATGATAAGTGAAGAATATTACAGTTATTTGTACAATTTCAATACTTGAGTTTATAACATAGTGGTGTTAATAGTTGTACTGGTAGAACTTAAAATCACTGGGTACAAGTAGTAAAGGGAGGGAACATAATTAATAAGGCCTTCCAGCGAAACTGAGTGTAGCTTGTGACTATTGCCTTTTATTGTTATGGGCAGAAGCTGGTCCAAGAAAGATATTTGTGGTTGCAGGAGTAGAGAAGGAGAGCTGAAAATTAACTAAGGTTTCATTTCCTTTCATGCTGAAGGCTTTTGGTCCAGTCTGTAGAGTTATGCCCACAGGCTCAGCAAACATATTCATGTGCTAGGGATTTTGGGTACTTCATAGGTGAAATTGAAATCTTTTGAGCAGTAACTTAGATTTTCCCTGCTAATATTTCATTGGGAATTTGTAATACAGATTTAAGGGCATACTTTTCTTCTTGCATGCAGGCATTGCCAGGTGAGGATTCTGGGGACCCTTGAGTGAGAGAGGCAGCCTTCAGTGCATGTATGCAGTCAGAGAGCAGTCAGCTACAGAGCAGGCAGACCAAAAGTCATTGTCATCTATTGTGCTACTAATCCCCCATCTGAAAAGGATTTTCAGGGGATGGTGCCACAAAAGAGCTGTTACAGTGTTATCAGATTGATAACTGTGATCTAATGAACTCTTAAATATGTACAATAATCCTTCACCTTTAGAATCCGGCCCCTTTCTTCCGTACAAACTCCCTAGGTTACTCGGGTGTAAAGGTGCCCTTAAGTAAAAGTGGATTACTCAGACATATAGTTTTAAATGTCTGTCCTGTCATCCTGTAAAGAAGCCATAATTTAAATAAGCATTGCTTGTATCTGTAGGATGAAAAAAAAAGATGGTTTATGCATTGTGGTCAGTCTCATGTTCCTACAGGGTTTGTACATACAAAGGAAATTCTGTGTCTCTATGAAAGTGCTGTCTGTTAGTTAAACCTTTACAAGTCATATAAGTTGTGTTCCTCTTTTCCAGTGTTTTAATTGCCTTTATTTTTTTTGCAGATTTCATAATCCAATGAACTGTCCATGACCTCTAGCCAACCATTGCCCACCTCAACCAGCAGTTCTTTAAATGAAAAGTTCTTAATGGATGTGTGGTGACAACAAGCACCACGTTGTCTTTCCGCCTACCCACTGGGTGTCTAGAACCTCTTTGAAAATTATAACAAATTATAGCCTTTACACCATGATTGCCGCTCAAAAATTCCTTGGTGATAATGGTTTTAAATCAGCATTCTCTTTTAAAAAAATATTTATCTTGGCCATCTCCACAGGCCTCTGCTGTGACAATCTTGCTTAAGGAAAGTTCTTGCAGATAATAGTTCCCAAGATAGTTTTGGCTTATTAAAACTGGCACCTTGCACTGTGCCCAAACATTTACTGCTGCTCTTTGCAGATACTCTTCTAGTGTAAAGTGGTGTAATTTGCCCTTGGTATGAAATTCCACTTCATAATCACCTCTGCATTTTTCTGCCTCTTCTGAATAGCGAAGCACCATGTGGAGTACAACACAATTAGATAAAGTGATGTTATATTTAGAGGCCTGTGTTCCTCAAGGCTCCTCCCAGTTCCTAAAGAAACAAAGATTTTATATTTTAATTTTCCTCAGCTATGATGGGATTCGTCTGGGTCAGACTAGAAACACAGAGATTAGGTCAGCACATTGTGCTTCCAGGGAGCTTGACGTGCTCCTTCAATAGCACTTCAAGTGAATCCCATTCTGGCTTAGTTTTGTAGTGGAAACCTAACTGGCACAGTGTTTTTCCCTCAGTGTTAGAGTGCTGGTTGTTGCTATTCAATTTATGTGCTAATTGTGGATAATATTTTATAGTACTACTCATGGCTTGAAATTCTGGAACTTCTTTTAGCTGTCAGGGTTAGTGGAGGTGGGAGAGGATAAATGTCCAAGGCAGCTGGAGCAGAGACAGGTCATGTAGTGAGTTGGAGAAAAGAGATGTATAGCAGAGTGAGAAGGTGGCTGGCCCCAGAGTCATGAATTTAGGAGTAGGTGTGATGGCAGAGAGAAAACAGAGGGCACTGTTTCTCTCACTGATTGGAAAAGTGAGAGAAAAATGTGGTGGAAGGTGTAACTAAGGAAACAATGGAAAGAAAAAGATTTGACTAAAATCAGCACCTTCCTTTTGTCGCTTACAAACGATAGTGCTTTTCCATCATCAAGGGTTGAATGAGTCTGTGTACTGATTCTGCTGTGTTTCCAGATGCTGAACTGTATTAGAGCAGTTCATTTGGTGATAGTGCTTGGCATTTTAGCAATTACAGGGTCTGCCAGTGGGTTGTCCTATTATAACTATGAGAAACTCATCCATAAAAGAACCACTGTTCTGTTAGGACTTAGTTCTCTTCGTGTAAAAATGTGGCCCCCTGCCTTTGTTCCATTAGACCTTTTAAATTCATCAGGGAAACTGAAAATACTTGATGATGCGGTGACTTTCTCACCTGGCTCTGGAAAGCAAATGATTTAAATGGGGAAATAATGCTTAGCTGTCCTAGATATGCTGGAATACTTATTTACAGTCCTCATTCACTTGTTCTCTTGAAATTACTCAGTGGTTGGCAGATGTCATACTAAAATAAAGCATTAATAGTAAGCACCAACATACTGTACCATGGCACTGCTGTGATGTTACGGGCACTACTGTGTGTATAAAAACATAACCAGGCATGCAGAACAGCCACCTTTCCAGCCCATTACAGTGGAGGCCAGTGCAAAGATTTTGCTACTTGATGTGAGACTAAGCTTTATTTTCTGAATACTTCTTAGTGTGTTTTACAAGCACAACCTTATCCTTATATTGTTGGGAAAAAAAAAAATATATATATATGTTGAATAATATCATTCTTTAATTTCCCTTATATTTCTGATGACTGTTGTGGTTTGCAAATTCATAGTGAGCTCTTCAGGAACAATAGCTTTGTGTGAAGGCCCCTTTGAACGAAGGTTTTGCACCAATATAAATGTAGTAAATAAATACAAATTGATCAATATATGACAAAAGGGCGAAGAAGAGAGGTCAATAGGTAAGAGTATTTGCATACAAACCATTTTCCCCCTGTTGAAAATGGCAGTATGAGCATAAATAAATGTTTTGTATTGCTGTGTATTTGCTCCACCTGGTGGATTTTCCTGGAAGTGTTTTTAATCTCCCTAGTTGAAGTTGTCTTTAATATAAAAGACATATAAAAGTTGTCTTTAATATAAAAGACATTTCCCAGAGTAAAAGCAACTTCTTTTTTTTCTTTTCTTTTCTTTTCTTTTCTTTTCTTTTCTTTTCTTTTCTTTTCTTTTCTTTTCTTTTCTTTTCTTTTCTTTTCTTTTCTTTTCTTTTCTTTTTTTCTTTTTCTTTTTCTTTTTCTTTTTTCTTTTCTTTTTTCTTTTCTTTTTTCTTTTCTTTTCCTCTTTCTCCTTTTCTTTATGTTTTTGTATTTTCTCGTTTCTTTCTCTTAGAAATAGCATTGCAATAGGCAGATTTGGGGAAAGAAAATATAATTTGATATTTGTCTTGGCCACACTTTGTCAGCACAGAGATCTCTGTGAAAGCGTAGCATTCCAAATCCATTAGTAATTACAGTTTATTCTGGGGCTTATTTAGAGTATTCTTGGACTCATCTAGAGATTAGTAATTGCTAAGTCCAAGTCTGTGGCTTGTAGACTTATATGTGATCAGTGAAAGGGAGGATTTGCTATGACTTCCCCCTCCCCCCCCACAGTTCTGAGCCCCTCGATGAGAAGTAGCAGTGTTATCAAAAAAGAGAGTTACAATGCTTAAGTGTTAGTGCTGTACATCAGCATAAAATCTGTCTGTCATTAAGCTAGCTTTGCAAACATTGTTTTCTTTGGAATTCTTAAGGACTCGGTTATGCTTTGATCATCTCATTGTTCTCCTTAGGTTATTTTTTTCCTTTAGAGTGTAATGGCTCCCTAACAGAAGGTGAAGTTTAGAAAATAGTGTCTCCATATGCAAGGGATTTGGAGACCTTTTTATTGTCTTTAAAAATGTCATTCATAGTCCTCATTAGCATTTATTGTTGCAAGCATACAAGCAGAAAATGTGAAATTGGTATGTCATGAATAGCTCCACAGAGCTCTAGAGCCCTGAAATTTTGCCTGCAGTGTGGTGTGGGGCAGGCATTGAGAGAAAGCTGGCCAGATGGCTGCCAGCACAGAGCAGAGCTGCAGGTTTTTGTCTCTGGTGCTGAGAGGAGGGAAAGTTCACTGGAGCATACGCTATCACCCCGTGCATTTTAACAAAACTAACTCGCCATCAGTCAAAACGGGGAGGTGGTGACATTGAAACAAAAGTTTTCAATATAATGTAACAATCCTTGTCAAATGAATAAAATATGTTTAGTTAGTGTCACAAATATTGACATGTTACAGAGAAAAATGCACAGCTCAAATTTATGGCTAGTGGTAGATACGCTTTCACACAAATATGCTCTACATTATCTTTATTATGAAGGTCCTATGCATTGAAAAGACATCGATTAGAGGTCAAAACTTGGGTTAATATACTACAGCAGGAGGAGTTTCCCTACCCATGTTAAATGAACAAACACCCTGAGCTTCAAGTCAAAAAGCAACTGATAGCTTGAAACCCTTTTTTTCTTCCCTTCTTCTCCCCTCCCCTCCCCCCCTTCCCCTTCTTTTTGTATCTTAAAATACGGCCATAGTTCAGCCGGAGCAGATATTCTCTTCCAGGCTTCTCCGGGTCACACTGAATGTGTTCTCTCTCTGTTAGTGAGAAAACATCATTGGTATTTTCTTTCAGAAATATTTTCAAATCAATATCAAATTTTCTAAAGTGCTTGAATGGTGTCTATGCACAGATGGTGTGGTAATTTTCTTTGAAGTCAAATGATGATAGAAATTAGCAGTCAATTCTAATTTACTTTACCCACATTATAGGAAATATAGTTTTTAATAAAAATGCGAGGCAAAACTTGTTTAGCCTAGATCTGTTGAAAGAAATAGACACCAAGACAGGTACACTTATATGTGAGTTTGTCCATGTGAGTGTTCTTACTAAAACGTATATAGAGAGTAAAAGAGCATGCAGTCGTTAGGGCCTGAATGTTGTCCCTCCTATTCTGAGTCATTTAATTTTTTGTGGAACTATTCTTTCATATTAGGTCTTAATGTATATTTTCATCTGAAATGCACCTGAAATGTCACTGGAATTTCTAAATGGTCAACAAGAATTAATTTTTGGGAGTTTTTTTGATCAAAAACCAGTAGGCAGTGTAGGTTGTTAAGTCTAATCCACTATCAAGGCTGCCTTTTCTTAACAGATAATTTAAAATACGCTCTGGAGTATTGTTGAAATATGGTTATAACTTACAAGTTTTCTTAACTGAAAAGACATGAATGCTTTCTCAATTCCAATGAATTTAATCCAATACTTGGGGTAACATCATGAACAGTTTGTCTTAGACAACCAAGAATATTTTCTTCCCACCTTGGTGACTCTTTCAACTGCTCAGTATTTGATTTGTGTAGGTAATCTCAATTAGTCTGTTTCACAGAGCAGTGTATGTTTTAAATGTCTCATTTGTCTTTTTTCAGAAGTCCAGAAAGCCTTGCCAATAAGGAAATGCTTAGGGAAATGTATCTGGCAAATGTTTTGTGTTGCATGCATAAAGAGCTGCTGTTAACAGATAAGGACGTATCTTATTGGAATATTTAAATTCCATTTCCAAGCAAAGAATTAGAAGTTTATAGAGAAGTGCCTTTCTTGGATAGCTTGAACCTTTTGTGGTAGTGCAGTAAAACCAAGGGAGGCTAGGTACAATGTCATGAAAAAAGTTGCACTGAGGGTACAAGCCTAGGTGGGCTTGCATTGTACCAGGCAACTGGAGATACTTGGGCAGCAAGAAATTAGTGAGCTTCTCCTGAAACTGTTGCCTTTACTGTACTTTGGTTGGACAGTCAACCGAATAAAGTTAAAAAAGCATCCAGAAGTGGTTGTCCCCTGTCCCCTGCATCAGCTCCACAGCTCACACATTAGGTGGGTTTGCCCTGTCAGTGGGATGCCTTAAGAAAACACTAATAGCTTCCAGCTGGGTGGAAAATCAAAACGTTTTGGGGCTGACAAAACTGGTAGATTTGAATTTGAAAGCCCAGCTAATGCCTCCATTTTTATTTACCACTCGCCCATAAAAGATTATTTTCCAATATGTCAGCCTCATTTGGTGGCCAGTGGTCTGAAAGTGAAAGTGGAACAAGCAAGCGGGGAAATCTGGACATTAGTGAGTCCGCCCTTTCAAGCTGGTGTGCCACTTTGTGGAGTGGCCTTCCCTGAGATTGGGGGGGTCCTAATGACCATTCATCAATGCTCGTTGACTGATCATTGAGTGCCTTCTCATTCAGTTTATCAAGTCTTGCACATAAAAAGTCAGAATAAGCATTATTCAGCTTTGTTAAAGCCAACTAGGAGTAAAATGCTCCATTTGAACCCATTTTGCCCTTGGTTTTTCACTTTGTTAATGCAGTCCTGCTTAAATGAGTGCTTTTATTGGGTCTGTTAGAATATCTGAAACTATTAATTCTCTTGTATTGAATAGCTGGTGGCAGGCCAGAGCAGATGGGGTAGAAAACTATTTGGTTGGGTGTATTGCTTTCAATTAGGATCAATGAGGTTTCAGCTCCTTTGAATTAACTCACTTAATACCCACTGTGTGAAGTCACAATGTATCACAACAGTCTGCTATAAGTAGAGCGGGAAGTTGAGAAGTCCTACAGAAAAGCTTTGAGTTAAATTCTTCCTTCACTGTTAATAGAGAGCTTTCATTAACTACAGATGTGTTTCAGTGGACTTCCAATCCCTGTTATTAAGTTGGGTTTGCACAAAAGGCAATCTCTGTACTTTTAAATGATGGTCATTAGGAATTTCCCTTTTCCATCAGATCCATGTCTTGGCTACCTTATATCATCCACTGCATAAAAATCTTTTTTCTTCCCCTTCAAATACAAGACTATGGAGACTGGTGTGCCTTCTCTACCCATTTTCAAAATAAGGACTCCTAGAGGATGATTTAAAATGATTTTGTAAAGCATTTTGAGTGATCGTTAAAGAAGGAGCTGGTGCCCACCCAGGATGGTGTAATGTAATGTGCACCATAAAGAAACTGGCCCTAGATTGTCTTGTGGATTTTTCATTCTCTGTGTATCCCTTTCATTTTGGTAGTACTCTGACTCTTGTGATGCAGCAGAACTGTTCTGTGTTAAAACCACTGCCTTTCCTTTCTTGGTGAAGAATAAAACCATTTTAAAGAATGGGCTGTCCACTTTTGCTTGGCTTGCTAAAATTTTAGACCTGGTGCAAAAACTTTGGGGCAAGCTTTAGGTGACTACATTAAAAATGGGTGTGGGGAAAGCAAATAAATATCCACAGATACTTCTTCAGGGAGGACTGCCAAATGGGTTGCAGCCTGCCTCAGTGTATTAAATAATGAGAGGGAAAAACTATTCATGCAGCTGGCTGCTTGAGAAAACGCTGAAGTAGTCTCAGATGCACAGGCATTCTGTTAGCCCCTTCCATGAGCAGACTTCTAGGTGAGAATCTCCAGGGATCCAGGTTTTGTTGACGTGGATCAATTTAAGTGGCAATTACTGTAGTCAGATAACAGCTTAAAAAGGCTTTTTACACACAGAAAAAAGATGCATAATCACACAGCATATGGAAGTTCAATTTCGTGAGCCATGGTCTGTGGATTTACAATGTACTGATATTAAGACCTTCTTTTAAGAGTGAATATTGTTCGGTTTTATTAAAATGCATCGTACCTTTGACACATTACTTTCTACTCTGAAGCTGATTCAGGCTGCATCTGTGTTGATGAAAGGTTGCATTTCCAACTGTGAAAATGGTTTTCCTTTCATGTAGAGTACAGCATTACAAAAGAAAAACAACATAGCAAATACAATACTACCTGACTGGTTTTAAATAGTGCATCAAATAATAAAACCAAAAGGACAGTAAAGTCTTTAAAGGCCTGTTGGCGCAGACTTTGCTTGTCTCTGTTTCCGTTGCTTCTCTCCCTTTGCCCCTCTGCTTTTCCCCCCTTCATGAAAGTGGGCTGTCATGAAAATGTTTTCATGTTTTGGTGTTTCTCTTGGGCTCTCTGACACTCAAAAATCCATTATAGAGAACTTCATTATGCTAGATGTCTGACGGAGATGAAGAAAAGACCTGCCTCGAGTAGCAGACACACTAGGTTGTTAGTGCAGGGCTGTTTATTGGGGCAGGGCAGCTGCTGCTTTTCTTCTTGATAGTCTTGGATTTGCTAGTCCTGTGTTTGTAGTTTCTCTCCTATTTAATTGAAACTTAAGGGTGCCACTTAGATTGTGTTAAAAAGTTATTATGGAAATACCGGTAAATTAAGTGATTCATTTTCTTTAAGTGAGAAATATTCATGAGTTCAGTCCGGACATTAGGAGGGGCTGTTATTTTCTGCTTAATTTTGCATGTGTGTCCTTTTCCTAAACTGATCTTTATCAGGCTCTGTGGTATCTAGAGGAAGGAAGAGGACGGCCTAAAAGCAGAGTTGTTTCTGCGTAATAGAGGCAGAAGATGGCATAACGCAAAATCAGGGGGTGCATAAATAAGTACACAAGGACAGACCTTACACTAAGAAGTTCTGACTGAGAATTGTTGCCTTTCCATAAAGGGTTTGAATGGATAATGCAAAGGCAAAGTCAGAACCAGAACCAGGACCTACGTGCTAGTTGCTGGAGAAATGCTCGTTACTAAAGGAAGCTTTTGCAATTGCTAAATGGGAGGAGAGTTTTAAAAAAAGACAATATTTTTCTTGTGCCTGGAATTTTGTGCAAAGCTGTATGTGCTACAGAAGGCATGCGAGTCAAGTGTATGTTTCTTCTAAGAGGCAAAGATGTTTTACAAAGGACTAAAGAGGGACTGCTGAGAAGAAAATAGCCAGCTTTAGATAAAGCACTATAACAAAGACTTGTAGTTTTATGTATCATGGTGTCCATTAAAGCTTAATAGGGAAGAGTGAATTGAACCTAGCCAGGCATACCTTATTCATGTGAAGGATAAACATTGAAGGGGTTCACAAAATCAGAAATTGGGAGGACATGATTGTTTAGCTTTTGAAAAAGCTTTACAGGGAAGATTTTGTTTTCATCCCCCATGGATCACTATGCAAGGTAGAGGAGAGTAAGCTGCAAATGTTTGGAACATATCAATGGAAGAATCCCAGGGGGTTAAAAGCACCATAGTAAAATGTAAGTGGTCTGCTTTCTAAGTGTGTTCTATTTTACACATACTACTGTGGATCTGAGAGAGGGAGTGATTTTGATACTCCGTTCCCTATAGTAAAAGAGAATAATAATGACATAAGTGTGGGAAGAGGGGGGGCTCCTCCTGTATATTCTTGTGCACGTTTTGAATTTCTGGCTAAATAAACAAACGTAGTCCTATGGAGTGCAAAATTACGGCTGTTAAAATAAAGAATGAATTCGTTTCCACATTTGGAGGAGAGCTGATTCAAAGTGATGCTTTTGCTTTAATTGTTGTCAGCAGAGGAAAGGGTTAACTTTTAAAGAAAAAATGAATAATTCAGTGTTTGGCTTATCACTCTGCATTTTAGTTTCTATTCTTTGGTCATCTGGAACTTGGTGTGAAAGGTAGAGTAAAAGGAGTCAGCTGAGGGGAGCCGGGGTTGTGATAATTTGCACACACATCCCTGTCATTGTTCTGCCTGAAGAGACAGGGCTGGGTTCAAGGCCACATGTGCTCCTGTCATCATTCACATTTCTGCTCCAAGTGCAATACAGAGTGTCAGCTCTCCATCTGTCTTTGCCTGGCAAACGCACGCGCCCAGCATCCTGCCTCCAGCTACGCTGCCACAGCCAGTTCTGATGGCCCTCCTCGCTTCTCTCTGTTCATTCCAGAACAGGAGGCACTGAGCCCTAAATAAGCTTGCTTTTAGGAGAGAGCCATTTACAGTGTGGTATATTTTATCCAAGGATGCCTGGTGAGTCGAAATTGTTGCAGCTCTTTTGGTTCTAAATGAGGAAATGCTAATCGTTTTTTTGATAGTATATTTTCTCTCTCTCTTTTTTGTTTTTTCTCTTTTAATATAGAGGGTGATTTGCAAGCTGATACGGGTACGGAGCGATCGCGGATGCTAATTCTGTTGTGTATGTGTTGGGGGGAGGGGAATTTGTGCAAGTGGACTGCTAGAGATGATACTTACAGCAGGACTGGATGTTTCAATGAAAAGGGGTAGAAATAGCAGAAAGTCCTCAGCTTTGTGGGTGCAGGTCTCTGCACGGGGGATTATTTTAGCAAAGAGAAATACAGCTTCGGGCTGGCTTTTATGACTGTCAGCTGCACCTTGAATCTGCAAACATTTGATCGTCAGAGATCATTCACAGCATTTACCCATCAGCTGAAATTATCTCTGTGAAAAGCTGTTTATGCTGGAGAAGTGAGGGAGATTTATAAAACAGATTATTCCAGCCTTGTCCTAAATTGTAGTCCTTCACTGTCACCAGGCAAATCACCGAAATATGTTGATTCAAAATAAAACAATAAAAAAATCTGCTGAATTAGAGGAATTGCTGTGGAGCTGGGAGTTACAATAGGTCGGTTTCCTCAGGAAAATATTACGCTTGGATCTTACGACCACTTGTCTAATTGATAAGTGTTATTGCCAATAAAAACACTTCTAAGCAGGGTGATTTGTCTGAGGGGTTTTGTGAGATGCTTGACCGCAACTGAGTAGATTGAATTTGGTGTGTTTTGTTTGTTTTTTTCCCTCTTTGGTAAGGACTGGAGAAAGCCATGTGCCTGATTATAACAGCCTATGTTCTGGATAAAAAAAAAGACAGGGCTAGAGATCCTACAGCTGGCTGGTTCTTGTGGATTATTTGGGTAGGACAGGCAGAAGAGGCTATGCTTGATCACAGAGAGTCTGTACACCTCGCAGATGGTGTTTTGAAACAGTATCTGCCAGTTTACTGCAGCCACAGTTGCATGTAGGTATTGCCAGTTGTTGGAAGAATGTTTTCCTTTTAGGATTTTTGTATACGGTCATACCCTACTGCTGGTATGTTTGCTGATCCTGTGATTGAAACAAGAAAGTGGGCTCTATTTGCTCAAAGCACAGGGTTAAGAGGATTTATATGGTTGAAATATGGGCAAATTAATTTGCATAGATAACAACTGAGGACTATAAAAGGTCAATTTAACCCTTTAAACATCAAATTTGATTTGCATGCATTGCATTCCTGGGAATGTGGTCTTCATTAGAAATACCATGGTAATTCATTAATTAGGAAAACTGTGCATTGTGCATAATTTGAATCCACTGATATTTCCCTTATGTTTGTATGAAACTCATCTTCTCATTCAGTTTACTATTTCTGTGTTTTATCAGGAAATTTAGATGTACTAAAATGACACAATCTTATCAGTTTTGATCCTTGTGTGCATTATTCAGAGCTATTGGCAAACTGTTGGAATGCCTAGAGTGGACGTTTTTGAAAACCTATTAAGCCTTTGGCATTTAAATTACTTAATCTACCTGCTGGTTAAAATTTCATGCATCTTTAATCAAAATGACATGTGCTACACTCAAGTATGTATACCCTTATCAATACTCGTTAAGCTTTACCATTAAATAAATCTTTTATTTTCAGCTATCTCTTAAAGCAGTAGCAAGCAAGAAGTGTGTTTTAATGTCAGCTCTGAGTGTTAGAAAACCTTGCACTTGGATACAGAGAATACACTAACAGCTGTGACTGGGAGCATGTGCCAGAATGGAGATACTTGAACAGATCTGACACTTGGCTATTTTTGACACCCATCTGCACTTTTTTACTCTCCTCTAGGATGAACTGCCTCTCAATCTGTTCACAGCATATTTTAGCCCTTTAATATTGTGGTGTTGTGTTTTTTCAAATGGGCATTATTAGCCATCTGGGGCAGATTTTGTATTTTAAAAGTAAGCACATTATGTACAGGAGATTAAAAGGATGTGTATTTTTATGTAATCTGATATTATGTCAGTGCCTTTTGTGTATGTGTGAAGTCTTGATTTCAGAACCATCCCTTTAGTGATTCTGACATCTGAAGTCCTTCTTCTGGGGTAAGAACAGGAAGTAATAAGGACGGGTTCTGGTTTATGTGTGGTGATAACAATTACACAAACTAAATTTGCCCTTCAAAGACGAATTGCTCGTACTGTTATAATTGCGACTGGGCGCTCACCTCCTCACTCCCCTGTCGGGGCAAAGCGAGAGCAGCAGGGCTGGCTAATGAAGCGCTGTAAAAGCCATTCAGACCTCTGTGAAGGCACTGCTGCAACTCTGAGAAAAGTCTCTAGAAAGATAATCCCGTTAACATGCAGTTTGCCGTAACCAAGTTAACCATTTTGTCATTCTGTGTTGTGAACTCTAGGAAGTGTTTATCTCGAAATAATTGTTCCTGAGGGAACAGTGTTCAAATCTAATACCATACACCAGTTTCTCTGATTACTGTGAATGTAGTGGTTGGTTTCTTTTTTTTTTTTCCCAGCACTGTTTATTCCGGACTTTATTTATGAAACATTACAAATCTATCAGTCATTTTATAGTACTTTCAAAGAACAGATGTTGGCCTACAAAATGCTTTATTATTGCCCATGGCAGTATTCAGCATGGTTTCCTTAAAAGGACAATCAGTGATCACAGTCATTGTAGCCCAGAAATAATGCTGCTCTTTCAGAAGATGGCCTGGTATTAGGTCAGACCACCCTTTCTTTACTTCTGCTCTCCAGATGTGGCTGCAACTATTTTTTTTTTTAAGTTCATGTTTCAAAAAAAATGGGTTTGTTTTCAAAATCTGGTTTTACTTAAGATATCTCCATCCTGGAGTGCATTTCATAAATTGCCCACATATTTTTCTTAGCAGAGAACTTAACTGGCTGTAATTTTTAACACATGGCCACATCATGTGATATTTTCAAAACATTTGCACATAGCTTTAAGAAGGTCCCGGCAGAAATGATCCATCATCTCACAGCCAGCCCATTTCTTAACAGCATATCTGCATTTTCCATTTAGCAGAGCTATATATTATTAGCTTACATTTTGGGTAGTAAAACAGTGTATTGCTGATTGTAAAACATGGACTTTATTATCTGCTGAAAATTGATTTGGCATTTATAGCCACTGTGTACTAGAGTGGCTTTCTGGTTTTAACATTAGTGCCTGCAAGTGATGATTTGTTTAAAGAACAGAAACAAAATTGCCATGGACATAACTGTTAGTGTCCTAGTAACTGAACATTTGGATTATCCACCTGGTTTTTAAATATATGCGTCTAAATGCTGTTACACAGCAAAAGTGTCCTACCAGTCCATTAACCGACTTGTTCTGTTCTAAGCTGCAGTTGCTATGCTGTTATATTAGGAGGACTCTGTGTCTTACAAAACAACTTTCCTGCCAAATAGGGAAAATGTGTCTGGAAATACTTAAGTCTGAGTGTTAACTTTGCATCATTATTCCAATCATCCTACATAATGACTTTGTCTTTAGGATTCAGCTATGAGTGAAAAGCTCTTTCCCTAAGAGGACTGTGGGTCACTGGGTTCTTCAGATATGTATGGTAGGGTTGGGAGGCACCATGCGATGACTTGCTTTTCACAGTATTTAAAGTTTCTTCGTCTTTTACGTTAGTAATAAATTCCAAAGTCTCCATAACATTATTGCTCTTACTTTTAAACCATGGGGCTGTGAACTGTCTCATGCTACACATGCATGGAAAGTAACTAACACGTCATGGAATGCAGATCGTGCTGCAGGAATATATATATATATATATATGTATGTATGTATGTATGTATGTATGTATGTATGTATATTTCATCAGGGTCCCAAACACTCTTTTCCTGAGAAGATGAGTGCTTTATAACTCAGACCCTTAGCTAAAGAAGAACAACCAAGTCAGTTTCTCAGGACAGGTACTTCCTTGGTGTTTAGAACCAATCACATCTTGATCAGAAGATTTTGGACTCCACACTCACATATTTAAGGCATGATCATAACAGCTTGCAAATCAATGTGATCTGTGTTTATATGATTTGAAAAGACAACTTGAATTTTGCATAAAATGAAATTATACGATATGCCACTTTAAAGTCCAAACAGAGAAATTGATATATCTAAGAGTAGAGGACACGATACCTGGTCCTTTTCAGGACATGTACACATACCTGTACCAGTTTTTTGGCTTGTTTTCTTCATCCTTGTTTCTTCCAAGTGTGTACATCAAGGATAACACTACAGAAAGTCAGCTGAAGCCTGGTATTTTGCTTCCAGGTCACAAAACAACTTGTGCACTTGAAGCAGTAGCTGCCTTGCAAATCCAAAGTGCCATGCCTCTATCCCCCCTCATTCCCAGCTGCATCACTGTTACAGCTTTAAAGTTTCCTGAGCATGTCAAGCTGCATCTGTGCATGGCAGGGTCTCCCTCAGTTTTGACAGGGTTAAGCAGCCCAGTGCTGAGATCACACCAATGTCTTTTTGGAGTTGAAGCATTTTTGTGTCTTGAGTTGTTCACACAGTTAGATCTGGTAGGTAATCTCAGAGGAAGCCCAGTGCTTATTTAGAAATGTTGATATCTTCACAAGTGTAGGCTTACTTTTTGTTCCCAGAAATGTGTCTGGTGTAAAATGGAGCATAGAGCCAGCAGTGCTGAGGCAAGTAGAGATTAAATTGGGAAAAACATAGGGCACAGCAGTGCTTGGATTTTCACTTACACACAGACTCAGTCTAGCCATATTGGCCAACTTGGCAAAGCTTATTTCTTTCCATATCCTGCTATGCTAACTCCATGTTCACGCAGTTCCTCTGTGAAGCTGGTGAAGTCCTCGCCACATTGTAATATTCTATCTATATTCACTGGCTCAGCTCTCCAGGAGCTCAGCCATCTCTGCACCAACTTGCGGTTTTGTGATGTACATTTATTCTTTCTGCCTCATGTACATGAGAGTCATCAGATGAAGAGCAGGACCTGCTTTCCCCTTGCTGCCATTGGTCTTGAGCCATGTTCCCTCCTAACATGTTTCTTGTTCAGTTCTTGGGTAGGACAAGAGCATTGGTGATTACTCCCATAAACTGCTAATGGGCAGTAGCTTTCCCCACTGCTAAGGGAATATGTTCCAGACCTGAGCTTGAGCAAGCAGAAGGAGGATTTGAATTTGTGTGTTTCACTTCCAGAGTGAGGTTTCCACTCCAAAGACTTGCAAAAAAATTTCAAAACTCACTCTTTCGTCTCGCCTAGCTGTGTCTTACACAAACCAGTTCTACTTGCCAATCTCCTGAAGGTGTGGTTGTGGACAACTTTTCTGGAGGAGAGAGTAATTCTGTGGATTCCATGGCTCCAAGTTACTGAAGCCTTTGAAAGGCAGGAATTTTCCTGTTGGTGAACTGTAGGCAGTTGCTAGTTAAATATAATTAACTTTTTTTTGTCATGAGCTGTCTACAACTTTGTAATGGGAGGGTGTAGAGAAGATCAATGGAGCCAAATTCTTCTTGAGGTGCATAGTGATAAAGATGAGAGGCAAAAGGCACGAGTAATAGACCATGATAAAACCCAAGTAGATACCAGGGAAAAAAAAATTCATCACCATAATGATGGTCAGACATTAAAACTGGTTTTTCAGAGAGGTAGTGATATTTTCATTATTGGAAACCCTGTATTGGACAGACCCTTGGCAACTTGATCTAAACTTTACATTCTTTAAGGCAGAAGGGCATAGACTGTCTTGTCTCCTAAGGTCACTTCAGCTTGCATAATGATTCTTTGTTCTGCTGGTTCTCTTAACTGTTCTGGATACCCAGTCTGGGGCGCTTCAGCCCTGTGCTCTGTAGAGGAGAGCAGAGCAGCCCATGGTACTGGCTTTTGTGGTTCGTTTCAGGGGAAATTTTAGCAGTGTTGGGCTTCGGGCACCTAAAGTGATTCATTGAATCTGGTCTGAAACTATTATTTGATCTGTAGCTTTCTGAATGGACTTTGTGTGCTGGTAGAAGAGCAGAATTATCAGGCTTGGTGCTGGTTGAAAGGGCTGCACCTCCTTCCTCTGGCAGCTCATGGAGCTGTGCTTCCATATACCAGAGCTGAATTTATTTCTCTGTGCTGGTTTTTTTATTGTTTTATTTTTTCTTTACTAGTAATTTCTTCTTTACTGCAAGTTATAGGCAGAGTGTGGAGAAAGAGCCTCATTGTGAGCTTTAACTCAGAACAACTTCAGACAACAAGTTGCTGGAGACCTTGGGATTTGGGAGGAGACACCTCAGCTGAAGGTTCACAGACCTCTTAGTTTTGTCCCTGCGCTGCAGCACACCACCTGTTAGTAATGTTCCTGCAGCTGGTTTAAAGCTGTAGTGTCAGAAGAGACACTGAACCGATCCAGCTTCTAAAAGTCTCCTGCCCAAATTCTTATGGCATGAAGCTAGAGCTTTACTTGAGCTTTTTCATTATGTTGCGTAATGAGCTGTAGATTTATTTCTGCTTCTTCTTGCGATCTGGTAATCTTGTGAAATTTTAATGAGGAAAAATTACCTGGTAGGACCTGCATATCTGAATTTATTAAAATTATCCAGCCAGATATTTAGCTATTAGTGTGGATAAATATTCTGGAGCTATGCCTGTAACTTAACTGTGCTTTTAAACAGGCACAAAGTGTAAGTCAAAGGTGAAAGGAAATCTTTCTGAAGTTCAAAAGGAAATACCATGAGCAGTGGACACAGTTATTAAGAGTACTGCTCATATGGTTTTCATTCCTTATGGACATCCCTTTGGAAGCAGACTGTAACAAGCTCTGCTGTATTTTTGCATGTTGACAATACTGAGCTGATAAAGACCAAAAGAAATGTGGAAATAGAAGCGTGAAAGGAATTGGTGTTGATCACCTCCTGGAGGAGAAGCTGAGGATTAAGGGAGAAAAATGTATTTTGGTAACCCTTTAAGCATACTGCAAATTCGTGCAGATCTGCTGTCAGGTCAGGCTGATATAATTCTTCGTTTAAAAAAGGGGGTTGCAATAATGAACTGAGATTTGAGGAAGTGGCATTTGTATATGCATAATTAACTGCAGTGAAGTTTGAAATTATTCAAAAAGCAGGAATATGTTTTACCTTTCAAAGTCCATTGCCCTTTCTAGCTTATCAATACAGCTTTTCTGGGGTTTAAGGCACTACTCTATCTTCTGTAAGTCATTTGGAAAGCATATCTAAAATTTAACTTGATACTCTTTCAGTTTTAGTGCTTTATTAGAATTTTCTTTATGTGCTTATATAATCTTTCAAACCTTGGGAATCTTCCTGTGTATCTCCAGTGCAGATTCCCTCTTTCTCTCTGATTCCTCTAGCAATGTTCGGTTCAATGTCTTACTGTCCTTCTGTTTTGAAACCACATCCTGCTAAAGGAGTAATCTCCCAGTTAGGGATACAGGGCCTTTCCCCTTCTTTCTTTCAGATCTCTCCTTAATATGTGTTTTGTGAGTCATGAAAGCACACATTACTCGAATACTTTTCATGCCACAAGATTGCAGTTTGGAAAATGTATGCACTCGCATCATAGGAAAATGCAGTCATAATTTGATTCTTGCTTCTAAGCTGTGCATTCCAAATATATTCTGGTGGCCCTTTTAAGCCAGAGCAGTAAGCATGTGTACATAGCCTTGAATTTTCATTGTAGCTATTTCATAATCCAAATGAATGCCATCTACATAGACTTTCCTATATGTGACTTCCTCAAATCATTCCTTGAATTTTTAAGATAATATTTTTTTAAAGGGATTTTGCGCCTTGCAGAGCAGCAGCCACATCTTTCGTGGTTAGAAAATACAAATTAACATTTATTGTTTAATTTTACTTTTCCAGTCCATTTCACCACATAATTGTTGATTGGGTAATTGTATCTGCTAGATTTGCACACACTTATTTTTATTTTATTTAGGAGAAAGTTTTTCTAAGTGGAATTTAGAAGAGGTCATTTTCTGTGACAGTGTTACCGTTTCTACTTTTCTTTGCCTGGAACTGTACTAGGTACACTATTGTTGACATTTTAGACTATGAACACTGCAATGTACAAAAATGGTCTTTAAAAAACAGGAATATGCAATAATCTCATTCTTTTTCAAAAAGTATTGGGATTTCTATCAGGTTTGAAAGTGAAATCCTGAGTGAAACATAGGGACCTTCTACCACAGTAAAGAAAGCGGAAAGATGCTCATTAAAGCAACTGTGGTTATGTTTGTAAAAGAATGGCTGTAATTAGATATCCAGCAAGGTCGGATGGCACTGTCATTTAATAGCTTTGCAAGTCATCAGTTTTCTTCATGGAAACTGGTTTGCAACAGAGTTTACTGCCTCTTGGGATTGGTGTTTTTAGTTTTCATTTTTCCACTGACAGGAGGAAGACAGCTAAGTTTCTAGAAATCAGGTGGTACACATTGGTTGAGTTCATCCTTCCATGGCACTGTAGGATCTCCTAACTTTAGGGCCCTGAAAGAGAGAGAGCTTCTGTCAATGTCATCCATATTAGATCTTAGAAGTAATTTAAATTGCTTCATTAAAATCAATATTTGATTATTTTACACTGAGATCAGCAGTTGACTGCATTGCATCTTCAGAAATAAAAGCAAAGTCCTTTGCAATTTTTAAAGGGGATCCGTGCAGTAAGGAGTGTATATCTTTCTTATCTGAATTCCTATTAGCCAATGTGAGCACTTCATTGTCCCCTTGAAAATGGAGGAGTGAGATGGTGGCCTCTTTGAGAATACTATCTGTGTTTCTCATGTAAAATTTTTTAAGTATTTTGAAGAATGCTTAACTTGTTTTGTTAATTTACTTTCATCTCTCTTTACATTATTCTCTGGTTGTAAAAGCAAACATGTATTTGAGTTTTCTATATTTATTGAGTCTGCTGCACAGGAGATGAATCTGTGCATGAAACTTTGATTGAGAGCTTGGTATGAAAGCAGAGTCTACAGAGCACATATAGCAAGTTCTCTGCCGTAAAGAGCAGAGAAAGCTCTTTCAAAGCCTTTCTTTGCCCCCTTTAGACTCCTCTGCATAGACAGAACCACATCTTGGGTTTGATTTGCATGGTTGCTTCTCAGCTGACCAGCTAGTTTTTTTTCTGTGACATGTCAATCAGTAGAGTAGTAATTTCCAATTCCTTTCATTTTGAGGAAGGCGAGTAATGGTATTTAATCTTCAGACACCAGCAGAAACAGAATCCTTTCATTTCTGCTGCCTTAAAGGTTTTGCTGCAAACTGCTCTCGAGAGTCTGTAAAAGCTCCAAAGGTAAAAATACTACCTAAATTTAAGGTATTGACCTGCATCTCTCTGTAGAGCCACAAGAGAAATTATATACTCTTTGCTTAGATAACTTCTATATTCTCTCAGAAAGAGCTTTGTGGATGCTGCTGAGTAACTTGCTTTTTCTTGAAGGAATACAGAAAATCACGATGCCTTGATTTCATCCTGACAGCAGCAGATATGATTGCATGGTTTTGTCTGGGGCACTGGTTCAAGACAGTCTTGAAATAATGAGTGTCTATTGCTTAATCACCAGGAATGCTTGATAGTTTTGTCACAAGTGTTTTTTTTTTTGGAGAATGTAAGTGTTTTCGCTGTCTTGCCACACTAGATACAGAATAGATACCCTGATGAATTACCCAATGGGGATTCTGGTGCAGAAATTGATGCTTACTGAATCAATATCAAAAGGGTTTCTTTGGGGTTTTTTGTTTGTTTGTTTTGGGGTTTTTTGTTTGTTTGGGTTTTTTATTTGGGGTTTTGGAGGGTTTTGTTTGTTTGTTTGTTTTGTTTTTGTTGGTTTTTTCATCTTTTTTTTTTTTTCTTTTTTGGTCTCCTTTAGTCATTACAGTAAAGCTGCTGGGTTTTAAATATGTCTGCTTACAAGTGTGGGTATGTGCACATTGTTGCATGCAATTGCTGGCTTTTGGAGGGCTTTTTGCCAGAAAATAATGTGATGATGCAGATGTTCTGATATTGTTCTTGAAAACAGCTGATGGTGGATCTGATGCTGAAAGCTGATCAGCAGCTAGCATATATCATCATCTTCTGATCCAAACCGGTTCCTTTGGGAGTCAGCTCTACTGTTTCAGTGTATTGTAATTAAATTGAGTGCTGTTAAGGTGTCAGAAATTACTTTATAACACAGGATAATGGACTTAAATAGACTTATTTGCACATTGCAAATCATAGTTTAGCAAATTACCCTTAAAGGCTATATATTAAGAAACAAAACAAGTCCCCCAATATTCAGTAGGAAAAGAAAAAGGAAAAAAATTGGTCTGATTTCTGACTCAGTCCTTAAGACATCTTTGCATTAATGCCTTTCTGGACTTAATAGATGGTAGAATAATGCCTGTTATTTCTGAATAACAGTCATAACATGCTTTGTTTGAAAGAAGAAGGTAATTAATTTTTTTGTTTTACTTAGGATTGGATGTGTGGTGGGAAATCCCTGTCAACCAGACCTTTAATAGTTGGAAAAATACTTCTAATACATGCAACAGATAACTTCTGTATCTAGCTCTTAAAAGGTTTTGAGCAACGTTAATCCCCAGAAAAGTTTGTGTGAGTTGTGAATACTCAGCATCTTGTAGAATTAGACTGTATTTATGAGAAAGCTAATGTTATTAGGAAAATAATAGACTTACATGCATAGTGAGAGCTGTTTGTAAATCAGCGAGTGTTTTCTAAAATATCAGAAAATGGCAAAATGTTTACTGATGTAATTTCTCTCTGAAAAACAAACCTGTTTAAAAATACTTGAACATTCAAACTTCAAATGCTTAAAGCTGATTTGCTTTTCTTCAGCCATCTCTGGTCTTTCTTTCTTGTGTTTTGAATTCACAGGCTCTTAATTTTCAGTCTTGAGGACTTTATTTTGCATTCTGAAGAGCACAGTAACAGGAAAAGAAAAAGAAAATAATTTTCTTGCAAACCATATATTTCAATAGGAGGTTTATTTCTATGAATAGATAAGAAAAGTTCAGGTGATACCAGAAAATATGTGCTTTAATTTTGTATGCCTATGCACATACTTTCATACAGAATACTAGATCACATTTCTCTTCAGTAATACAAAACCTGCTTGAGACGGAATTAATAAATGATGTGAAGCAGTATTAAAATTCTCGATGTCTTTCAAATCATACATACAACTTCAAGCAATTTGTTAGTCATAAAAGCCAAGGAATGTCATTAGAATAATATATATTTTTAAAAAATCAAAATCCTGTAAGCTAATTTGCCTGTGTACCATTTTCTTACTCTGATTTAAAATTAAAGCCTGCCCTGACCCTATAAATGGCTATTGAACTGTGTACATCTTCTCTGCAAAGATTTCCAGTGTGGTGAAAAAAGGAATGAAGTTCAAAGATCTTTAATCCAGTTTCCTCTGTTTTATTTGATTACTTGGAAAATCCTTCCCTTTTGCTGCTGTCCCCCAGTTCTTCATTCACTAGTAGTACTGAGGGGGAAATTTGTGCTGTGCTGTTTATACATAATTTAAAACTATTGTGCTAGCTTTAAACCCAAAGTCTTCCTTCATCTATCATTTATCTCATGATGTTATCTTTTGTACTCGGTACCCTTCAGTAAGCACAGCCTGACACGTCTTGTGGCCTTTACCTTCTGCAATAAAAAAGATTGAAAAGATGCTTGGCACCACCTGGTGAAGATGAGGCAACCCTGGAGAACTGTGCTTCAGGAGCAGGTGACTGATGGTACGAAATGTGCCAGTCTGGGGACACAGCTGAGGGGTTGTAGTAGGGAAGGGGGAGGGGAGGGGAAGAAAGGGGAGGGAAGGGGATGAAAAAAAAAAAGAGCAGGAACATTAATACATCTTCCTGAGGTTTGATGGGACATACACTGCCTACTGTTCCATCTGGTGCTTATGATAGCATGGCATATTAGCATGCTGCAAGTTCATAATGTATTCAGGGCGAGAAAACACCACTTGCATACCAATTGAGGCGTCCTCTTTCTCAGAGCTGCTTTTGAATTTCAATGATGTTTATGCCTCCTAAGCCATGACTGAACGGAGCATTTCCGCTTGTGGAGAAATAACAGCAGTGAGGGACTCTGGCTCATGTGGCTTTTCTTTCCTCTCTCTTTATTTTTCTCCTTTTTTTTTTAGTTCTTTTCTTCCTGCTCTCTCCTTGCAATTTGTTTTGTTTGGGGAAGCCTGAAGACGGCTTGAGGTTTTTGGACTAGCTAATTACAGAGCTTCTGTTAATATTACATTAACTTCTTTTTAAGGTTGTAGTCTATTGTCTTTTTGCTTATCTCAAAATGCTTAAATGTCTTTTTATGACATTTTGATGAAAATACTCTAAAAGCAGTGTCATGAAGCATTTAGAAAATAGCACATTGCAATTCTGCTTTATATGCAGATTTCCTGAAATACTAAATCAAAGAACAAACAATACCCCAAATTCCACATTTCATGGTAAATTATTTGTACCATGTGTCTTCAAAGACTTGATTTTCACTTCAAGTGTGCTACATAATAGGATAAGTATCTGAAGTGGAGCAGGTATGTAAGCCTTTGTAGGAGTGAGGTCTTTTTATTGATTCCTTGCAGGAAATGTACTGATATGTTCATTTTATTTCTCTCTACCCTGTCCTCTTTGAAACTCTGCTGAGACTGACACTTGACTGGAGACAATCTCAAAACTCCGCCATAGACACTCTTGACTGCACATTTTGTTTCTGAACTTGTCAAAGATTGTGATCGCTTTATGGCTCAGTGCTGTGAACTGCTCTGCAGCCCTCCTTCCAGTGGGTTTTCAAAGTGTGAAGTTTACACACAGGGTAGGGTATTTGATGTGGGATTTTCAAGTGTCTGGAGTAATACACGAGTGAGTCTTATTGGCTTTGTTGATGACTGCTTCACGTGTTTTAAAAGTCCTACCCCAAAAAGGAGACTAAACTTGCTGCTGCCATGGTCTAATCTCAACTGGCAACTAAGTCCCACACAGCTGCTTGCTTGCTCCCCACCAGCAGGATGAGGGAAGAGAATTGAAAGGGTAAAAGTGAGAATATTAATGGATTGAGATAAGAACAGTTTAATAATTGAAATAAAATTAGAATAGTAATTGTAATAATAATAATAATAGCAATAATAATAGTGATAATTATAATAAAAGGTAAAATAGCAAAGAAAGAAATGAAACCCAAGAAGGTCAATTGACACAATTGCTTACCACAACTGGCTGCTACCCAGCCAGTCCCCAAGCAGCAGCCTCCCAGCCAACCTTCCTCCCAGTTGTATTGCTAAGCATGACATCACATGGTGTGGGATGTCTCTTGGGTCAGTTGGGGTCAGCTGTCCCAGCTGTGTCCCCCTCCCAACTCCTCGTGCATCCCCAGCCTGCTCGCTGCTGGGAGGGGTGAGAAGCAGAAAGGCCCTGACTCTGTCTAAGCCCCACTCAGCCGTAGGTAAAACATTCCTGTGTTACCTACACTGTTTCCAGCACAAATTCAAACCACAGCCCTACATTAGCTGCTAAGAAGAAAATTAGCTCTACCCCAGCACACTGCTTGAAGAGGGAAGAATATTAAAACAGCATCTCTAGTACAAACCCACTTAATTAATGCATTTTGTATCTAGTCCTCTACCTGCACAGCTGGATTCTTGCTGCTGCTGACTGTGGTTTGAGGCTTTAGCTTAATCTTTAATGCATATGACTGTCATGCTAATATAACTTTAATAAAAATGTACTAGGTAGCACTTTGAACTCTTTCGCTCTAATTTAGTATTAATCCATTTGATTACTAGAAAAGAAAAGATCTTGCTCTAGTTCTGATCCATTCTTTCAAATACATACAGCCATGACTTTTATAAATATATATTTTCAGACATTCATTTTACTATTCTTGCATAGATAAGAAATGAAAAATGCATTACTCATCGTGACAAAGAATAAATTGACTTCCTTTGCTTTACTATCTGAATATCTGTTGTCTGATGGCTTAAGAACATTCCTTGTTTATTGATAGTGCATTTAGACCTAGATATTAAAGCCGTAGCTTAAATGGTAATTATTTTTTTCCCCCTTAATATATTCAGGAAGACTAATGTTACTGAATAGGAATGTGGAGGAGATAGTGTGGGTTATTCAAGCAAGTTTAGTCAGCACTTACAAGATTCTTGAAATGTTTCTTGATGTCCTACAGAACTGTTAACATCTGCATGGCTTGTGAGAAGAGCCACATTTATTGCAGCTGTATGCTAGCTAGAATGCAAAAGGAAAGGGGGGGGGATCAGAGTTAAGAATGAAGCAGCTGGCTTTTGGTACAGAGATTTATAATTTTACTCTCATTACAGACTGACAGTAAACTCTACTTGGACTCTTTCAAATCTGCTTCTTTGAGATGGCAGGTTGAAGGCTTGGGAATTTAGCTGTCAGTAGATGCAGTCCAACAAAATATACACAGTTTAAAAGAAAACAAAGCTTTTAGATAAATAATCACAAATGGAAGTTCAGCCTTTCGAGGAGCTGTTTGTTTCCGTATGACATAACATGATGTAGAGCATGTGTTTAAAGCCTACATTTGAGATGGTTTAAAAAAAAAAAGTCAAAGATAGATTGTTTTAAATATTAGAGGGGAGCAACAGACAGAAGGCTGCTGGTTCCCTGCAGAACCAATGAGGCCATACAGCTTCTTGTCCCTGTTCTTGCAAGGGTTCAGGGTTTCTGGAGGAAAGGAAAGGTCTGTTGAGAGACTCCCGGGATCCCAGGCCTGGCTGAACAATGTAATAGTATCTCAGTGTGTTTGTTTTACCTCTTCTTCTCTCTTTTTGTGCTAGAAGACAAAGTGAGAGAAGAACAAGCAGTACCAGAGTCCCATTTTCTATTTCACTCCTTCCTGGAAAAAAAATCACATACGTGTTTCCAGAATCAAGGGGGTTTGTCCAAGTTTGGTACCCTCCTTGCCCATTTATTTCTCGATTGTTGAGATAGATTTAAACATAAGCTAGGTCAATATTTGTTAGTTGCAAATATCTTTCTTCAGTTTCAGTTAAGATCAAAGTTTTTTTATCATTTTGTTTTCTTATTTATTTGATATGAATGAAAACTGATAATGTCTTTTGTTTCCTCTGGTTAATGTAGCTTGGGGTGCTTCCTCTTGCCTTTTTTCCCTGCACATTTTAAATGAATCTATTCTGGTTTTGCTCAGTTAATTTCTTTACAACCTGCCCAAGCCATTCACAGTGGGAGTGCCAGGATCTGTTTTTGTGACTCCTGCTGTTTCTTAACAACCTCGGCAACTGAGGAGGCTGCACGTCTATACTCCTATTCTTTATTACTCTCCTTAAACACTGCTTCTGAATAGTTTTCTAATATTTCCTAAACCAAACCTATTGCTTGTTCATTTGTTGCAATAGCACAGTTACCCATTAAGAAATAGGGCCAAGAAGGACCATTGAGGTGAAGAGCATCCTGTTGTTGTTTTAAGGAGTTCATTGGAGTATCTTTATCTACTCAAACGTTTCTGCTGTCCATACTGTGTTCTACAGCAGATGTCCACTCTGATAACCTACTATGATTTTTCTCTCTCCTGTCTAGCCTTAGACTTTTCACTGTTACACTCATCATTATTTATTGTAGTATGGAGCATTATAAGAGCTCTAACGTATGATTGCTGCCTCCTTTCCATTCTCCTGACACCAGAGCACAGATAAAAGCAAATTTTTTAACATTTCATTTATGAAGCTGACTGCATCTGATTCATCAGTATTTACCACGTCATACCTTTAGTTTCTGGAAGTTTATTTATGCTTGGTGTTTTGGAAACACATTTTATCTTAATTTTGTGCAGATTGTTGGCACTGAACAGAATTATGTGCAAATCCAAGTAACTCTGTAAGTCAGGGCTCATAATCACCTTTGGAAATGACCTGTTAAGTTTCTAATAGGTCATTTGTATGCATAGTTACTGAAGCTACTTGCAATAATTATGGAAAAGATAATGCCTAGGAACTCATTTGGGGACAGTTATTCTTGTTAACTGTTTAGTATTTCATCCAGGTATACCTATTTCTCCATTTTTAAATTTTCCTTTCATAATTTCAGAGTTTGCCATGGATAGTTGTTGCAGTTCAGCAGTTCTTCATTTCTTCATATCCGAGCAGTTTAAAGCTTACCAGACAAGTACTGATGTGTTTTACATTTTCTATTCCAACAAGACCATAAAGAAATATGTTTTCACAGGAGATGCCCGTGCAGTCACTATCTCTCTATGCTTTTGAATTGTATCTGTCCTTGGGATTTAGCTTTCTTAACACGTATGTGGTGCCGAAAGGATGTTTATAAAGATCTCTGTGAGCCTTTATTTCTTACCTGCTTGCCATTTGATCTGACTGATTATAGGTGTGAGGGAAATACCAGGTTTTGTTTGGTTGTGTGTTTTGGTGCAAAAAAGACATGGCGTTAAATTGTGTTGGGGTATTTTCAAGTTCATGCCATCGTCACATGGCTATAGTTGTGTATGCACAATCCAGGTTTCAATGCCTAGATATAGTGTGAGTTGTAGGCATGACATTGCCTATTGTGTTTCTTGCTGCATTTCCACTTTTGGAATATTTCACATAGAAAGCTATCCCCAAAGCAGAGGAAGGTGAGGGGGAGGTGTAATTTGGGGCAGGGGGTGTAACATCTAACTTGTTTGGCTGGGGTGAGAGGTGACAATAGGAGACACTGAAAAAGGTCTTTTGTTGCAGCCAAGGCTGTCTATTTGCTCTTTTGAGAAAGAAATTACTATAGTTGAATTATAGAGACAACTACTTAGTATTCTGTTGGTACTGTGGGCACAGAATAGTACATACTGATGTGTACACACACACAGAGTACCATAGGCTCTCCTTTATATCACGTGGCTGAAGATATTGGAAAGAACTTTTCTTATAGCGTCTCCCTTTGGCTTTCTGAGCACCTTGCCATTTGTTTAGAGTATTCGGTCCGGGCAGGAGTTTTTCCCGGTGCCGCGGCACAATGCCGGCTCCCTCTAGTGGTCTCAGTCGCCCGTGGACGTTCCCGGCGGCGCCTGGGCTCTGCCCGGGGTTCCCGGTGCTCCCGCGGCGCTTCCGGGGCAGAGGCCTCTCCGCAGCCCCCCTCTGCCCCGCCCCAGGGTTTCCGTCCTGCTGGGGAATGGTCTTCTTTTTCTCATAAAAATGGCCTCTCTACTGGTTAATCCATCTCTCAGGGACACAAAATGTATATGCCCAAGTAGGCCCAAAGCCAAATGTAGGGTGTTTTCCATAGCGCAGAGAGAGTTAAATTTACATTTCGTAGATTTTTTTCATGTACAAGGAAACGTAACCATATCAGAAAGAGTTAAGTGCATCCACATTGAACATTGAGAGTTCAAATGCATGAGACTTCTTTACTTTGTCAATATTTCTCTTGCACTTGTATCATTGAGTGGTTTCTCTTTTGTGTCTGACTTCTCGCCCTGCAGTTTCCCCTCCATTTAACACTCCCTTCAGAGTAATTGTAGGATCTTTCCCTCTTACGGTTTTCTAAATCTGAATGTTAAAAAAAAAATTAAAAAAAAAATCACAGTAAGTATTTTTATACGCAAAACCAAGAAAGTAAAACTTGGTCACATATGTGTAGAAGTGTGTGTGCACATACACACACGGGCACACCCATACATGCATGTACAGAAGAAAGCCATGGAAGCTTCACTGATGCACAAAGGTCACTATTGCTGTGTTGGAGTAGGGGGTTTAGGTGGCTTGATGAAAATGATGTTCTATAAATATAAAAACCTTTTTAATATATTTTTTGAGAAAAAAAACCAACAAAACATTTACTTTGAATCTGCTGGGCTTGAAATGAAGTGTGTATTGTACAACTGTCATCAATCATGGCAATCTTATGATACCTGAAATTGTTTTAAAAATTTGCATATCTTTTCTGTGGTTTCTGTAGTAATTGCTGATTTTTCTTTCAATTCAGGCTTCAGCTGGGGTCTGATATTTAAAATTCAAAACACTAGGAAGATGCTTCAAAAGAAGGAAGTTTTAAGCTTTATTGCACAAGACTAAGACTGCTGTGATGCTTTAAGGTCTAGAAACATTGCGTGTAATTGTATACCCTGTGAGTGGTCTCATTAGTTTACCTACAGCTGTTTTCAGTGTCTATAGTTAAACACATATTCCTGAGTGTTTCTGGGGCTGGAGTCTGCCTGCAAGGCTAACCCAGCATCTCTCTTTCTGGGTGAGATCACCTGATTTCTGTGCCAATATGAATTTGTGTGAATTCACTGGCTTCAGAAAGGGGTTTAATCTGGTTTTATACTTGTTAGTCTTAAACAACATACACAAATTCCTTCCTTTCCATCTTCATTTATGTGCTTATACTACTTCACATTCACTTTTAAGAGTGCATGTGATATGTTAAGCCGGATGATTCAAAACAGAGTTTGGGATTTGCTAATGGTAGTATTTGCTTTGCTTGGAAGCTTATTTGTCAATAAGTAGTATTGCCTTATCTATGAAGATATTTGGGTCCTAATTTCTTGTGAAATTTTTGAGGCTCTCTTTCTCCCTTCTCACTGCTGCATTCAGGTGTGATCCGGTGCCCAAAATAAAAGACAGTTGGTGTGACATGCAGCACTGAGGAGGAGCTGACTCGTAACTAATGAGTATTTTCTCACACTCTGTCTAGACAGTCAGTCATGTAAATACAAAATGTCTTTAATGGCATCATCTGATGATGTGAAATGATGGTCTTCCAAAGTATGTATTTCTACAGATGCTGGAGTAACAATGAGTGTGATAAAATGCACTATTGAAGATAGTCAGTGTGTAATACCGAGATGGAGGAAAACCTATAGTTTCACTTTTGTCTTTCTGGTTGTGGCAGTAAGTAACAGTGACAGCACCTGAGCAAGGGTTTCTGGGGTAAATATGCTTAATTCTATATTTTTGTTGGTGGATTAATACCTGTCTTGAGTGGCTGAATAGAAGCCAAGGAGTTATTATGCCTGGTCACTGAGGACTACCAATTGTTGTATACAGCAGCCACGCTGTGAGAGCAGTCTGAATGCTTCTGGTTCTCATGAGGCAAAGAACCTAGATCTACATGGGGATGTTTATGGCTGATTTAGCAGCCACAGAGATTAAAAAATCAGCGACTCTAACTCTTTAGTGATTATATGGGACATTTAGTCTGCTAATTTAGCTGTCTGTGTAAGATAGCAGGAATAAACAGACTTCCTCAGACTGTTCTGGTACTTGGTGAAGAGGGAGTTTGGCTGCCTCTGCATTCAGTATTATGGTTAAGGTCTTGCTCCTCAGACCTGCACATCTGGTCTAATGTTACAGACTTTTCACTGTTTGAAATGTCACTTGGAGGAACTGGGTTTTTGGATGGGTAAAATGGTGCAGTCTGACAGAGCAGGGGTTTGGGACCTTGATCCACAAGGTGGGGAGCAGCCTGTCCCAGGCTGGCCACCACCACTACACGCCTTACAGGATCTTGACTTGTCCATGACAAATTCCACGTTTTAAAATCAAACAAAGCCAAAAGTATATCCATTACCTTCTTGGTAGTCCCTGTATCATCTTTTCAGATGTAAAACCGTGGAAAATATCACCTCCTACACCCATATTTGATTTTTTTTGAGCCTAAAGGACTTCTGGCATGTTACATAAATACAAGCAATACCTCTTAAAAGTACAGCTGTAGTAACTTTTTTGCTTTTTGGCAGAGAAATTTATTGCCTAAAGTTTCCCTGAATTTAAATAAGTTGTTTTAGATTACTTTGTGTAGTCTATATTGGAGACTTAAGTTCCAGCTAAATCTAATGAAATATGGTATCAGTATTCTCATAGGACTTTTCTAAAACGAGTACAGCTATTCTTTACACTTCGTATAAGTGCATTAAAAATAGAGAAGTTTATCATTATTTTGCTTCAGACTTCTAGCTTTGTGTAACAAACTGTGGTTTCAAACTGAGAATATGTTTAGACTGGTTATTAGGAAAAAGTTCCTTACTGTGAGGATGATGAGGCACTGGAACTGGTTGCCCAGAGAATCTGTGGGTGCCCCATCCTTGGAAGAGTTCAAGGCCTGGTTGGATGAGGCTCTGAGCAACCTGGTTTAGTGAAAGGTGTCCCTGTCCATGGAAGGGGGGCTGGAACACAGTGATCTTGAAGGTCCCCTTCCAACCCAAGCTTTTCTATGATTTTGTGATTTACTGTTAATTTAGGACTGGAAAAACTTTGGATTAAAAACATAAATATATTTCTGGAGACCAAGTTATGAAATTTCAGTTGATGCTGGGAGAGAAAATCTTTGTACTTCTGGTGGGAAGGATGTATGCTGTGTATGGTTGAGTATATAAGAGCATGCAAACAATACCAGTTGGATTCTGATGGCGTTTGTGTTTCTTTGATATCAGTCTGCCTTCATCTGGAGTTTGTCAAATAGCATGCAATCCTGACAAGGGTAGGCCTTCCAGGGACGATGGTGCAGAAAGGAAACGAGTTACTGGTCAAGGAGCCTTTGGGAAAGCATATCTGAAAGCGTGCTGGAGATTTCCTCTATACAAGGAGAGGGATTGACTGCTAATATAGGGAGGTGGTCACCTCTGTAGCTTGTCAGGGAGGCTGGGGCATGAGTTTGGCCAGTGGTTGCTCTGGCTGTTCTTCATTTCTTCATGCCAGAGGCAGAGAGTGCCAGTCTGTCATTTCACTTGAGCCTCAGTGTTCAGTGAGCTGGGTTTGGAATAGCAGTAATACTTCCTGTGACGTGAAACGCAAGAGAACCACTCAAAACACACAGTTCTTAGTTGGATAGCTTGTCAACAAAAAGAAAGGATCTAGGAAACAATGCAAACAGGAAAATAGTATTTCAATACTGATTATGGGACTGTTTCCTTATTAACTGCATTAGTTCACACATAGAGGAATTTTCATGATGTTTGGTGGGATATTTAGAAGAAATCCACATTGTTTTCAGCTTCATTACAGGCCAACTGTTGTGTATTCAGCCATGACAAAGGAACTTGTGGACTTTGTTTTCTGGGGGCTTATGGAAACTCAGGGCAGCTGCCACAGTTTGGCCCTTATTTTGCTTGTCTGTTTTTGCTAAGTTTCATAAACCATTATGGTGGTAGCAGGTCTAGATTTAGAATGCATTCTTCTTCCCTACATTCCTGCATTCAAGCAATTATACATGGTAAAATCTGCAGAGCCAGAAAGGGTGAAGGAGAAAAGAGGCATTTAAAAAAAGGTGCAATTCTGACATGAGTCAATTTTTATTAAATAACTGAAAGTGAATTTATGATAGTTTTGAAACTGTCAAAACATGTCAGATTGCTAAATGAGAGGGAAAAGTTTATTTATCTACTTTCCCCCCCTCTTTAAAAAGGAAATTATATGGTAAGACAAGTTTATTTCTTTCAGGAGAAAATAATATGTCCAAGCAAAGCAAGCCATGACATTTTTGTCTTAATTCTGAGATTGAACTCATGCATTGCTTATTTTATAATATGTGTAATTATCTGGCTTTCAGCTGCTAAGCCATGAGTGTGGGACCAAGTTTTTTTGCCAGTCGGAGCCCCTCACCATAGAGAACTGAAATCAAAGAGAATGCTTCTGCATTTGTGGTTCATTGTCATGATGTTAGGACCAGTCAAGGTAACCATTGTGGACAAAGAACATGGCATAAATCATTTTCGCTATTTACCTGCTTTACATCATCCACAAGCTCTGCCAAAACCGGGAGACAGTAGCACAAAAATCCCTTTTCAGCTTTTGGGAGACAGCGGAGATTGTATTATGCTCAAGGCTTTTTTTAGCACAGCTGAAGAAAACTCTTATAACTTGGCCTCAGATAACTTCAGTGAACTCCCAGGATACAGAATTTCTTCTAGCTATTGCATATTAAATGAGCATAAATGGGTAAATTGAGTGTGCTTTCATTTATTCTGAAGAATAGCTGGTGATATGAATTGTTCAACTATCTGAGCAGAGGAGAATTAAGATAAGACTGCAGCAAAATTGTGATATTGCTCTTGCAAAAGGGTCATCTTCAGTATGTGAGCTTCATACCCAGCATGCTAAAGAAGCAGTGAAATGTTTTGTCATCTGAAAACTTTGCTGTGCACATCCATCAGTCACTTCTCACACATTCTGATTCCTGGTGGATAAATTTTGCAGAGGTGATGTTCTCTGACAAAAGATGGAGTCTGAGCTGATTTCTGATATGCATTCCTGCAAATCACCTGGGAAGTAAAAGTTATCTACTGGGGAACTGGAAACCCAGTGATGTTTCCTTTCTAGGCCAATAATGTGACTGGATCTGGTGCTGACAGAAAGTTATGTCTGTATTATGCCTGTTTGAGATCATTGTGTATAGCACAAAAACATCCATTGGGATTAAGTCCTTATTTATTTATCAAGAAGAAATCAAAAGGGCCAAGAGGTGAGTGGAATGAAGACTGTACCAGTCTCAGAGAAACTCCAGGCATGCTTGGCAGGGAGAAGGTCTGCAGTGGTGTTGTCTAAATGTCATGTTTTATGGCTGCATTGTATGACTTGCATGTTTCCCCAGGGGTTCAGTGCATGGAGTGGGTAGGATTTACTAGATATATCAGGCTTATACCGTGCATTCTCAAATGAGTTCTTTTGAGCCAAGGCAACCTTATAATATTGTCCTGCTCAGTGTAGCAGCAGGTTTCAGGGTCAGGAGTTGTGGGTCTCCACAAACACTGCCTATTCCTAATGGTGCTGTATGGCTTGGCCACATCTGAAGGAGGACAAGTTCTTACTGACTGCAGCATGATAGCATTATGGATGGAAGAACTATGGAATTTGCCCTCTTGGGCTGGGCTTGTGGTTGTCTGTCTTCAGGTTCATCACCTTGAACTTATCCATAGCTTGCAAATTCCCTGCCACCCCTCTCAAAATAATCAAAATTAGTCCAACGCATCTAAGAAACCATCAGTATTAAATCCTCCAGATTTAGATCTCGATTCCTGTAACTTGGATGATGTAGGTAGGTTCTAATCCTTTGTGTCATATGTGGGGCTTACTCTTTTTGTGAGTTTAAAGGAAACAAGACAATGGACTCTTTTAATTTAGCAAGTTTTATTTTTATTTTTTAAATGTTGGCACCAAAGTAGAAAGTACTGTACAATCAATATAAAGCATCTTTTAAGAATCTTTCATGCTTGAGTGTACATCTGGAACTGTTTGCACTAACTAAAAGTAAAATAAATGCCACAGCATATTATACCACAATTTTTTTTCATTTAAAAAAGGAAATTGAAAACACACCACTCCTAGAAATGCTTGACATTGAATTGGCTATTGAAATGGTATCAGTAAAGTATTTATATATTCCATATTTTGTTCCATACATCAGCTTTCCTTGATGCGTTAGACTTGGAAGTGTGCCATGTGAGCTGAAATGTTGCCATTTATGAAAGACCGCCTTGTTTTAAAAATGGACTAAATCTTGTAGGGTACAGGAAGTAAAGTAAATGAGTTTGAATGCAGGCACATCTCTCTTTGCCCTGGCTCCTGCATGTTTTGTCTCTTCCTTGTTTGGTTCAGAAACTAACTGTGCTTACAGTAAATATCAGTGTTCACCTAAACGGCTAAATATAAAAATAACCTCTACCATAAAAACTGAATGAATGACAAGAACAGTATAGTTCCATGAACCAAGAAATCCACAGAAGAAATATCATGATTTAAAGTTGGTTTTACAGCATTCTTTAATTTTAAATGAAGCAAAATACTTCTGTGGTTAAATCACAGTTCTTCACTCTATGCTGTAAAGGAGATTCAAGAATGTGTATTTCAAAATGTTTTGCTTGGTTTTGTTTTTAAATAAAAAATATAATCCAAAGCAAATGCAATAGATTTCTGCATACTTGAAACATGTTTTCTGAATTTATTCTAAGTCTCTCGCTGCTCCAGAGAGTTGTGTGTATGGATTAGGACTAGACCATTATTTCACCATCTTTCTCCATCCTGAACTGATTGCAGTGAACACTACAGAATGAGTTGCAGATGTCTCCTTTTCCTTCCAGTTTGGAGGACCTCTGGTTTCAGTCACATTTGATCTGAACTGGGCTAAGGAGCACAGGTCTGTCATTGTTTAAAGGGATTCAGTGGAAGAAATTGTTGCACCTGAAAGTTGCTCCCTTTGTATACATAGGCTGTGCTCTTAAATGTGTGATGCTGTGGGATGCTGCCTGTATGAAACTTTCTAGTGTGTCCCTCCTAATTCAGGATTATTGTTTGAAATGTCAGGGTCCATCTGAAGAAAAAGATAGTCAGAACTAGTTTTACAAGTGGTGAGTTCGGTTTGACTCAAGAGCATAAACATGTTTTTGAATTCAAGAAATTGTGCAATTTTAAGACATGGTGGAAGTTCTTCCAAATTTCAGGCGAAATTCAGTGTATATGTCTCTGTATTGTAAAACTGGAGCAAATGTACATGAAATCTTACCCAGGCAGGTTTTGATGCGTTAAAATTAGAGTTTTTCCTACCAAGCCCTCATTACCTCTGAATGTATGAATAGCAGAATATCCACTGAGAGTTTGTATGAAGAATGTCCATTCATAAAAAGCCTCATGAAATAACATGTCTTGAAGGAAATTGGCATGTGAATATGATTTAAATACCATTTTGTCTTTCGCTTTCATATCATCAGGCTATTTTTCAACCATTATAGTAAAAAGCGTTGTTTATTAGGTTTATTGGTTTTATTAATTAAAAACAAATAATGATTTGTAGAAGCTGGAGTTGGAGCTTTTGGTGTCTGACACATAGCCTATGTGTCAGACACCAAAAGCTTTAGGAGTTCAGATCACAAGAACTGTTAACGCTTTTATCAGTGGTGGCTCTGCTTTGTACTCCATCACCACTTCATCCCCTGAGTGATCTGTGTCTTAGAGCTGCTGAGGTTCTCTGGGGCTGTGGGTGGGGGGACAGTGGTGGGTGCAGAGCTGCTGTAGGCAGGTGCTCCCAGTCCCATCACTCCCTCAGAGTCCAGGGAGCTGTATGAAAAGGTAAGGAACAGGTAAACAGTAGCAGTAAGAGCAGAATAGCTCCCACAGGGCTTTTGTTGTTAAAGAGGGTGCAATAGAGAGTTGTAAAGGCTGTCCTCCTGGATGGTGTGATGGTGTCTTCCAAGCGTGTGGAAGAGCATTGCATTTTGCATTGTACTTCTTCAAAAGCCCTTTCTACCTGCCCCCATGGAGAATCTCTCTTCTGACGAAGTAAGCTTGTACTCTGGTAAGAAATGTTTTGGGATGGGCATGAAGGAGCCTTAATAGCTCCCTCAGGAAGGCAGGACTAGGGAACTTACAGACAGAGAGAAATCTGCGTGCCTGCAATCATACAGTAGGAGAGTAGGGTTTAGGGCTTTGCAAGGGAGAGAGGGAGGTAAAAGGTAAGTGGTATGCAAAGGGTGTTTGTGTTTACCCCTAAGAGGTCCAAAGAAAGATAATTGGGAAAATCAAAACTAATGTTATTAGATTTAGATGAGAAGTACAGGGGTCTGTGGCTAAGTTCAGAAATCTGCAAACTGGGTGGCAAACCGTTGGAGGTAGTAAAAACCATTTGGATCATGATAGAGTGGCAACCTGAAATTCGAGGGCAAAACCAACACACTATTTCCCACTACCGTGTTCAATTTAAGTAGCAAAACATTGCCAGCTTTTTGGGAAAGTCTCCCACCTCTGATCTGAGCTCATTTCTGATCAAACCTGAGCTTCGAAATGCAGTGAAGGGAAGGGAGGGAGCAGGAGCCGTGCGGTTGGTTACAGCTCAGGATCACTTTTAGTTATCACCAGCTGAATTGGAGGATACAGGCTGTGCCTGCTTGCTGCGAGCAGCAGTCTGTTAGAGGAGCTCGATTTCTCTCACTCCTTCTTCCACCCACCTCCATCTCCTCTGTGCCTGTGTCTGCGCTCCCACATGCTTCAAATCTGTGTACCTGGACTGCCTTCCTTAACAGTTCAATGTGAGTGTTAGCAGAATGAAAACCAGATGGACCAGCAGTTCCCACTGTTATCTCCCCACCAGCTCTGGCAAGCCTCCCTTTCTCTCTCCTTTCTTGGCATGGGAGAAATATTTGCCTTTATTTAGGAGGGCTTGGGCTCACTGCTGTGCCTCTTTCCCTCTGTTGCAACATGAGCTGAAAGCTATTTATTCCCTTGTTGCTGAGGTTGGTTGAGGTGAGTGCAAGATGAATTCAGCTATTAAGGAAGCAATTAACATTTCAAGATGAGTTTTCATAGTTCTTTATATTAAATTAATGGCTTATTGAAGATAGAGATTTAACTGTTTTAGTGTAATGATATGGAAAGGAAATATCTATAGAATTTGTTTAGAAACCTGTTTTTGTTTTTGAGCATGTAATAACTTACTGTTGCTTGATTTGCAAATCATACCTGTAGCAACCTTAATATTTAAGGTAATCGTTGTGGATAATCTTCCTTCCACAGCTGAGGTTTACTAACCTTAGATCAACACTACAGATCCTATAAAATTGTATCTCTATTCGCCTCATCCTATTCTGGGGGTGTTTCACTGTTCATCGTCCCCAAACTTGTCTCTAAATTCTATATTAAATGACTCCCTTTCCCTGAGAGCTGAAACATTGCCTGTAGGCATTTCAGCAAAGGTTGAAGATGGCTTCTATAATTGCAGTACCTGACACGCTGCACCTCTGGGACTTACTGCTTACTTCCTCAGTTTCTTCAGTTTCAGACAGATAAAGATTGGTATCTGTTATGTGTTGTTAATTTTTTTGGGGGGGGGGGGCGGTTTTGGTTTTTTTCCTTCCTCCCTCCCTTCCTTTTTTTTTTTGGTAACTTTCTTGTATTTAAGTTTTCTGATAATTAAGTGTTTTGAGGTTCTTTTAAACATACCCGTTCTTTGTTAAATGTGTGCATTGTATTTAATTTCTTTTATTGTCTCTCAGAGCAAATTCCAGATACGATTTTTTCATTGAAGTTTGTATGTTGTTAGTAAGAACAAGGAATTGTGTCACAAGGTGAAGTGACAGAATTTATAGAATGTGACATGTCTTGAATTAGAGCTACAGAGTTCTGTGCTTGCCCATTAGCAGTGACACTTACTTGTTTTACAAAATAATTTTTTGGAACTCAGGAAGACTTGCGTAGGGCCATGTATAAATAAATAGCCCCGACTCCCAAAAGAAGGGATGGAAGAATTTGACTTACGCCCATCAAAAGCTAAACTTCATTTTACTCATCTTTTTTCAAGATGGCTTGCTAAACTCCTGTCATGAGTGAGAAAGCCTTAATTTTGCCTTCAGATGGTAAATTTTGCTATGTTTTGCCCATTTTTAATAAATGAAACGTAAGGGCTTGGATGGTTTAAAAAAAAATGAGGTAGTGTCATTCAAAAAGATACTGGAAAACGTACACTTCTGTAGCTTTTATATCATGTGATTGTATCTTTAGATCTTTAGTTGCAAGAGAAGTGTTAAGTTTTCTTCCTGGTTTTGCCTTATGTTTGTTTTGTTTTCTCAGGGAGGTATGTTCCTGCTTATCTTGCAGATTTTGAACATTAAAAGTTGTTCTTGATATATGAAGGTGCAAACTTACATGGTTATTTAAAAATAATTGTATGTATATGAGATGACTGACATACAATTTTGGCATGTTGTGTTTGTTTTTCTGGTGAATATGAGAATATCCAGGGGCACTGTGGTAAAGTGATCCAGGAGGTGTGTGTGTTTAACATAAGTTTAACATAAGATTACAAAGAGAAGCAGTGGAGAGGGCAGCAGGTGATACAAAGAAGAGACATGGAGAGAGCTGGCTTCAACCAGTATTCCACCCAATATCTCACCTGTACTAAAGAGCTTCAGGTTTTAGTTCTGGAAGAGATGTCATAAGGGGATTTATTATCTTCCTGTCTCTTCATCTATTTTTTCCTCCTGGCTAACATGAGGGCCTTGAAGGGAGGTGGTATTATTGCCGCTCCAGGAGTGCTTGGGAGGTAGCATCTGCACATGCTAGAAATAAAAACAAAAGATAATGCAGCACTGCTACAAATGAGGTCTTACCATCTGTGTTGCACCTTCTTAAGTAAGGTTTAGGTGATGCAATTTGGGAAGAGCACACTGGAGTAGATAATCAGGAGTAATCTTTCACAGCAGATGCTGAAATGGCTCACTTGCATTAGCTTTTAAGTTTTTGTCAGAGGGGGTGTGCTCGGGGAAATAAACTGGTGTGTTCCTGTGGTGTGTGTTGCAGATCGCACTGAGAAGCATTCCACAATGCCAGACTCACCTGTGGATGTGAAGACACAATCCAGGCTGACGCCTCCAACCATGCCACCTCCTCCCACTACCCAAGGAGCTCCAAGAACCAGTTCATTTACGCCCACAACGTGTAATTAGTCTTATTTTCTTCCTTTTCTTCCATCTTCTTTCTGTTCTGTATGTTAGAAACCAAAGTAGGTGAAGGGAAATGTGCCTGACATGGCAGGAGCAGCATTTGGTTGTATTGCAATGAAGTAATTAAGCAAAACAAAGTTCACAGCAGATTAATGCATCTTTAAGGTATTAAGACATTCAGCTCAGAGCTGTGTTGTTATTTCATTGACCACTTGGTCACAGTGTCAAAAAACAGTGAGCACTGGTTTCCCATGTACTTAATGCTCAGATTAGCCCTCTTGTGAGAAAGACAGAAAACCTTCTTCTCTTACATGCCATTATGTTGTTTAAAGGATCCCATTCCCTTTTGTATAGAAACTTCAGGGAGTTTGTTTGCTTGTTTTTTGTTTTTAAAGTGGAGATAATTCATAATGAAAAAAATACTAATCTTCCTTCTGCTTATGTTTCAGTGAAGAATTCTGATTTCAATGCTATATATTGTCTAGTTAATATTGATATAAAACCAAAATTGAAATACTTTTGTAATTTTTATCTGGCGGTTTCTAGTCTGTTACCACTTCTCTAAATCTCTTTAAAGAGATTTAGAGGGCTGCATCTCTGTCTCAGCTATTGATGTAAACATATAACAAACTCTTACTAGTCTTGATGTACGCTGCATTCATACCAGCATAACTGAGATTTGAATCTGGCACGTTGTCAGGACTATTGTTTTCACAGCCACGAAATGATCCACATTTCTCATGCTAAGATTTAGCTGCAAATTTTTTGGTCTCTTTTATACTGCCTTGTAATAGTATAAACATGAGAATGTGTTTACATTTCACGTTTTAAATAAAACATTTTTAGAACAGTAGAATACATATGCCTAAACAGAATGATGGCAGCATCTTCTATTTGTCTTGCCTATGTCTGTTTTAGTCCCTTTCTGTCTGTTAAATGCCTTATTTAAAATTCACCTCTGTGCAGAAGGCCGGCTGGAGGCCTTTGTACTACTTATCCCAGGGAACCCTGTCCTGACAATTTATGTTGAACTTAAACAGTGAGGAGGGTTTGTGCCAGCTATTCACATAAACTCACATTTAACCCAGTGACCCTGATCCTGCAAAGATTTGTCTATTTTGCTTAACTCCAGCACCTGAACCATCCTGGATGGAGCTTCACACTGGAGCTGCTTCATTCTGAAGTTAAATTGATTCTAGGTTTTTGCAGGATCAGGTTCTTGCAGATTAAGCTTTCCAGTGTGATATTCTTGCCACAGTTCAGGATGATCTTTGGCAATCGTAAAAGGAATATGACAACGTTCTTTAATCACACTTACAGTCCTCAGTGTACTCACAAGATTTCTAGATGTTTATTTGATTGAGTTCAGCACTTTGGAAGGTGTGTGAACCACAGCTTGATTTTTGGGGCTCCTTGTTTGAAGACTAGAAGTCTAAAAAACCCTGATTTTAATTGCTTTTTACCCTGTCAGATTTTGGAGTTTGGCCTTAGCTGTTCCAGCTTTTCACTGCTCACTGTACAATGAACAGTCACTTTTGTCAGAGTGTCTGTTACATTTGTTATTACTACAGCAGAAATGCCTACAGGCCAGAAAGATTAGACTTGTTTTCTGGTCTAGAATATCTTTGTTTTCTTTGATTTAGATGATTAAAAATTCTTGACATGTTGCAGTTCAAAATTTTAAATGCTAAATTCTTTTGGATTAGTAACATAGTTTTGTTTCAGAAATTATGTACAACTCTGCCAATTGGCAAATTCAGCTATTATAAGGAAAGCGCTGAAATCATGGAACTATTTCTACATTTCTTTTGTTGTGGGAGAAATCTTTACCTGCCTTTCTTCTCCCTATATCTGTCCTAGGTAATGAACTCCACACTTCGCTGCTTTCTTGTTCATAGCCCCAGCACCCGCTGCCTAGGGCAGCCCCTTACTGGTGACAGAGTTGTTGGGTGGTGTCAGAGTAGATGAGCAGGACATGTTGCTATTCTTCCCAATCCTTATTTACTAAATTCCTGGTATAATGACTTTTGGCTATGTGAATTCCTTGCAATCACGACGTATTTGTTTACTCAGATACCTCACTCCACTGCAGCACTCAGACGTGGCCTGGAGCCGCACAAGGAGCTGAACTATTTCTGCTTTTTCCAGTTCTTGTTCTCACTAGCCCACGCAGCTGGGATAGGCAATCAAAAACTAGGATAAAACACAAGCAGAGGCTAGATAACAATTCACCTTACTTTTTCTGTAGTCTCTCTGGAAGACAGTGATTAGGGCAACAGAAACTCCTTCAAAGGTTTGTGGCAGTGACTTAAATATGGTAATAAGGTAGTGATTTATATCTCGTAGTAGGTGTCCACCCTGAAAAAGGACTTCCTGGCCAAAGATAAGGACGATCGGTGAAGAAGATGAGATAAGAATGGGATGTTTGGCTTGAGAGAGGCTGGTCACTGAGAAACATTGAAAGTTTTTAAAATTGCTATCTTGCCTTGGTTGTGCTTTTAAATAGGAAACAAGTTAAACTAATACTCCTATGCATTTTTGGTTGCAGACAAGTTTCTGATTTTTGATGGTTTTTTGGGATGGGTTCTGAGTGACTTCCAAAAAAGAAATTAGCAAGTTTCTCCAGGGCAGTGGCCAGCTGAATGCAGCTGCTGCTGGGTACAGTCACATGCTGCATGCCCACACCTGCCAGTGCGCTGGTACATTTGTATTTCTAGGGAGCCATCCTTTTTCTTGCTGTTTGCTGTCATTTTAGCAAATCAGACTCAATCTCAGTGGTGTATGTTTTGAGTGTTGTTGTTCCAACTAACCTGAATGGAAGAGGATGTCCTCAGTTTGATTCTGTGGTCTCTTCTAGAGTGTGGATAAGAATCAAACTGAAATCATTGCCAAAAACTCTGTTGTCTTCAGTATGTCTGCATGGATCTCATTGCCATATATTTCGAATGCTTAGTACTTCAAATAGTTATTCTCACGGCAACCTTGCAACAGGAGGGAAGTGCTTTCTTATCCTTTTTAGAGATAAGGTGCTGTCACGTGAAAGCAGAGAGATTTGCTCATGCTCTCTGAGAAGTCTTCTGAAGTCTAGTTTCATGCCCTTGCTGCAAGACTTCAGGCCACAGGGAGCATTGGCAGCATTTGTACCTGCACGGACAACTTTGTGTGCTCCATATGTTAGCAGCTAGGAAATCTGTATTGGAAAAAATAACCTTCTCATTGGGTGGTGTAAGGTTAAAACGTGAAAGTCCTGTTTTATAAACACAGCTGTCAGTTGTGTGTACAAAACACAAGTGAAAATATTCAGAGATAAACTGAGGCTTCATGAAATATGTCTGCATATTTTTTTCTGTCCCAAAGAGCAATTTTTTTTTGGTCTTCAATCGTACGTGCACTCATGCTTTTTCTCTCTCCATTTCCCTCTCCCTCTTTTTAAAATCCTCTGACAAAAGGCTGATATTCAAATGATGCTTTTCAGGTCCAAGAACATTTTGAACGGGCTGTGTGAGAGGCAGCTGCTGTTATTTCCAATCTTTACAACATTTAGCACCAGCTACTGGGAAATAGATATAAACTGCAGACAGTTGCTCTGTGTAAAGGCTAATTATCTTTGATTGTGCAACTTAATTAATTTTGAGGTCAAGTGCAGAAAACATAAGCTGATGGATTTTCCCCTCTGTCTCCTTTTCCTCTCTGTCTCTCCCCCAACCCCAACCTTTATTTTATCCTCCTATCTCTTTTTCTTTCAGTAACCAATGGCACTAGCCATTCACCAACAGCGTTAAATGGAGCTCCATCTCCTCCTAATGGCTTTAGCAATGGGCCATCCTCTTCCTCTTCCTCTTCTCTGGCTAACCAGCAGTTACCGCCAGCTTGTGGAGCTAGGCAGCTCAGCAAACTGAAGAGATTTCTTACAACCTTACAGCAATTTGGCAATGACATTTCACCAGAGATTGGGGAGAGAGTGCGTACCCTTGTGCTAGGACTTGTGGTAAGCAAGTATTTTTTCTGGTTTTTTCCCTCCTCCGTGCTTGATGTGTTTACTTTATAAAAGAGTGGGTCACATGCATTGCAGTCATCATACTTTAGGGATACCAAACATGTAAGAGTGAAGTTCTGGCTCTTGCTGACAGAGCTAACATGAGCAGCCTTACTAGCTTCCCACAAGTGGCAGCTATTCCCTACTAGGTATAGCCTTGACTATTTTTGCCAGTACAATATATTATGGTGTAGTGGTGTGAGAGGATTTTCATTCTATGCTGGCAGTACTCCTAATGCCTAATGCAGACATACCTTGAATCATGTAATATAGTAAAATATGGTTTGACTTGCCTAATTTAGTTGAATGGGGAGAGAGCCCTACATATATAGTGCCAATGGTTAAAAGGATGAGCTGAGTAGGTTTGGACTGCAGTTTCTCAGTATCATTGAACCAAACAATTATGAATCCAACGAGGCACTGCTGCTACTTAAGTCACTTTATTGATACGGTTATCTCTATGTGATTGTATAGCTGAATGAAAATTTCAGCTCTTTCTTACAAACATCTGTCAAGTTGGGCTGTCCTTCTACATGCAAACTGTGAATCTGGCCCAGGATTCTTTTTACTCCCAGTAAAGTCCTCTCTCTGCCAGACATTGTTGTCTCCCATGTATTTACTTCAGCAATAATTGAATGTACTGGGGAAGATGCTGTTGTGGTGCTCTAATTTGCATCTGTTCTGAGCAGCTGCAGTTGCCATTGATTTCATTTGGAGCAGAGACTGACAGCACTCTTTAGCACTGAGGCTGAGGGGTGACTTCACAATCTTTGCTTGTATCTTCACAAACCCCTACCTGAAAGCAGAGGATGCCCCTTGACTTGAGTCTATGTCAAAGGGAAGTTTAATGTAGGCAGTATGACATCAGTAAGTCTTGGTCTCCATTTGCTTCTGTATTCAAAATAAGTGTTTAATGGGGTTTTGTTTGTCACGTGGGTCTCTTTGGAAGGGGGAACTAGTAAAGAAGCTGAAGGTGGCTTTGGGAACATCCACATTACACTGATTTTCAGATCAAAACTGCTTTCCCACTGATAATTGCAGTTGTTTTCTAAATTCATTTGAGGTCTTAGGAGCAAACTGGGATCTTTCCCTTGGGAAAGTCCACATATCATGCTATTCCCTTGGTCAACTCTTCCCGCATGTGGAATTCATGATTACGACCTCATCTGTAAAGTAATGACTTTCCTACATAGCCTAGAACATAGTAAACAACCCTCTTTCAAAAGAAAACAGTAGAAAAATGTGAAATTTTTAAAAAATGTTGGAAAAAGCAGCTTTAACTGATGTTTGGAATGTAAAAGCCTTTGCATGCTTTACACCTGAGAGCTTAAACGGTATTCTAAGCAACAGGCATTGAATATCTGAGATGCTTGTGCTTTCCCTTATGTATTTTAATTTGGTAATCGTTTAATATGCAGCATGCTTCTCTTTATTCTCTCACCAATAATAATTTAATGA
>VZRV01003964.1:4425452-4435452 GCA_013398115.1 Falcunculus frontatus | reverse complement strand
GTACGTGTTCAGTCCTGCCCACAATGTTTTTCAATAGATATGCTGTGCATATTTGTTTTAAGCATCAGTATAAATATTTTGAGTTACTCAGACTCTCTGAACAAATTTGTCTTAATTTAAATCTTTATTTTTTAATACATCTGTAATAATTTATTTAAACTTGCAATTATAAACCACCAAAGCCTAATTTTATACTACATTCTAATGAAGTCTGTTCAATTTAAATTATAATACTGAAATATTTCTGTTGCTGATGGATGAGACTAAGATACTGCCTAAATTTTGAAGGATACAAGGCCCAATTGAAAACAAGAGTGGAGCATGTTTCAGACACTGACGTGCAACAATTTAGGGTAGTGTAAGCCAGTAATGTCATGTTTGTTTGCAGTCAGTGTTTTTCTGGTTGAGAACTGGTTTGTACCTCTCATGTGCAGAGATACAGAAGTCTGTCTACAAGCATCAGCAGCAATGTGCTTCTGTAGGTATAGAGAACTGCTTTTGCTGTCAGAGCAGAACCTCTGCACAATCCTCTGTATGCACAATCCACAAGGCCATGCTGGTTTCAGTCTCTATGAGTTCGCTTGAGTTGCTTTAGGAGCCTCATCTCTCCCTGCTCAGAACAGGGAGAATACTGATGTTTCATTCTGCATTCAAAATTAGTTCTTGTTATCTTCCCAAAAACTAGTTCTTGGGTATCAGGGCCATGGTGACCAGAAGCAGTCTGCACACTTGACCTACCTATAAAGAGGTGCTGATTAATTTTGTCCCCAAAAACTAATTGTTTATTAATATATGGTTTAATAAAGATTGTTTAGAATAATGTTTTGAGCAGATTGAAAATACTTGAGCTGAACTATAAATTTTTAAATACTGCTTTTCTTGACTTCGAATTAAGTATTTGTCCAAATATTACTTTATGCTATTACAAACTCAAATTATAAGGCATGTCAATCATAGTTTTCTATACTAACTTCTAAAAAATTAAGCAACTGAGTAAATCCATGTTTAATAAACATATTAAAAGCTGTACATGCTTGTTCTGTGCAAAGAAAATCTGTTCAATCTGTTTAGATAAATTTATCTGCAAATGTTCACGTTTATGGTTAAAGAGGAAGAATGAAAATTTCTTTAGGAGAAGGAAAACAAGTAAAATAAATCACAGTTTTTGCTGAACAGTTCAAAATTTGGTTATCTCTAGGAGTATCTATGTATTAAAAAGGTCCTTCTTTGTGATAGTGGATAAGGAACACAAATGTGTTGTTTCTTCCTTCATTACTCACCTCCTAAGTAGGGCCTTCACATTTCTATCTCACAAGCCTGATGAGATGTGATGATACATCTTTTAAGTATGTACTACTATTCAAATAGTAGATCTGATTCTTTTATTTCTTCCCTATATTTATTTGTAAATATGTGTGAACTTCTCCAACCATTTTCTGCCATTCAAGGCAGTTCAAGTCTTGACTTGTATTCTCTGTGAGCTTTTTAAAGAAACAGTGGAATTAAAACAAGTAAAAAACCCTGCTCATGACACAGTCAGTCAGTCAGTCTCTCTCTAATAACCAAAACAAAATAGATATTTGATTCTTTCACAAAATATTTCTGTTCTGGGTAGGTCTGAAAAGACTTCCATATTCCACAACCAACTGTCTTTCCATCCTAAGATGAATAGCTGATAGCAATTTCTAGTTTTTTCTCCACTGTTATAAGTTTCATATGTACTGACTCTATTCTGGCATTTTTTGTGACGCAGTGGTTTTGCTCTTATGGTGCAGCAACAGGTGCTGGAGCATTTGCCATTGTTATAATGCTAACAAAGTAATTTACCAAGATCCTGGGCTCAAAACTTCTCAGAACATCTGCTTTTTGTTTGGTTCCATGCACGTTACTTTCAGAACTTTTTTGACTTCAAAAGTACTTTCCCATTTAAAAAATAAGGGGTTTCTTGGTTTTGTTTGTTTGAGGTTTTTTTTAAGTGGGAGTTATTTCCAAAGCAAAGCAAGCTACTGAAGTTCTTTGTCTTATCTTTAGGTACTAACAGTTATGAAATTTAATCCAATACTTGAAAATTCTGAGGTGAAAAATTATTATGCAGTAGTCACAGAACAAGAGAGGTCAAGGCACATCACTTCATGGTACAAAAACTAATTAGATAAAAAATGAGTGGCCTTTCTTAGTATCGATGTTGGCATGTGCTGCAAAGAAAGGAAGGTGTTTCCTGAGGCATGTAATTATCTCTGCAGAGGGAAAGGACATAAAGTTCCACCTGTTCTGGCAAAAAGTATGACTAAGTCTGGCCCCAGTAGATGGGCAAAATGTGCTGCCCTGGGATCAATGAGCATTTTCAGTTCTCTTTGTCTGAGTCCTGGTAATCTCCAGGCCATGACCCAAGTCCCAGTGGGGCCATGAAAGAACAGTTAGAAATCCTTCAAGCTACATCTGGCTAGGAGGAGGATTGTAGCCCTCTGGGTGATTAACTGAAGCTCTGGAATGTGAGATTTTGTTGTAATCTCTATCTTAATGTGTAACTGCAAGTGTAATGGGAAAGCTGAGGGCAATCCTATTCTCAATCCTGTTCTCCCCAAGGCCCTCAAAGGATGGTGACTGAGGCAGCTTATAAAGTTGCAGATCCCCTGGTTTCAGACAATTTCTGAGTACTAGCTGCAGTCTGAATGGGAAACAAATATTGAAGAAGGATTGTCACTTGTTGAAAACAGCTGCTCCATAGAAGATCAGGTTTTAGATAGTAAGAAAGCAGAAGAAATCAGCCAAGACAGTGCTTTTTCCCTCTTTAAAGAGGTGGCACTCAGACCTGGCTTTCTCACAGCATTTACAGTCCTCTTTTACATTTTCAGTACCCTTCCATCCTTCCATGCATATTTAGTACAGCTATAGCCACTTTTGGAGGCTGCCTGCTTTCAGGCAGCCAACCTCATCAAACCTAGCTGGGAATGATGACAACAGTTTCAACTCAGAGCAGGCTTTCCTCTGATTTCTGATTTTTCTTCTTCATCTCTGTTGAAACTGCTTGCAAACTGCCCTCTTAACGTGTCCTACACTCTTGCAGGCCAATCTGCCCCTGCTGCAGCGGGAGCTGCTGCACTGTGCAAGGCTAGCCAAGCAGAACCCAGCCCAGTACCTCGCCCAGCATGAACAGCTGCTTCTGGATGCCAGCACCACCTCACCTGTTGACTCCTCAGAGCTGCTTCTCGATGTGAACGAAAACGGGAAGAGGCGAACTCCAGATAGGTGAGCACCACTGCGCCTTTCATACCCTGCCCAGAGTGTCCGTGGGCCCGAGATGCTGAGCTCCACCATCACGGGGGGAGCGTGCGGGTGTGTGCTGGGGGGATACTTGGATGCTGTTCCCTGGGTGCGAGTCCTGTCCTGCCTTCAGATCCAGCCTGACCGTGAATGTTTTCAGAGATGGGGTATCTGCCACCTCTCTGGGAAACCTGTGCCAGTGTTTCACCACCTTCCTTATTAAAAATTTCTTCCCTTATACCTAGTATGAATCTACTCTCTTATTAGCTTAAAATCTTTATCTCATGCCCTTTCATAACAGGCCCTGCTTATGCATGTCTACATATACATACTTACACATATATATAGAGAGCTACATACACATAAATATTCCTGTGTATATAAATATAATACATGCACACACTGATTCAGTCACCTGAGGACACACTGTGGTCATATCCACACAGAAGTAATGGTCAGCCAGTACTGTAGTGTTTTGTGCACAGTATTTCTGTCGTGAAGTGACAAGCAACAGATCATGCCAGCTTAGTATGCAAGTTCTTTGCATTTGATGTTTTGTTGAACTCAACATTAAATGTGAGGAGAGTCGCTAGGCATTTATATTGGGAAGTACAAGGCAAACCCCAGAACACAGTCAGGGCTTTGACTCCTTCTGCTGTGCCTTATTTCTATATCTGTACATGGAATATGCATAAGGATATCTCTTTCAAAGAGGAGAAATGTTCACTGAAATCTATTCTGTTGTTGAGCTGAGAAGAGTCCATGTGGAAATGGGGCAAGTGACTGCATGTGTGTGAAGTACAGTAGCTTTAGGGGTATGGAACAGTTTTTATTTTTTGGAATAAAGTTGTTTGTTTAGTGTTACAAGGAAATGACTCTTGTGGTTATTTACTTTCAACTATTTCTATGCTAATGTTAGAAATTCAACTGGCATTTTCATTTTACCTTTGGGAGACTCAAGTATTGTATTTTTCATTAATTTGTTTGCCATGGGTTTTATAGTGTGGAAAACTTTTATTATGCTGTTCTCCCAAATACCACTACCTGTATGCCTGAGGTATGCAACTGTCCTAGTTATCCTTTAAACGAAAAAGATGAAGATTTGCAAAGTCAAGAAGCCTCATAACTTTGTATACGTGACGTTTTTGTCTTGGAACAGGCTTGAACAGCACAGAAATAAAGAGAAAACAAAGTCTGAAAGCTCACAATAAAACTTAAGGCTTCCCATAGCCAGAAGTGAGCAGTAAAATTGAAAGTCACATAACCATTAGATAGAAAAAGATGTGAAAGTATTTGAAATTAGTTTGCCTGAGATTGTGTTTCAGAAAAATCACTATGGATGGACGAGAAAATTAAGGTACAAGCAGAAAAGCTCTTTTTATGTGTAGCTACCCTCTTTTCACCAGTTTTTCCAGACAACTAGACCAAACTGAAGCAGCTGTTGGGGTTAACACAAGCATGTTTCTACACCCCAGAAAGATGATTCATTTTTGGACGTTTTACGTGTGTTCTCTTACTATGTGCAATGAAATTCCAAAGCTGAAATTTAGCACCTCGGGGTAGTTCTGTGTATCCTCAGTCTTTGCAGAGTAGTGTACCAAAACATCGGTTAAAAAGGCCTCTTAATATCTTGTGAATAACTTAAATGTCAGCATGCTGTACTCCAGCGTCAGTAGCAGACACAACATTTTTCCTACAAGGAGATAGACACACATGAAATTATCTCATAAGCCAGTGAGGTGTTGCTTGACAGAATACAGAGGAGAAGAGAGACGTGCCTTCCTGACAGCCGTAACTCACTTTTTTCCTGTAAGTAGAGAGCAGTATCACCTTACTCACATCTCCTTTAAGGCTACAAAGGAAAAATGCAAAATAATTGCTTTCCATCCTTAGCATTTGGAATAATGCTCCCTCTCTTTGAGATCCTTTTTGACAGTGTTGAATTTCGGTTATTTTGTAGTAACTATGGTCTCACCTGTGTTATCTTCATTCCTGCTTGTGAGGGAGAAGATGGGTGACACAGGTAGAGACCAGGACAAGAACTTTGTAATGGAAAGACCCTTTGTTGGTTTTATAACCAGCAGGTCAGGAGAATATTGGATTTTAAAGTTCATCTTTTAATTAAAACTGAGGCCCAGACCTAGAGAGATTTGGGTCTGGTTTATGAATTTTGTTCTCAGCATTTCCTTTTAGTTAATATAGGTAGGTGCTCTTGAAATTCCTGTCTGTGCTTGTGAAGTCAAGTGCCTTTGGCTTCACAACTGAAGTCTCTCTTAGGCTGTGAACAACTTGGGGAGGCTTCAGTTCCTCCACAGGTAGTAAGGAAGCTTTTGGGGTGAGGGGTAGACAGTTTGACTTCCAGTGTTGTGGGTAAGAGCCTGTGTTGAATTCCCAGGGTCCAGGGAGGGTGTAGTGTGGGGTGTCCCACTGGCCTGTGCCCTCCAAGGTGTGGCAACTTCTGTCAACTGCAGCCTGAAATTCAGCTCCTGAGTTCTGGGGAGGTGGTGTTTCAGAAAAACCCGTCCTTTCTTTTTGACTCTACAACTATTTGCTGTAATGCAAAATGCTTTTGTGAAAGGAGACCGCCCAGTGCGCCCATTTGAATGGTACCTTGAGCTTAAGAAATAAGTTGGTTTTGTTCAGTGTCAAGCAACCCTGTCACTGGTTATTCACATCTGCTTCTCCATTGCCTATGACTATAATAAAAGCTATACAGAAAAAATATGTGGCAATGTTGGCTGAGCCGAGTTCAGTGGAGTTGTCTTGTGCACTCAAGAACATTTGTACAACAGATTTAGTAAAAAGAACAAGATGCTTTTGGAAAGATTCTTAAATTTACTGAATCAGAGTCTACATACCTTTTAATTTGGATAATATAAGTAAATCAACCACAAAAAACTGTCCTCAGAGGCAGAACATGCCTAGACTGAGTGAGTATTGAAACCAAATACTTGTCTGGCTTTATAATCATTACACTATTAATTATTTTAATTGTTTACAGAGGAGCATGAGGAAACATCTGGAAATATATATACCTTTTGTTTAGATATATAAGTAATTTTCAAATATACTACTAAAAATACAGCAGAAGCTATCAGACATACTTTAAGAGAAGGTTTACTCCATGGCTAGTGAGTGAAAAAAAATTGCTCAAAGGTCACATCTTTCCAGGAGAACTAAATGCAGTAGGAGTAATTCTGATTGAAGATGTGTGTCTTACTGAAGTAAACTGTGGTACCTTATTACTGCCCAAGGTACACGAGATACATACATATATATATGATATATAGATATAGAGATATATATATATATCATGCATTGTATATAATGTATATGTTATAGGTATACATACACGTTGATATTTTTCAGTTTGGGCATTGATTCCAGTAGAGGCAGAGTACAGTAGAGGATTAGGCAAAGAAAGTGGAACATGTGTTTGATGTAACCACAGCTGCCTCGTGATTTTTTGTTAAAGAAAATCCACATACAGTAATTTTTTTCTTGTTATAATTTCAGAACCTTTTTTGCATATCCATTTTCCAATTCTGGTTATTTATCTGCATATCTAAGTCTACTGTATGTGAGGTTTTATAGAGCAATCTGACAGCCGAGCTTCGTGTTTTACTGAATGTTTTCTTGGTGCATATGGTCTGACACGGATGAGCAGCCACGGTGAGATTTTGGAGTCTATTAAACTAGCTCATTAAAAAGATCAATCTGTTTCTGTAATAACACTGGGAACCATCAGTCACTGCAAGAGAGGAAAACTGACACCTGAGGAGACAACACATTTTGGTAATTTGTTCATGACATGTCATGAACAAAGTGTTCACTGTATTTTGTTTACAAGTTTTGGAGTTTACATTCTACTGTAGTAAAGCAAAGCAACTTGGACCACAGTGAGTTTTTATTTTGGTGAATGAATGCTTAATTGTAAATTACGTGATTTTAAATATATTAACCACAAAAAACTTTGTGCTAATTACTCATCCTTTGAGCTTGCTGGAAAGGGCTGATGGCATGTGAGCATGTCATACAGTGACTCTACATTTATGACAGCTGCCTACAAAGTAGATATGGGATAGCAAAAAATTCTGTTAGAATAGCATTATTTTGAGTGAGGAGAGAACGAAAGTGGCCATGATTGTATTGTGACTTTAGAAAGTGCTTCTGTGGTTGTAGTGCACTTGGAATCCATGACAAGAAATACATGTTGAAGGTACCTGGGCACAGAGATCAACTTTGATAATACTGTTAGGTAAATCTTATTTGGAGAGGCTCCTCAGTATCTCAGTAAGGTGAAGGATGCTCACAGCTCTTACAGCTGTGCTCCCTGTATGTATGCCATGTGTAATTATGAGGAATTTTAAAAGAATTTTTGTAATATGAACTGTTAGCAAGGCAGTAGTAATCTTTTCCTTAACACAATATTATAAATAGCTACTTTATTCCAGTAAAGCATTATCATTTGTTTGGTGTTTCAAACCTTTATTGGTGGAAGTCAGTTTAAATCAAAGCATCTTGCACAAATAGTAGATGAACAGCTTTGTGTCAGTCTTGAAAGCTGACTGCCGTGTTCTTTGAAATTGGTGTAATACTCTTGATCAGGTGAAACCTAATTTTCTAGCCAAGGCATGATTTTTGCATGGTCAGATTTTCTACCCAGGAAATTATCCATAAATTGCAATAATTTAAAACTGAAATTGCAACCTACAAACAACATAAATTCTAATAAATGGGTGCAGGCTAAAAGGTAGTGTCTCTTCTGCTGTCTTTAATCAGAGTAAATCATGGCTTCAAGTAAAATGACCCCTTATGTGTTTATAGCTGAAGGACTCCATCTTTATCAAATTGCCAATTTTCCAAATGACTGTGTTGATTTATAGGCACATCAAGGAAAATGTGGCCAACAGGAGCAGGAAAAAAGTGTCAGTTGTGTTCCCTACACATTCACTGTTACTTCCTCTCTACAACTCACCGTAGAGTAACTTTGGTTACTTCACAAAATCAGATGAAAACAGATTAGAATTGAGATGGTGTTATATTTGGAACTACTATTCACGTGGGTCTGCCAGTTACTGGGAAACAGAAGTGCTTCCTCAGGCACCTGGGGAAATGCTGTTGCCTTGAGGGGGTGAGACCTAAAAGAATGACTAGGACTGGGCTGAGAAGCAGACTAGTCGGTTGAATTCAGGGTGTCTGAATGAAGACATTCTTCAGTACCTTGTCTTTTATCACTATAGTCAGTATATTCTGATGTAGTAAATTTGGCAGTGATTTCTGTTCTAATGAGTTTTTCAAAGTTGTTACTTTTTTATATATTTTTATGTGGTCAGAAACATAAAATGAGTTTATGTACAGTCTCATTCTGATATTCTGCTAAGCTGCTTATTTGGTCAGTGCAGAAAATATAACAACAAATTGTAGGATTAAATTTTAACACCCAGAAAAGGCATGGCAGCTGTTACGCAGCATAATAGCAAAACCATTATTTTAATTTCAGTAAAGGTGTTTTCAACAGTCATGTTAGTTTCTATGTTAGTCAGAGTTCAGTGGATATGCTGGTGTGTTTTCCAAGTAAAGCAGTGCATTCCAGTTAAGGTAACTAAGTACACAGCATTCTTAAAAACCACATAAATACCTGTACATTAAGGTGCAAATATATACATTTGTATGAAAATATACAATTTTAACATCAAGCTGTAGTGCAGAAAAGGAGAACTGGATTCCCACTTGTCCCAGTTTTCTGCCTTTACTTCTCCTACACTGAGTGATCAAAAGTCAATGAGTTATTTAATTGTTTGTTGTTTCTGACTTTTACTCATCTAAGTTAGAGAACATTCTAACTGTAGTACTAAAGGACTTGGGCAAATTAATAGTTTGTCTTGTACAGACAGGAAAGTCCATTTCTTTTGCTTGCACAGTATTTTGACAACTGGAAGATTGGCACATTGAGTTTGAGTAAATATGTGCAAAGAAAACACACACCAGCAACTAAATACAAAACTTGTCTTGAAGAGCTGTCAGAAACATCATCACCTATTGAGAGTTATTGCAAGCAGTTACTTCATGCCAAAAGTAATAAAAAGTATGTGGTGGACCTCAGGTTTTTTTGGTTAGGAGTTCTCACAGCCATGCTGCATTTCTTTTGGAACAAGGTACATGCTCCACTTTAGCAAAGTATGTCTTTTATATCCGCCCAAAATTAGAATAGATGTCCTGCTGTCTTGGTGAAAGATTCTCTGCTTTTTGCCAACTTACTGTTTAATAAAATATATGTATCTGCAGCTTCTCTGGCATTAGTAATTTTGGTGAGGTCTCTGAGAAATTGCTTCGCTCCTTCTGAAAACAATGAAGCCCACCTTTCAACTTCCTGCTGCTAGTTACAAGATCTTAGTTTGATCCTCTCTCTCAGAGGATATTGGCAATGATTTGGTTTCATCCTTCCTCTCAGTGGCAGTAAATGGGAACCTGTTGAGGGGCGACAATACACTGAGTGTTTCCCCATAGACAGTCCCTCAAGGGTGGGTGATTGTTTTCTGGGGCAAGGTTTGTTGTAGGGCAGTTGGTTTTGACAAGAGGCAAACAAGAAAATTAGCTCAAATTTACCTTTCTCTCAAGAGTGTCAAAAAATTGTGTTATTACTAGGAACGGTACCTTATGCCATCCATTTCTTCCGGAGGATAATATATAAAAAAAAACTGGAATATATTTTCCATTTTTTAAATATAAAATT
>VZRV01003964.1:4397922-4425396 GCA_013398115.1 Falcunculus frontatus | reverse complement strand
AAAATTAAAAAAAATATATATTTTTTTTTTAAAAAGCTGGAATCTATCAGCAGTTTAATAAAGGTTCTTGGAGGGAGAACTGAAACCTCAGTTTGCAATATTTATATCTAATAAACTTTCTGATCAAAGTTAATATTTTGTATGTTTTCTTTATTCACATGGTAAAAAAACCCCATATTTCAGTGAAACGAAACTTCCGCAAAACAGTTGTGACATAACTCTAGGATTTTTTTGTTTGTTTGTTTTTTAATTTTAATGGATAATTAGTTCAGTGTGAGTTCAAGGTTCTCAAGCAGAGGTGTCAAGTAGAGACTTCTTTGGAAATAGCTGATTATGAACTGAATTAAAGAGTAGCTAGAACATAAGAAACCCTGTCCTTCTCCTCAGTAGCTCTTCCAAGTTGCCTGAGCATAAAACCCCTGTCTAAGTAATGGAGTGGGAAATTCTGAACATTACTGAGGACTTGAGTCTAACCACATCTTCCTGCAAAATTAATGATAGTCACAGCACCTTTGACCAGAATAGTCCAGATGGTGCAAAAATCTCTGAAGGATGCATTTCTCTTCATCTAGAGTCTTTCTTCCCCAAAGTCTCAGTGTCACACTGATCTTGACGGGAGCATGGCATGCTGAGCTTCAGCACACTGACATGTGCTGCTAGACTGTCTGGTATCCTCTTGGAAAAAAAGCATTTCTTGAACTGCAGATTTCTCCTAATCACTATAAGCTATAGCACTACAGAAAATAGGAATTTCTTGGTCTCTAGCTTCATGTATCAGTTGATCGTTTCACCTCTGCAATTGCATGTGTATCCACCTCATCAGCTGGTGATCTCAGGGAAGGCTGCTTGCTCTCCAGTCCCTCGTTAAGTGGCTCTCCATCAGAAGGCTCACCCTGCCAGTATTTCTCAGGAATGGTTAGACAACGTGAATATACAAGGAGTCCTTTGTATATTTCGAATCAGCATTGTTATGAAATGTTCTGCAACACCACACACTTGGAGCAAAGTGAAAGAACAAACTTAAGTTTCTGAAGCTACATGTGTAGGTGGGGGTGCATGTTCCCAAGCTCTGTTCACTAAGTGAATTAAAGTTCCTTTGCTTTGTTTTTCAGAACCAAAGAAAATGGCTTTGACAGAGAGCCTTTGCACTCAGAGCATCCAAGCAAGCGGCCCTGCACTATTAGCCCAGGCCAGCGGTACAGTCCAAATAATGGCTTATCTTATCAGCCCAATGGTCTGCCTCATCCCACCCCACCTCCACCTCAGCATTATCGTTTGGATGATATGGCCATTGCCCACCACTACAGGGACTCATACAGACACCCCAATCACAGGGACCTCAGGGACAGAAACAGACCTATGGGTAAGGCACGTTGATTTTCTGCATTGTTTTTTTGGATTTCTGTTTCCTTTGTAACTCTACTTTGTGAACAGGACATTTTTACCTGCTGTTCAGATATAGCCTTATGGCTGTGTGTCCATCCAGCTACTTCTAAGGGACTTATTTCAGATCTGTATTTGTAAAAGGGAATTGAATTTTGTCTCTAAGTAAAAGGGTCAGAAGGGGGAGGAACCTGTGTTTTCAAAGCTGCATGGGTGACGTGGACCCTCAAGTGTATGGCAGGCAAGGATAGGTAGAGCCTTTTATTTTTTTTCTAATGCCAGATTTGTGATGATAGCAACATCAATATGGCTTGATTTCAGCTTAGAGCAGAAGAAAGTTGTTATCTTTCAGAGAAATGTTTTGTGTGTGATATCTCCAGAGCGTGGGGTTGTCTGCAGAGGATGTGAACAGCAGAAGCACCAGCCACACCCCGTGCAGCATGGTTTGGTTTAATGGGATGTCTGATGCTCTTGGATTTTGCTTCACATCTGCACTTACTGTTCTTCCTTGTTTTAAACACATCTTCTGTAAAAGAGGAACACTTACAAATATTCAGCATCTGTATAGAGGAGGCTAAACAAAGAACAAGTGTTGGTTCCCCTTGAGTGTTGATAATAAATACTGACTTGGTTGTATCATGTTGTCAGCTGCTCTGATATATGTGCTACATTTTAACCACATGTTGTTTAAACATCTGTGAAGGGATGAACCCTTATTGATGCTCTGTTGACATGGTAGTAATTACTGTATTTAGCAAAATAACACTGAGTTTATACTAATATTTTTTCAGCTCTCTGAAGTACAGCTAGTATTTGATGCACTGAGTTACCAAATAATTTCCTTGCTGACTTCAAGTAGTGCAAATGAAAAATTATATATTGTATTATGTTATATTTATATATATAATAATTGTATATAGTCAGAAAGAGTTATGTCAGTTTTTGAAAGGTCATTTTGTAACCTATAGAACGTACAGAATTGGAGACATTAAATTGAACAAATCAGTAGCATCTTGTGTGGGGAAAAGTACTAAAGAGAACTTAGAGCAAAGTTTTTAAGAAGCCTCTTTTTTTTGTGGTGTCTTTCCTGATGCTAGAATAGGTAATGTATGATGTTTTTGTCTATAGGCTCTTTCTTCTGCTTTTTTTTCCCCATAGAGAACTCCCAACATTGTAAACATGATTTGCTCCTCTTTGGCAGGGTTGCATGGCACACGTCAAGAAGAAATGATTGATCACAGGCTAACAGACAGAGAATGGGCAGAAGAGTGGAAACATCTTGACCATGTAAGGGCTAAATATAGTTTTATGTGTAATTGTCTGAAAGGAGCCCTTCTTAGATAGGAATTTAAAATTTTTCTTTTAAAATGTATCTGAATTCCAGGACAAGTTTTGAAAGCTTTGCTGATTAAATTAGAGGGCTTGATGTTCCCCATTAGATAGTTCATACCAGGCCTTGCTGATAAGTGTCTCCTGCAGTGTCCTAATTATTACAGTCTGCCAAAAGAGGAATGGACTTTGTCTAGAAACACTGGATCTGCGGCTTGGATTTGTTCCTGAATTTATTAGCACTTGTAAAATTTATAGGCATCAGTTCTAGACCACATCTTGTGTCCTCTGTGGTGCCATGTAATACTAGGGGTAGGACTACAGCCTGCTCAGTTGTTTTCTCCTTCTCTTTGCTCTTTCTCCTGTAAGTCCCTATCTGTACAGTTTAGGATCACCTGTTAAAAAGGAAGGGATTGTCATTCTTAAAACAAGTCTGGAATTTTTCAGCTATAGTTGAGGTTAACAGAGAGGGACTGCTTCATTATTAAAACCCACGCACTCAGTACATTTATGTTTTCTTTATTATTATGTCACTCTGTGAATAAAATGTTCTTCTTTGTTTCTGTGCTCCATCCACTGCTGTGAGTAGCTGTTGAACTGTATAATGGACATGGTGGAAAAAACTAGGCGATCTCTCACTGTCCTACGGCGATGTCAAGAAGCAGACCGTGAGGAGCTGAATTACTGGATACGGCGGTACAGTGATGCGGAGGATTTAAAAAAAGGCAGTAACAGTAGCAGTAGTCATTCCAGACAGCAGAGTCCAGTGAATCCAGATCCAGTTTCACTAGGTACAGTATCCTCATTGAAAATCATGTACTGATTATCTTTGAGCTCAGTTAAGTGATAGATGATGTTTGCATTTGTTCTTCTGTCTCTTCTGTTATAGTGATGATTCCTCTCTGCTGGCTACTGAATTAAGTATAATTCTTATGCCTTAAGAGTGGTGTTTCTGGATGGAATGGCTTGAGCTTTTTTGGGTGATGCTTGGTAATTTGCTTTCCATTCAGCAGAGTCTGAGGGTGGTGGGGTAGGAGGACAGACTGTCGTGTAGGGGTGCCAGAGCAGTGAGATGTGCACTGACTCTCTGTCCCTGCTGACACCTTCTCTTGCCTGATTGTTTAAGAAAATCTGTAGGTGCTTCTGGATTGTTTGCACTTTGAACCAGAGGGCTTTCACCTTCTCAAATCAAATTACTTAACTTGGAAGATGTCTTTCTAAGGAAATGAAGGAAGTTGTAAAGATATAGGCACTTCTTGGCTGTACTTGGTTTCTGTTTAAGAAAGGAACGAGATTTGGGATGCTCACTTTTATGCATGCATGATCCTCCTAGGTCTGTGTCCATCACTGCAGCTTGTGCAGGTGTGTCTGAGGTAGCCTGGGTACTATTTGTTGTGTAGTTTCATGAATCTGTGCAGGCCTTGCCTCAAGCTGCAGAGCCTGAGCTGGGTGGGCTGCTGCTGCCTTGCAAGGACCAAACAGCTGGGCTCTGACCCCTGCAGACCTTCACAGTCACTCTCGCATGGTACCTCACACAACTGCTCTAAGAGGACATTGCTCTATAAAAACAAGCTTTTACTTTGGGGGCTTTCTGTAAGTTATTAGTATTTTGACCTTCTTCTACCTCATCTCCTCACTTTCATGGCAGATATGGTAAAGAAACATCTTGGTGATGCCTTTTTATTGTTCTTGCTCATTTGAAGACAACGGGAGACTATGCTTGCTTGTCTAATATTATCTTATAAAAAAATAAGTTATATCCAGTGCCGTCTACTTAAAATCATCATTAACTCTGCTCATTAGTAGAATTACATATATGTGTTATTTTCCAACTATATTTTATTTTTAACTGTGTTTTCCTTTTGCATTTAAGAATGACTTACTAAGTCAAAAATTTATTTAATTGCAAATAGAAAAACAGAAAAATCTAATCCCGTCTCCATCATTCTCTTGGTAAATCCCTAGATTTATTACTGTAATATTTAGTGCCTCTTGATAACAAACAAATCTTCTGTGTGTGTGTGTGTGTGTGTGTGTGTCAAATTACCTGAGTCAATAGCTCTATAAATGTGCTCCAATCAGTGGAAGGAAGGGTTATGGAAATGCTGTTCTCAAGTTCACTAATAAGTCTAGTCCCTAGAGGAGCCCTTCTCAGAAAGTATTCAGGTAATGGCTTGTATGAACAGTGCTAAATGTAATGCAAAGAAAGACTCGTAAATATAGCATCTGAAACATCAGTCACATCTGCAGCTTCAGGAAGAACACTTGTGAGTAGATCAAAAGCAGTGGCTCACTTCTCTAGTAAAGCTGTGATGCAAAAAGAGACAGGCCATGGTGCTTGTGTAGTTAGTGGGTAAAAAAAATGGAAGGTAACTTGAGTGTTTATATATCCCCAAGGAAACTGGAACTCATGATGTTCATCAAAACTTTACAGATAAGATTACAACCCAAGAAAAATAGTCATAACCACAGCAACAGATACATATGATAAAATCAAGATCAAGCATACAGTTAGATCCCTATATTACCATTTTATCTGGGTATTTGTCAAGATGAATTCTTGGAAACAGCAAAGTCTTCTGGCTTAAAAGATAATTATACAGCACAGCCTTTGGCATTGGACACACCGGTCAGCTCTGAAGGTCTGTGGGTACAAATGAACTGGCTGGAGTGCGTCAATTCAATTTTAACATGTCCATTTTGGTAATTTGGTTGAAAAAATACTTCTGAGACTCACAAACATGAAACCTGGATGGCTTCAGTAATGCATCATCCATGTCAATCATAAATATTGGTAAGAAGTGCTTTTACGTCTGACATGACAGGGAGAAAGTACTTACTTTGGAGTCTGTGGAAAGGTAATACTTATATTTCGTCAAATCTGGTAGTAATCTAGTTAAAATGAACACCCCTAACATTCAGAGTTATAACTAAACCAGTGTCTGTGAGCCTTGAGATGCTTTAGGGCTTTTTATTTTAGTTTTGAAGTGAGGAAAAGGGATTGCAAAATTCCTCCAATATTTTAATTGAAGTACCACAACATGTAAATATTGGAGGATTTGCTACAGAGATTCTAAATGTCAGTGATTCCCCTTTGTACCTTTTTTTTTTTTAACAAGGTAATCCACCCTTTAAATCCTTCTTGTCGTCTCCACTAGCAAGGGAGAAAAAAAAGGGGACCATGTGGCTACATTATCTGTGCCTTTGTTTCTTTTTCTTTATGATTCAAATATCATCACTGAAGTGACAACTTCTCACTTCAAACATTATGCCATGGTCTGCATGGACAGCTCTTGCTGAAAAACTCTGAGCTGAAATCTAGCATGGGTAGTTTGAGTTCAAAAGTAATGGAAGAAAATTCTGGTTGTCATTTTGAACCAGTAGACCTTTTTTCCTGCCAAAGATTTTTGTGCTTCTTTTAATTTGACATCCCTGTAAATCATTTTGAGCATGGCAGTTTGCGATATCTGATCAATATTTTTCTGTTGATATTTTTAATCAAGAAATTAAATTAAATACTCAATCATTCATTTTAATGCAATGTGTTCCAATACACACATTAGCCAGCTACAACAGGTTACAAGCTCCCGTTATTCTCCAAGAGTGTGCTGAAGGTAAGATGGGTCTATTCTTTTCCATCTGAATAATACATGTTTATGAAAGTCTAAAAATGACTCAGACTTTATATATATTCACTTGATTAACTGTGATGGTCTATGAAGTGAATAATACATCATCCGACTCCTCCATTTCTGCTGAAGAATTTCAGTACTACATACTGCAGCAGGACTGCAACTTTCATCCTAATAGTGAATAATTACACATATCAGACACTGTATACTGAAATACACACAGTGGGATAAATTAAAGATGAGGGTTCTTCAGCATCGTAGGTTATAAACAAGATCTATAACCATACTGAGTGCAGCTGTGGCTCTAGATAAGTGGAGCAGGCACACATCAGAAGGTCTGCAGCAGTGTTGATATTTTGTGTCTGTTGAATTTATCTGAATGGAAATCTTACAAAATAGAGTTTGAAATCTCCAACTGAAGAGTGCGAATACCTGCAGGATTTGCCTCAGGAAACCAGGATTCTTAGAAGTGTATGAATTTGTGAAGAACACATAGGTTAGCCATTTCTTAATATATTTTTATATGTTAACCCTTTCAGACCCTTTTTATTTTCTCTAAGGCTGTTCACTGTCATGTTTTCAGTGCTAGCCAGAGCATTCCTGCCAACACGTCTATTCATGCTGCGATTATAAACCTGTTCCTTTGCCGTTTGCAGATAATCAGCATTGCTGTGATATGTGTGATATTCTCAACATGAGCTAACCGTAATGCTGTGAATACCACAGTAACATTTATAACTTGTAATTCTAGAATGTAAAGCCTCTGTGATACTGGTCACTGATGACATTAAATATTGCTCTTGATCCACTTGCTGCATGGGAGGTTTGGGCTAGATTGTGGCTTACTGAACTGCATGCCGTTAGGTAGGGCTCCAGCTATAGAAACATTGCATGTTTGTATGCTCAGTTCTGATGTGGCCTCTGCTTGAGGATGATTCAGTAATACAGTACCTATGTGGTTTTTCTTTTCTTAAGAACACAACAGCTATATTTTTAACACAATTTCACGGGGTGTTACAATGGCCACAGAAATGTATTAGAGGGCAAAGAAGGGCAAAGATGTACTCAAAAATACTGGAAACACTTTTCCCCCAGCCAGATTTGCAAGGTAATCTCATTCAGTATTACCCACCTTCTGATCTGTATCTCAGTATTTCATTATGTGGAACTGGCACGCTTTTGAACTTGTCTCTTACAAACAAGACAGTGAATATTTTATATTTGTTGCTCTGAGATTATTTTTTTTTTGTGTCCCGCTAATGGTGTTACATGTATTATAAGATAGAATGAAGCAGAACTTGCATATGAAATATGGAAACCACATAAATACATAAAAAGGCATATATATTTAATTTGTTCAGGGCTGCTTATATATAGCTTTTATTATTTTTGAGCCTTAATATTCAGTACAGCATGTAGGGTATTGTTGTCCCTGACAATGTTTTCATAAATGCAGTAAATTATAAAGATCATCAAAACATCCGCTGTTCATCTCTATTTCTTAATACTTCATATTATAGGCTTGCATGTCACTGTCCAGTGATAAAAACCTCAATTCTTTTCTTTTGCCAACGTATCTTCTGTCCTTCTTTCCAAATGACTTAGTTTTTTTGAGAGTTTTGAACATAGCTTTTCCTTCTAAGTCTTTCTAATCTGTTTTCAAGGATTTGAGCCTTATTATCACATGAGCGTTCATATAATTTATTTGGTCCTAGCCTTTCATCTCAGTTTCACTTTGCAGATCCATATTTATGGCTGCCCTTACAACTCTCCACATCCCTGCACATCTCTCTCTTTCCATACTTTCAGCATCTTTTCTCTTTATCTTAAAACAACCAAAAATGTTCAGTAGAATGTGAGAGCTGAAACCAATGCAAATTTTTGTGTTTTCTTCATGTATACTCTTCTGTCCCACTCCAACAACTTTCTTAATATTTCACAAGTTTATTTCACATTAAAATAGAAAATTTCAATACCATTTTTGATATCAAAATTCTCTTTTATTTTTACCTCATTTAAGTACTTACAGACAAGTACAGATTATTCTCATACTTATGTGCTTTTTATTTTCCTTGTTTGTCTTTTTCATTTGGTTCAGTAGGAACTGGACTAATTACCAACACATGCTTTCATGCCTTACCATGAATTTCAAGTAAGTTCAGTAGTGTACATACTGTTGTTCTGCATAATGACATTGTTGCATTGTCACTATTAACAAACCTTTATTATTATGTCTGACATGTAAAGCCTTTTCCAATATCCTTTTCTGAATGATCTGCCTTGTCACTTCAGGTTATTCCGAATTTTGTCTGATTTCATTCCATTTCCTTTCAGGCATCATTTAGTTTGACTTCTAGGTGCTGCAGTTAGTTATTTAATATTATGTGTTTTCCTCATTATGGCTTTTTGCGGTTGCTTTTACGCTTAGTATTTTAGGGACTTCATTCAGTTGTGTTAGTCTTGGTTTGGGTTTGCTAGATGTCCAAGTTAAGATCTTTTGTGCTTCAGTTTTAATGAGCAATTTTTGTGATTCTTAAGCTGAAGAACACCTTACCTTAAAAACACTGTTCTGTAAGATTTATATCCTCTGGTCATTTCCTGTAGTTTACCCTCAGAAAGAAGATTGTTTTCACTGGCTCATCACCACTGACTAAACAATAGACATGTTACTAAAATTTTTCTTGCTTGGAAAATATGGTTTTTATTATCTTCATAAGTGCTTCTTGTCTTTTTTGTGCACCATTCCAAACTATGGGAAAGTCTCTCATAAGCTCTTGATTTAAGTCTTCTTGCAGAGGATCTCATTCCTCATGTAAATAATTTGTGGTTGGAATAAGAGCTTGATTGATGTTTATGTTTTGGAAATTTTAACAATTAGCTGGCAATCTGGTCATTTATGTCATTGAATTCCATTTTTGGAAAGTCATGTGTACCAAAAAATCAGTTCCACATCTCTTTTTTTTTTTTTTTTTTTTTTTTTTTTTTTTTTTTTTTTTTTTTTTTTTTTTTTTTTTTTTTTTTTTTTTTTTTTTTTTTTTTTTTTTTTTTTTTTTTTTTTTTTTTTTTTTTTTTTTTTTTTTTTTTTTTTTTTTTTTTTTTTTTTTTTTTTTTTTTTTTTTTTTTTTTTTTTTTTTTTTTTTTTTTTTTTTTTTTTTTTTTTTTTTTTTTTTTTTTTTTTTTTTTTTTTTTTTTTTTTTTTTTTTTTTTTTTTTTTTTTTTTTTTTTTTTTTTTTTTTTTTTTTTTTTTTTTTTTTTTTTTTTTTTTTTTTTTTTTTTTTTTTTTTTTTTTTTTTTTTTTTTTTTTTTTTTTTTTTTTTTTTTTTTTTTTTTTTTTTTTTTTTTTTTTTTTTTTTTTTTTTTTTTTTTTTTTTTTTTTTTTTTTTTTTTTTTTTTTTTTTTTTTTTTTTTTTTTTTTTTTTTTTTTTTTTTTTTTTTTTTTTTTTTTTTTTTTTTTTTTTTTTTTTTTTTTTTTTTTTTTTTTTTTTTTTTTTTTTTTTTTTTTTTTTTTTTTTTTTTTTTTTTTTTTTTTTGTTCCCTTCCCCCTAATACTAAGAGCCACAGACTTACATCAAGGTTATGCTGTGCTTGCAGTGGACAGTACCTTAAATAACAGGAAAACTCAACACAAAGTAAAGACATTAATTCAACAAACCCCTTGTTTTGCCACATTTGGAGCCTGGTTGGGTCTTCTCCTGTAGGTATTTCATGAAGAGCAAATAAGAGTGGTTTAATTTTTTGCCTTTATTTTTCTTGAGCCTTCAAACAATATTTTCTGCTGCTGGCTCTGTCCCTCTAACTGAACTGGCACTGTGCCTGTAAGTCTAAAAGCCTTTAATAAGGGGTGAAAACTGTACACAAGGCTATTCATCATCTCCATATTCGTGCAAGCCAAGCGATACTGAGAATTTTCCCATTTTTGGTATCAGATCTGAAATCCTCTATCAAGTTGATTAAAACAATATAAATAGCTGTTTTGCAACATCTACACACACACACACACACACATACACATATACAGTCTTACTATTTTATGCTTGAGAGGTGTGAAAGTCTGCCGACAAAAATCTATTTCAAACTGTTGTCCCATACTTCAGTGACAAACAGAAGAGCTGGGTAAATCCACTCAGCTGCCTGTCAGATGGGAAGAGGTACTCCCAGTCAGTGTCTGCAGATTCTCATGCTAGAAGCTACATCTGTGAAGCAGTGCACAGGAATTGGGATTCCCTACTCTCTGTTGAAAAAGCCCCTGTAATTTCCACCTTTGTTAGCTGTCTGCAATATTAAATGTCATTTTTTAAAAGCATTTATGTGGGCTACTGTATGTAAACAGTACTGCATGCATACATATAGTGGTGTAATAATGATTTGCAAGACCTGACGTTTCAACCTTTTTCTTAAAAATACTGCCTTTTGACCAAGTTAGTGAATAAAAACTTGTAAGATACAAAAATGAATGCATTTACTCAAAATTAGTATTCAAGGAATGGCAGGTATGCTCTTGTTATATTTCAAGCTCAGACGTCAAACAGGTATTGGATTTCTAGGAATATCTCTAAAAACATTCAAACCTATCTGTAATGTAACAAATCAAGTTATTTTATTTAGGCAATTGAATTCTGACACACTGGCAATAGTAATCATGGCAGTGAACTTAGTTTTGTGTGTTTGGTTGGTTTTCTTTTTTTCATTTTGTCCTCTATTATTTCGAGTAATAGTTAATCCATTTTTAAATTGTATTTGAAAGGAGCAATTTCAATTTAATCTGCTGAGGATCTGTATGCTAAATATCAGGCCAAAGTGAATTTTCTTTTTGTATTGTCTGATCTTAGGTCTTTGAAGTCCGTGTGGAAGGGATCTTGCTGATTTCAGAACTCTTAGGTCCAGGCCTAAAGGTTAAACCCTTTAAAGAAAAAAAAAAAAGAGGAGAAGGGGAAAGAGCTGTCAAAATGTGATTGAAATATGTGGGTGAATTACGAGCTTCAGCTCCAGTGAGGTTGTTTGGCAGCGTGTATTTAAGGGCTTAACCTAAAGTTAAAGGTTCTCTTTTTCAAACTCATGCAGCTACAGTTGCCAACATGGGCTCAGATATAGGAAAGCATAGCTCTGAACTTAGAGAAACACCTCTTTGCTTTTCTGTGGACAGCTTATTTGATCACTGGAATGACATCTTGACTTTTATCTGCACTCATCAGTAGTCATTCTTTTGCGCAGAGCAGAAGTGCCAAACCTGCACTGTTGCCCTCTTTTTCCTTTTCATAAATACAATGACAAAGGACAAAGCACGTCCCTCCCTCAGTTTGTCTCACAAAGCCTCCCTTAAAAGTGTGGATACTGTCATACAGAGTTGACTCAAAACACTGAAAAATAAAAATAAAATTAATGTCTCAACTTCGCTTAGGATGAGACATTCAAGTCATAAGAATTGATCTGGTCTATGTGACATTCATGAGCTGCGGCCATGGCATCCGTTTTGTTTTGAGGAGAGAAAAACTTCATGTGATTTCTTTGTCTGAGCAATAATGGAAGAGGAAAGGTATTTTTCTCTAAGCCTTGTTCTCAACAAGCAAGCATTGCTTATGATGCTCTTTCTTTTCCCTCTTCACCCCCTCCTCCTGCAGAATCTCATCGGGAATTCCTTCACAGGCCTGCGTCTGGATACGTGCCAGAGGAGATCTGGAAGAAAGCTGGTAAGAACTGTTTAAAAACACCAGCTTAGTCTTCTGGCAGCTGTGTGCAGTTGTTAATGCACTGATGTGAGGAATTGGGAGGCGGGGGAAGGGCTTACTAGTAACAAGAAGAAATTGTGTTTAATAGTCTTAAACTGGAACTGATCAGGACATTAAATAATTTTATAATAGAAGCATCTGCTGCTATAGTTAGGGGAATATCAGTACTTCCAATATGGACCCCTATTTTCAGGGCTTCTAATGGTTTCAGGCTGAAACTTGATATGTTAAAAGTTTGTCTGTTAGCAATTTTTAAAAAAAGAGAGGTTAGTGTGGGTGGGTTTTTTAAGCTTCAGGGTTCTTACCTAGTTAAAGTTAGAATTCCCAAAGGAGGGGAAAAAACCTAAGTACACCTGTTTAAAAAAAGACTTCAACTATGCAAAGTAACCATTCTTAATTTAAAAAAGATTTTGTGCCTGTCAGCCCCTGGTGAAGACTGTGCTCATAAACCTGCAGAGTTTGCAATGAAGTCAGCAAGTTCACATCTCTGCAGCTGCTCTGGCTGTTTGCAGGGCATTGACAGCATCTGCCTGTGCCTGGAAAGCACCCTGGGCAGACGCTGTGGTTGTGCAAAGTTTTCTTAACACTTTGAAACTCTGCCTGAGCACAGGAGTTTCCTGGCAAGGCTCCCACTCTGGTTTCTGGAGCTAAATCTTTGCTCTTTGACACTGACATCAGAGCTTCCTTGTTTTCAGAGGGGCCAGGAGGCAGCTCTCGAACTCCACTGAGATAGTTGAGGAGCTATATATACACCCAAACACGCCCCCCCTGCTTTTGAACACCTGTATAACCATGAAGTCTACAGCAGCTGTCTGAACAGCAGTTAATGATTAAATGGCAAATATGCAGCAGTGTTGATGCTTTCTGATCAAATTTCCTGTAAATGCTTGCTGCTTTCCAGTGTATTTTAAACTGGATACACAGTATATATGTAAAAATGTTTTGCTGTCATCTTGTTGCATCAGACAAGAAGTTGTGTTTTGTGTGTAATGCGTGTTTATCCTGTAAAGTCTACATTTGTCAATATGTTAATATTTTTAGAACTATTGCATTTTCTGTGAAAAATAGTAAAACAATGTACATGTTCTTGGTTTTGTCTAAGGAAAGTGTAGCCTTTGTACCTCAGTGCCCAAGAATACTTTTAAATTGCCATATTTATATTAACATTTTAAATGAAAAATACAAAAAAATACAATCGCAGGAAATCTCATTAAGAGGAGCATTATTCTGTTGAATTTCAAAAACTTTATTCCTCTTGCAAAATCTAGGATTTGATGTCATTTGGCATCAGGTTATTTATGACTCATAGATTCAGTATAGTAAAAGAAAAAAAATTCTGCATAATTAACACAAGTTAGTTGAAGCTTTTGGCTTGAGTTATGGAATTGGATGTGCATTCAAACTGCATATATTCACAAATGGTAGTGTACAGGAGCTGTGACATGTCATCTTGTGAACATCTATGTCATCAGTTCCCTTGAAACAAAGTTTTTCCTTTGGTCCCATTTCCGGTCTCTTATTTTCAGGCCGATGTGGGTTCAAATCAAGTGAGCATGCCTGTGAATTGGAGAATAAAAGAAGTGTGGCTCTGCAGGATGCATACCTTTATCTGTTACTAAGTCTAGTCAAACATCAGAAAGCATACTACTTTCATAAATCATGGTCCTACATTTTCAGGAGGGTGCTTTGAAATTGGAGGTCTCCACAATTTCATGATCAAGGCAGTAAAGGTGCAATTCAGCTCTGTGAGAATAGGCCTCTGATGCCATTTGAGATGCTCCATAGTTTCCTGCTTGGGCAGCAACTGCCAGTCAAGAAGACTACAAGTCCCTCACAGGTCATTTCTGTTGGCTCGGTATGGATCCCTTGGTGTATCAAATGTCTGTAAAGACCAGTATGCAGAGAGCTGAATCAAGTGTGAAAGTCTGTTTGGAATGCTGAATCCATTGCACTGAAATAATGTTGCATAAAAACAGTTAAAAGCAAACTCAAAAGCATGTGGAGAAGGGATTCACTTTAAACTTTTGGAGATTGATGGACTCCAGTGTAATTCTTGAAATATACCAAGTTAGGCATGTGCTTTTGTGGTTGCTAGAGCAAGGACATACTATGTGCCTCATGAGTTGAAGACATGTAAGCCCACTTCAGTTTCATACACCAGTAGAAAGCAGTCATGAGTGCCCTGAATCACCTCATTGAATTACGGATATGGGGATGAAGAGTCCAAGACAAGTTCTTGTTGCTCCTCAACAGTTAAGATGGAAGGAGGCGGGTAGTGAGGATCAGTCAGATCACAGGTTGGATAACTTGCTCTCTGGGAATACATACTTCTCCTTACTAAATACAGAGAGGGTCGCGGGCCCATTGTGGGCTGCTGCAATAGCTTCTTCTGTGTCACGTAGAAACTGTCTTCCAGCCATCCCTGTCACTTAGCCAGGCCCAATGTCCATGGCAGTCCAGCTGTAAGTTCTGGAGTTACAGAAGAGGAATGAAATTACCATCCTTTGTCATACAAAGACAGTAAGGGTCCTGCACATTGTACAGAGTAGTCCTGAGAAAGAGATGTTGCATTTTGGGATATAATACTGAATTAACTTTTTGTCACCAACTGCCAATGGGCTACCCTTACTAGGGTCAGCCTGAGAGTGAGATGATCCAAAATAATGTGGTGACACAGAACTGCTCATCTTCCCACACCTTTCTTTTCTCATCATGTGGACAAATGTGCCAATGATGTGAGGGAGGTGATCAGGAGCTGGCTGGTGAATCATCATTTTGGGTGAAAGATAAGTACCTCTCCTAAGTCTGCTCCAAGGACTTCAGACCACACTGAGTAATGCCTATTCCACACAAGCTGTTTGCTTCCTGGAGCTTCTCTCATGTGTTAGCACTACTCAAAGGGAAAGAAGATTTCAGTGGCATTCCTAAAATGACAGTGAATTTGTGCCAAAAATGCTCAGTATCGTTGGGAAGGCAGAAGATGCTGGTACATGCATCTTAGATACTTGGTTTTAAAAACCTCCAGATTTTTGCTTTCTGGTACTGGAATCTAATCACTCTTCCTTTCTCTGGTAGTTCAGGGAAAGGAAGGGTGCTAGTATCATTTTTGGTTTTCATAGCTCAGCATTGTCAAGGCAAATAAAAATCTCCTTCAGTCACCCATATCACAAACATATCTTAAACTATGAAGCCTGCATTCTATGTCTATAAAATATCAGTAGGCAGTGAAAACATTTCATTCGAGAAGCTGTGAAAGAAATCAGTTATATGAAATTTCATCTGGTTATTTAGGTGTTCATTAGCTTGTAATATATTGAAATAACGACAGTGCATTGTGACTCGAGATATTTTAACTCATTTATTGTCACACTTAGTATAGCACAACACAAATTCTGTCATCAACGTTAATGGAAATATTAAAATCCAATCCATAGTTTAAGCCAGTTAAAAAGTATCAGTCAGGCATATGGCCTCATAAGCACTCTCAGGCATCTCCGTGCTCTTAGAAGCATTGCAAAAAACTTATGCAGTATAGAAGATAGAATATAATTTTTAATTTCTGTATTTGGACTGAAAAGAAGTAGATTATCTGGGCTGAAAAACTAAAATTAGAAGTCCCTCTATAAATGTCGAAGTATTTTGCTTCTGTTTAATATAAGAAACTGGCATTTCTAACCACTACAAACACCTAACTGTAAAACTAAATTTATATGATGTAACGAAAGTGCATCGTGCCATACAAAGATCATTTCTATTCATAGCAAATATCAGCAAGAATACAGATTTTCTCAGAGAAATCCACTTTGTCAGTAACTGCAGTTCATAGACATGAAACGCCTGTATTTAAGTTGCCTCATTTTTCTGAAAACGGTAATAAAATTGCATCTGTATGTTTGCCTGTGTATATTTCTTTTCTCGTGATCAGTGAATGGTTGCAGTTGGTAATAAATATTCAAGCACCTTGCAAATGTCCTACCAATTCCCTTTGCTGATCTGTGTGTGCCTGTGGGACTAGAATAGGAATGCATAATTTAAATATAAATTGCCTGATTTGCATATACAATTAGACTAGCTGTAGCTTTGATCGCAAGCAAAAATTATTGTCCTGTATTGCCACTTAGATAGAATTTTAATTCACCTTGAATATTCAAAGTAAATTAAGCCTTGGCTGTATGGTTGAAGGGTATGATTTTTTCCTCTCCTGAGGCTTTCCCCTAAACAACATTTTTGGTAGGGTAATGTAAGGGCATATTTTCAGCCTCATAAAAATAAAGGCATAAGTTTTATCTCTAAATCCCTCCCCACCCCCTTGAAAACTTCGGTTGAAACATCTCTTGCAGACATGCACACATGTAACATGCACACATACTCCTCAACTGGACTCTTCTTTCATTTTAGTTGGTTCAGTTTTAGTCAGTACATGGCTTAAAGTTAAGTCTTTATTATTATTTGCTTAATAACTGAAAATGGGGACTTTGCGTAGTCATTATTTTTAAAATAACACGTGCAGAGCTAGCAGACGTAATCAGGAGAGTGACTGAGTATCTGTACATAACAGTTGTGTCTGCATGTGCGTGCACATAAGTACATGGGCTAAACACATGGGCTAGAACTCAAACACGTAACACCGTTCTCATACTTAGATTTTAATGTACAGTAAAATATTTTTAATAGAAATCTATGGTTTTAATTAAAAAGAACATTTAATTAAGGTGGGTTTTAAGTGCATGAAACAATTAAGTGCAAACACTTGAATGAAACATGTCATAATTAGTTTTAATAGAGTGTTAATTGGTACTAGGTTTGCCAAGTTAATAATTACCGCTTATTAAATTTTCAATTAATCATTGTCATTTTGCTTTGAATAAAGATGAAAATTAGATAAACTAATTCAGGGGGAGGATGGTTTCCTTGTTAATTAGAGCAGTTAATTAAAAAAAAAAAAGAAATTACTTGTTTTAGTTGTCAATTAAAAGACTGTTCATTAGTAAAATCTTTGCACTCTTCCTGCATCAAAAGCCAAATAACTAATTTGAGACAATCCATGTTTTCTGGAATAAAAGATATGACACTAGTATATACCCAAGAAAGGGCTCATACTACCGTAGTTGTTTTATGAGAAGCATGAAGGTTTGAGTTGATGAAGCAGGGTGCCCCTGCTCAGTGTTAATTGTGCTCCAAAGCCTGGCTGGGCAGGGTGTGCTCAAGAGCTCAGAAGAGCCAGAAAGTCAAGTCTTCTAAGTATAAACATGGATTTGAAGGAGACATCAAGAGGTCAAATGAATGTTCATAAACAAATTTAATTTTGTCTCATAAAATGGCACGTCCAAGAAAAGATATTAGACCAGTGATATAAAATTTTCAAATAAACTCTTGGGATTTTTTTAACTTCGTGTATTTATTTCTTAACATATGGGAAAAAAATTGTTAAAGACCATAAATCCTCTCTTAATTCCCAGACGTTAAAAATACATTTTTAAAACGGTCTGTAATATGTCTTAAATAATAATTATTGTCAAGTATATTCATATATTTGCTGTGCTGCAAAACTAATTTTCCAGCATTCAAAAAGATTGCAAATAATATGGACCCGAGATCTGAAACGAATGTACACAAAGAAGTACTGACTGAGAATCAAAATAGCAAGAATCATTACTAGTGTTAGAGATTTTGATGATGGGGAAGTAGAGAAGCACCTCAGTGCTTCTTGAGGATTCTCAAGGAACCAGGTTCCTCTGTGTCCTACTCAGAATGAGGACCATCATTATAATTGAGAATAATCTCAATATAATAATAATAGTGATGCACTTCCCACATCAGTCCCGCAAAGCTGTGTGCCACATGTCCTGTGCTGATGAGGATTTCTCCCTGCTTTGCAGAGGAAGCTGTCAATGAAGTGAAGCGCCAGGCAATGGCTGAGCTGCAGAAGGCAGTGTCGGAGGCCGAGCGGAAGGCTCACGACATGATCACTTCAGAGAGGGCCAAGATGGAGCGCACTGTTGCCGAAGCCAAGCGCCAGGCGGCTGAGGATGCCCTGGCTGTCATCAATCAGCAGGAGGATTCAAGTGAGGTAAGGGCCTTGCTGGGCAAGCATCACCTGTGGCTGCAAACCACAGGTGTGTCTGAGCTGTCTTTAATCTGTTTGTGTGACACAGGACATCAGTGTCTGCTATTAACTCTTTGCACAGCTGTTTTGAACATGTATTTCAGGCATTCACCAAGTTCCAAATTCTCTATGCTGTGTTGTAATCTGAGTCCAAAATACCTAGTGAACTTGAGCTCTGTTCTCACCTTTTAACTGCTGCTCAGGGTTACATATAATGTGCACATTGCTGTTCTAATTTGACTTTTCAGTAGCTTCATTTTAAAGCTCTTCAAACTACCATACTGAATAGATAAAAAGATGCTCGGTGGAAAACATTTGACACTGAAATCTAATTTAAACAAAGAAATTATTCATGAAAGAGATTGTAGAGCAAGGTGGCTAAAAGCTTGTCTGGGGAAAGTGTTGGATGTAGAAACGATTAGCAAAAGATGATGGTTCCTGTAGGAAAAAATGTGAATGTAAATTTGCAAGCGTTTCCGTACTTCGAATGTGTTGCTTTGGCTGCAGGGAATATTTCAGAGTTGAGGAGTGGGCAAAGAGGGTTGGGTAGGAGAAAAAATAGACTGAAAGATCAAAGAGTAAAACAAGAATAAGTACCTTGATGTGCTTTCAGACCTGAGTCATGACACCTTGAATTGTTGTGATACAGGACATCGGACACCGTGACTACATGGAAGCTGGGAGTGAAAGATCAGCATGTGTTTGCTGATCAGTGCTGCATCAGTCTAGATAGCAATTAAATTTTGTGCTTGTTACAAAGAAAAAGAGTCCTAAGTTAAAACTGCCCTTAAAAACAGACATGACAAAGAACTTTTGTCAGTTAGAATTTTTTTGTATATAATCTCCATTTCACAAGACCACTGAAATGAAAGAGCATTACCGTCATGAAGTATTTATTATTTGTATACTAACATCTTGACTGTAGTAAACCCTCTTTTTAATATAACTTCTAAACAGCAGGGAGTTGGGGAAAAGAGTAGGTGGCAGTCCCTGTTATGTGGGGACATACATTCACGTGTGCTCATGTCTGAACACTTTGCATGGGGTGGATGGGCAATGTTTTAGAAGAGTCACTTAAGTTGAGAGATGCAGATGAGCTACATGCATCATGCTGAGGACACTGGCAGAAATCACCAGCACGTAAGTCAGTGGCATGCTGCACTATGCATCTGTAATTTGAAGGAGCCTAAGTTTTTAATTCATACCAGGCTTCTCTGGAGATGAAAGACCATTGTGGGATCACTGAATGCCCAGAGTTTCTCCTTAATGTGTAGCAGATGAATAACAAGGAGACAAAAGGAATTGATTTTCAGCATCTGAAAGTTTCTCAGGAAGAAAGGGACTAGGGGAAGTATATGTACCCTTTAAGTACTAACTGTTCCATTGTAGATTAAATGAGACATAAATTCAATTTATTGGCCTTTTGTATCTAAGATATTCAAGGACATTTTCCTGCACTGTTCATAGAAAGGGCATTTTTCTGACATAGCATCATTAAAGAGCTGTCATTTTGTGTGTGTGTATATACAAGAGACTCCTATTGTTAAAACCAAAATTCCAAACCTAAATACCTTTGGAGGAAACAGCAAATTAAATCTGTTTAGTGGACTGGTATAGTGTAAGCAGGACAGAGGAAGTACTTACATGCCAGTACATACAGTCCATTTTTCCACAAGCGAATATGCATCCAAAGGAATGTGTAGAGAGTTTGTGTGCTGTGATTAACTTCTGAGCAGTTAAAGCTCTGGAAAAAAGCCATATAACGTCTTTACTTCTTCTGCTGCAGAACTGATTATAAGGTTTTTCACTTCTTGGGAACGGCACTTTAGGCAAACAGTTCTTTTAATTGCATTCTAATGAAACGTGGCTGATAAGGTTATAGATGTTCTCAGGGCTGTGTGTCCTCAGGGAGGTTACAAGCCTCCTGGACCTAGAAATGAAGTCTAGTGTCCTGATCCTGCAGCTTTCATTTGTGATCATCATTTGAAGCGCAGGTTTTAGTAAGCCATCAGAGAGAAATCAAATTTGACAGTTTGTGTTTACAGGTGATTAATTAACTGTGAAGGGAGATGATTGCAATACTTGTTTGAGTTAGATGTATCTATTTATAAGTAGTTCCTCTTTGGCTTCTAATTATGACAAACTCCAAACATTTAGGGCAATGCTTCTCACAGTTACCTGTTAACTCAGGCTGGTCACTTTTTCAGGTGACTTCTGTAAAAATGGACTAGACTTCTCCTTAGTCTTTGGGGACAGGAGATCAGCTTGCCAGTGTTTGAAAAGTGTTTCTTCAGAGATGAGACTGTGTTTTTCAGGTTTGAGGAATTAAACTCCACATTTGCTTTGGTATTCATTATCTCTTGGATCTCTCTGTGGACACTGCTCCTCATTTGTCCAGCTTGTAAGTCTACATAAACTTCTCTCTGTTTTCAGCTTTCAGCAGAACACTTCCAGCAACACAGATTCCTGTGTGCTTAAGGCACCAGAGTAAAACTTCTAGAGCTAGAATATTTCCAGTTTCAAATATGAAACTTAGAGTGCAGCCTCTGAAGTCTTGCAGGTCCAGGAGGAATGCCGAGCATCTCTCCTCATTTCTTATCCTTGGTGGGACATTATGCCAAGGCCTGCAAGAAAGCTCACTGTAGGCTGTTATATAACCTCCATGCAGTTCCTGACAGAGAATATTTCTCTCATGGGTGTCATTTGTTCTTTTGGCTGTTGAAACTATGAATGGAGATGAGAATTTGATGCCAGATTTGTAATGTATGAGATACAATTTTTGACTGATATTGCCACTCCCTGTCTATTGGCAAGGTTTCTCCCTTCATTTGTTATTCAGTAAAATGCAGCCTGGACTTTGCTGAGGCTTCTTGAAGACGTTCTGGTGTGAGAATTTTGTGGTATAATTTTTATTGCAGTCTTCTCCAGCTCTCAAAGTGATAGCTAGTACCAAAACTCAGGATTTTTGTGATTATTACAATGCAGCCTCCTCATCCAAGACCTTTCAGAGGTCTCACAAAGAAAAATAGATTGGATTTTTGATATTTTTCATTGATGTTGCTGATTTCTTTGCTGGGTTTTTTCTGGTTTTGTTTGTTTGTTTTGGTATTCTGTATTGCTTGGTTTAAACCTAGAAAATGTAGGATCCCTGAGTTCAAGATTTTCTTCAAGGAAAAAGTGAAGTTGGGCATATTGAGCTGACTAGACCAAAATTCCAAAATTAAGGGAGCACAAGACAGTAAGAGGACTAATAGGGGAGGTGTAATATTTGGAAGCATCTTGACTTTTAAGAAGTGGTCTTCAAGATTTTGAGAATGACCATGTTACATAGCATAGGTAGAATTTCTGACTCTGACTTGATCCTTTGTTGAACTATTGTTCTTTACTTACCTTAGAGTTGTTCAGCATGGTTTAACCAGCACTCCCACTGCTTCAGTGTCTGTGCGTTTACTTTCTAAAGATTTTCATAGTTTCTTCGCATAAGACCTTGCAACTGACCAGATAATGTACATGCTTTTCTGTTGTTGAAATTGGTTGAGGACCAGCTAACAGAGCAGACTGCTGCTGGAAGGCAAAAGGACCAGGAGAAGGCCTACCTGTCAGCATGGCTGTTCCTGAGCCATGAATTATTTCTTTACCAGTTTCTTACAGTTGCTTGACAAAAGATGACCCATTCATCAGTAGTTGGCTTGGCTAAGTACAGAAACATGTGTGAGCAGCCTACTCTGTAATGACTGCTGTGCTTGCTTTGGCTGCAATGTGCTGTTTTGCAAATCAATTTTAATAGTGAGGGTGAACAGTTTAGCAAAGAGACTGCCCAGATTGTAAGGGGGGGTGGGATCATCAAAACATCTGTCTTTCTGGTTTGGTATAAAATGCCACTGAAAAATCTGACGCTCAGTGTTCTCCCTCAGTTTTGAATCGGTTGGGGGCTGGGGACAGGGAAGGAACACAAATGTTTCAGTTCTCTGTACTTAAAGCAGATGCTGACATCTGCTCAGATAAAACAAGTATGTAACTGGTCCAACACTGCTTTTAGGAGATGTGTAATGTTAGGCCTTGTTTATATTGCAGTGGTTCATGTTGTATGTGAATATCACACCTGACATTTTGAAGACAGCTGGGTTCAATCTCTGCTGACCGATCCATTGAGACCAGGACCGTGCCAGCAAACCTGACTCTGAGCATCAGATGGTGTGATTCAGGCAAGCCTAGTTTTCAGGCTGGTATTAAGTTAAATACCTATGTCAGCTAATGTTTAATTTTTTTGGCTGAGCATCTCTTGGAAAGTAGCACATCATCCCCTGCAATGGTGGGTGATACAGAGGCACCAGAGCCCTGTGTTCTGCACAGGATCAGTCCAGAAGTGATGTGAGTGTTGGCACTGCCCCAGACTGCTAAGCTAAGCCTGACTCGCCAGCTGCATGGCTCTTCTGTGGGCTGCTCTGCACTTCTGCTTTCAGGATTTAGCTACTCTCACTGACTTGTATGAAAGTTCATGCATTTCACTCAATAAACAGAGGCTTGGGCAAGCCTGGAGTGTTCAGTGATAGGTGTAACTTTACTGGAAACCTCTAAAAGTTCGAATGTCATTTTGACACAGTGGGAATTTCCAAAGTAACAATGTATTTCCCTTTTTAATGAGTCTTGGATAAAATTCTCATAAACAACTTTGCTGGGTTTTTTATACTGCTATTCAGGAGCTCATACAGTTCTCAGTTATGCCCCTGTGGTTTCAGTGATTTCTAGATGTTCCTTTTCTTGTGGTTAACAGTGGTAGAGTTTTGAATGTTATGGGCATTGCAGAACCGGGAAAAATCTGGGTTCTTTGTACCAGCCATGGTCGCTTCCTTTCATGGTAAATTGGGGAAATCCAGAATTTCTTAAAGATGATAGAAAAAGGGCTTTTTTTTTTTTTTTTTTTTAAGTAAGGTCTATACTAAGTCTCAGCTGGAGTGTCAGAGGAAAGCAAATACTACATTCTGGTTGAATATTTCAGAGATGAAAGCAACAGGATGAGCAAAATTACTGACAAGTATATGTTTTGGTACTGGAGACCACAGAAATGGAGATCTTTTGTTTTTAAGAATTTTCATGAGGGCAAACAGGAGTGTTTGAAGATGGAAGCTTAAGTGCATGAGAACAGAGAGTTTGACATAAGATAAGGCTCTGACCTAAGACTGATGTTCCTTGTCAGTTGAAAGAGGAGGATGAAATATGATCGGTGGCGTAAATTCAGAGTGAGATTTCCATCTGGTGTAATTTAGTCCAATTTCATTGAATTAATCCATTTTCAAGGTAGTGAAGTTAAATTGAATTATGTAGTCTGACAATCTAGCCTTTTGTATAACCTCACTGTTTCACAGGCAAATAAACACAGAGTTAAACTGCAGTCCAGTCCTTCTCACAGTTTTAGCTATGTCTGGAACTCTATAGAGCATGAACTGGAAGTGCAGTGTAGTTGGTCACTACCTAAAGACAGAATATATAAACAAGCAGAGGCTTTGAGGGATTGTCTTCTCCCTTTCAAAATCCATGGTCACCTCTAGCTGTACCATTCCCCCTGCTTTTCCTGTGCTTTAGTGATGGAGATTCTCCAATATCTCCAGGCAATTCTGTTCTTAACAGAATTTTGGTCCCATTACTTCTGCTCATCCATGTAGACATGGATGTAGACATTCACTGCAGTGATGTTTGGGTGCTACTGCCCCTTTTAGGCTACCATCTCACATTTAACAGTCTGAGTTCTTTAAGTCTCTTCTCATAGCTTATGTTTGTTTGACTTCTGATTATTCTGGCTGCCTTTCTCCAGGTTCTTTCCAAGTCTTATTCATCTTGCTTTTCTGTATTTGAAGTGCATCATCCCAACCTTGATAGTGCTCCCAGCTGCATCTTGCCAGTGTTAAGAGACCGTCTTAAATCAAGTGTGAGGCAGTCCATAGTTGTGGTCATATGCCCTTTTATGAAGATTGCCATCTCGTCACCAGTATGACATTGTGGCCATCTGTTGTCCGAGGTGCTCTGTTGTCCAAGATGCTGTGTACACACCTCAGCGAGGGTGTTCCATTTTGCTGGTACCTGCTGGAGCATCCCAGGAAGCATCCCAGCATACCCTGAGTATGTTCAATCCCACAGTGAGGTCAAACTTTGTCTCTGATAGCTGGATCTGCTGGAAATACTTAAGCAGCAGGGGTGTACAAAGCACAGCCCAGGCTATTAGCTGGCATCTCGAGCCTGGCTTTTCTTTGGCAGAATTTGGGGCTATCAGCCAGCCCTGTGAACAGAAAGCATTTGTTTCCAAAGGTTGTGGTGCCCGAGCCTGATCTTTGCTGCTCTTTTTCACTACTTGCACATGGGAAGGAGCAATGAATGGTCACAATGGTGAGGGCTGTGTGGGACAGGGAGTTCTGCACGTCAAATCCAGCTGCTGTCTCAGTACAAGCCCCCTGTGATGTGTATGCTTGTTTAGTAGTAATTTTTAAATGCAATAAGTTGCTGTGTAAATGTGAGCTGTACAATTTATTTTGAAAGTCTTCTATTTTATGTGGTTTTATTCCCACAATTACACTAAAGCTGTAATGACCTGTTAAATTAGAAATAATATGTCCAATGAACAAAATCACATACCAAACAATGTAGGATGCATTAAGTAATCATGTAAGGAGCCAGCTTAGTGCTTCACCACTTCATTAAAATCTTGCACCTATGTATCACTTTTCATGTTCTTTGCAGTCTGACAGTTACCTGATGTCTATCTTATTAAGAAAGTTGAACCAATACCTTTAGAATTGAACTGCTGTTTTCTGACATCGATACAGATCATGTGGTAAGATACTGAAATACTGTATGGTTGCTCTGGTCACATCTGGAAACAGATCTTTATGTGCTCCTCAGAAAGGGAAGCAAAGTGAAGATTCTTCAGATGCTGGCCTATATTAACTAAACAGATACTTGAATAAGTCAAGTTTGACATCCTAGTAGTAATTCCCACACAATTAAAGCATGTGCTTCAATGTTGCAAACAGATATGCACAGGGGAGGAATTCCTGCACCTGGGTGTTTGCTGGCTGGCTGGAGCGTTATTCCACGTGGGGGGAAAGTGTCGTTTTGGAATAGTCTGCATGGGGATGTTTTGTACACATGTATGTTTTCAGATGAGGGAATAAGGGGAAATGTGGGCCAAATCCAGGGCTGGAAATTTAGTTGGAAGCAAATAGCTAGGAGGTCAGCAGGCATGGCTGTCGTGGGAATTCTGTGCAAGTACAACTGGAGCAGAATTACACCAGTTTTACTGATCACAATGCAAGCAAGCATCAAGCTGTCAAAATGAAACTTTCATTAATATGAAAGAAATAAAGAATATTGTAATATAGAAATAGAATATATAATAAAGAATATAAAATAAATATTAACATATACACATAAAACACAAAATATACATATATACATTAAAATGATTATAATATATAATAAAATAAATAAATATTATAATAAGAAAATATTAGTACAGCAAAAGAAGGAGAACCCGGGTACATCACACTTAGTTACCTTTCTGGTTATCAGGATGAAATGCTAATACAAAATGCTAATACAAAAATGTCAGGTCTTTTTGGTATATGCATAAATATGTCTATGTGTGTACGTATTCATGTACAGTGGTCTAAATTACTTATAGTTATTTTTCATTGTTTAAAGGTTGTTTAAAGAAAAGGTGTTTGAGGATAGTACAGCTATTCATTTCCAAAGGTGGATTTACCTCTCCAGCACTGGACAGAGTTTGAGCAAATGAACCTGAAACAATGACTACTGAATCAAAACCAGGTGATGCCAGACAAGGAGTCTGAATTCCCGACATTTAACTACCAGAAACATCTGTTTCTGTGTGTTGGCAATTCCACCTTTTTTTTTTAAGTGTTTTTAAAGATGGGAACAATTTTATGAATTTTAAAAAAAAAAAAGTCCCCAACACATGTATTTGTAATTATCTGGTTTAGACTGTGTGTTTAATCAGTATGAATTGAGAATGCCCTGTACCTTTGATTTCAGTCTCAAAGAACAATTGGGCACCGGACAGTTACTCTTCCCCCATCTGCCAGTATGTGCCTATGCAAAAAAACAAGCAACCAACCATCCAAAACAATGAAAACCAGCAAAAAGAGAGAATATGGAACTAACGTAGGGATATTTTCTAAAGCCACTTGATTCTGATTAAAAGTCTAATTTCCTTAAAATACTGTTTTGGATTTAGGTCTTTGTTTCATTCTGGAACTGGGTTTTTTTTTTTTAAGTAGTTGAGGAATATCACTTAAGGATTGGCTGTGTTCCAGCATCCAGCTGGCAGAGCTATGGAGTGTGTTAAAGTGAATAGCACACATATTCTGCAGTGGCTTCCCCATCCTGCCAAAGATTTAGACTCTATCTTAACTGTTCACTGCCAGAAGTGCCAGTGAGTCAAATGGTATTACTCAGATGATTAAAAATTAGGTTTTTTCCTAGGGTAAACCGAGTTTTCCTAGATCAGCAAGTTTTACCTTTTTTTTTTTAAGTCTTAAAGTCTTTTTTTCCCTTTCTTGTCTTGCATTAGTCCCTCTCCACTTTTGGAGAAGCACTTTTTTGTGGGTACATGTTTCATTATTTGTTTTAATAAATTTGTAAGAGGAGCCAGCAGAAGTTTTACTGAAACTTTGTATTAGTCAGCATGCTGCTGGTTGCTGGACGTGGGGCATACTTGGAGTTTGCATCATTAGTACTAGCAAAGAGCTGCTTCTGTTCTTGCCCAGCTTCTGAGAGACAGAGTCCCCCAGGTGACTGGAGCTGCTGTGGTACAGGTTCAGATACCCAAGGTAGCATCTACTGCTGCCTCAGCTGTCCTTAGGCAGGGAGTCGACCAGCAGTTCCCTGCCAGCTGTTTTTACTGTAAAATTTAGGACACTAGCTAATTTCTCCCATCTCCCTCCTCTTTTGCTTCTAGAGTTGCTGGAACTGTGGCCGGAAAGCTAGTGAAACCTGCAGTGGTTGCAACACAGCACGATACTGTGGCTCATTTTGCCAGCACAAGGACTGGGAGAAGCACCATCACATCTGTGGACAGACCCTCCAAGCCCAGCAGCAAGGAGAGACACCAGCAGTGAGCTCCTCCGTGACACCCAGCAGTGGGGCTGGGAGCCCCATCGACACTCCACCAGCAGCTACTCCGAGGTCCACCACCCCGGGAACCCCATCCACCATAGACGCGACTCCTCGCTAAAACTGAACTCGGAACTCCGAAAACAAAAACACAACAGAAAATGAAACCAAT
>VZRV01003964.1:4342922-4392922 GCA_013398115.1 Falcunculus frontatus | reverse complement strand
CATCAGTACAGTCTGTATTCTTGAAAGCATTTTGGTGTTTAGAGTTGCTGTTAAAGCTGTTCTCGAGCAAGCCCAGTGTTTGTGAATGACCACCGGGAAGTCAGAAGCTCTCCAGTGCCTCAGCAGGGACCGTGGCTTTGGCTCTGGAAGGGGCTACTGCCAAGTAAGAGCTGATTTTTGACCCTTCTAGTTATATTGCCATTAAATGGCATTTAGAGTGGAAAGGGAATTTGAGCACAGAGTTGTCAGTTTTCAAACCACAGGCTTCAGAGAGCAGAAAATAATTGTCAGCCTATGCCGTCCATTGGGAAATGCTAACTATGAAGATTGAGAGGTTCTGCCCTCAGATTGATTTTTTTGTGTGTGTTAAACTGCAGTGCCTGACTTTGTAAGCTGAGGTGCAGGTAAAATGTAGGCTGTTTACCATTTTGACTCATTTCCCTCCCCTCGTCCATAGGCTGTAAGTACCTGATCCTGTGTTAACAGAGCAAACTCAGGGAGTGGTGTCAACGGTGATAAAGCTGCTTTCCTCTGCCTTAGTGTGAGACATATCAGCCAAAACCAGGGTGATTTGCTTCATATTTTGGGATCTTCAGAGAAGTGGTGTCAAATTTAAAATGTCTGTTAGAAGGAAAAGGAAATCTGATAAGATTCAAGCCAGGAAGTAACCTGTTTCTGCTTCATGTCCCCTCTCTGAGGTGTACCGAGGAGGGTTAGGGCACACTGACAAGCTGACTGAAGAGTTGAGCAGTAAACTCAGGGTTTGAGTTTGTACACCTTGCTGCAGCTGCTTTCTTCTTCCTGTAGTTCCCTTGTTCTCCATCAGTTATTCCAGCTCTCAGACTGTTGATTCATGTGGTGTATGTCCAATGTTTGGAGCTGAATTTTCTCATACGTGTCGATCACAGCAGTAGGAGCAAGCACAGTAACCCTTGAATCCCTGGGTTTTCCTTTACATGTCTTCAGTCTTAGCAGGCAAGGTCAGTACCACTACTGAGCTCGAGAAGAGCCAGACACACTCCCCACTGCCCCAAGCCCCAGCCCTTGTCCCGTGCAGCTGCTGTCTCTCAGGCAGAGAGAGACCATGGGTCACCAATGGCAGTGGATTTTGCTGTTCCCCTCCTACAGCCAAAGAAATGTCCTGTGATGGAAGACAGAGCCAGCTGAGCACTGATCCTGTTCACTTCCTGCTCTCAGAAGGGTTTCCCCCCACTCCTTCCCATGTCTTCTCTTCACCAGTCTGGTTCACAGGACCTTGCTATCTGACCCAGCCACCTCCAGATCAGCACATCTGCCCTGGTTGCTTCAACCCACATAGCACTACAGTGAACAGTTAAGGATTGAATAGTTAAGGACTTTATTTCTGCACACCCCTTGCTCTGCTGTCCCTGTTTTCTGCCTTCCCCAGCCCACTGCACCAGGAAGCTTGGTTTGGGAGGGAGAGAAGGAGCCAAGAAGAAGAGGGTAGCTGGAATGAAAGCCGAGGTATTAGGGCTCACTAAGTGGCTCTGAACCAGGCTGGGCCACGTTGGGCTGGGTGAGAGGACACCTGTGATTTTTCTTGCTGTTTCTGCCCTTGCTTTGTCCTGCAGGTCTGAGCACTGTGCTGCCATTTTTTCATGATAAAAAGGAGTTAACAGTGCTTCCGCCTCTGCAAAAGCATGTTGAGGCCACCAGAGAAAAGGGCACTGCAAAAGGTAAGTATTTATTCTAACAGCAGGACACCTATCTTGAGGGTACTTGAAAAAAAGAGGCAAGATAGAGCAGAGGAATGTAAACATTCTGGCTTTGAAGGCTAAGGCCATCTTGTTCAGTCTAGATCAAACACCAGCTTCTAGGCATGGGCATGAGCCCAAGAGCACACGAAGTGCATGCACAGTTCAGTGAGCACACTGGCGTCCCTGGGCTGCACCAGGCAGACACTAACGGCAAAGGAGGAATTAAACACCGCAGCGCACTGACAGAGTTATGTTTCCTTAGAAATCATTAAACCCAAAGGCAAGTTGTTTTATAAAGGAAACACCCTGTGTAACGTGCAAGAGATGAGAAATGACAGGGAATTGGCTCCCAACCATACTATGAGTTTGGAAAAGGCAGCAGATGTAGACTTGTGCAATTTTCTAGCATGTAATTTGTTTTTACATTATGTACAACTTGAGGTAAAATGCACTGAGACCCTGTCCCACAGCTCACGTTAGACAGGCAGCATGGCTGTGTAAAGATGGTTATGAGTTCTCTCCCCATCCCATAGAGCTGGCTCCTTTCAGGGGCAGACAGTGTGTGTGAGAACAAAGTGTGCTGAGACCTGGTTTTACCACTGGCTGTGGCTGCTCAGAGCCCAACAGTTTCTACAGGGCCACAGCCAGCCCAAACATGGGGGCTGGGGAGAGCACACACATTCAAGATGTACCATAAAGATGTTTTTTTCCCCTATATTTCTACTCTGACAATGAAGACATGCTCTGAAGCAGCCTCGGTCTCTCCACTCTCCTCCACTCCCAACCAGACAACAAGACAAGGAGCCATGCGGGTTCCTGTCCCCACTCTGTGATGCTGTCATAGCAGCTTTTGTAGAGCGCTTGGAAGAAAACTCCACTTGAATCTTTTCCTCTTTGTATCCTACATGGACCAAAAGGATGCTTTAAGTTTAATTTTTGTTGTTGTTTTTGTTGTTTTTATTTCTGGATGGAAGAAAACCATAATAAAGACTGACATTAAGGTTTCTCTGGATGCTCCTTCTGTGTGGACATTATGTCCAGCCTTGCACACTGAGGCAGTGCTGGTTGCCCTCAGCACAAAACGTCTGCCACACGTGAGCTCATGCACCATGGTTTGTATACCTGTGCTCTCAACACCCCTCCCAAAGCAGCCCCTTATGTCCCACATTCAAGCTCTTTACATTTGGTGTTTTAATGTTCTCTGAAATTTTTTCACTTTTTATGTTTTTGTGGGGTTTTTGAAACTAATGTAAAAAACATTTCTTGAATCCTGACGTCAGTTGTGGTTGATGGGCTTTGTTTATTCATGCCAGTTAACAGGCTAAGTGGAGGTCTACTGTACTTTTGCAAGCAATCTTAATCTCTTCGACTGAATAGCAAGAAGAAAAAGATGGGTTGACAGAGGCAGTTAGCAGAGATCATACTTACACATGTTTGTTTTCAGTAATTAGTCACAGTGTTAATAGAAACATCCACTTTAAGCAAAGACGGCTGATTTGCACAAACAGTGGGCCATATGCTCTGGTGGGTGTGGAAGGGGGTTGCTAAAGCTAAAAACTTTTCAGGAATTTTTATATGTGAAAACCTGCTATTATATTTATTCATCTATTTATCCAGTGTAATTATTTTCATGCCAGTTGGGTTTTGCAATATTTTCCACTTCAAAACATCAGAATAAAAACACAGGTCTCCATGTTCACCTTGTCTGCCTCTCTCTCTTCTCTCCCCCCCACCTCCACACACACACACACACAGAACAAGGGAGTTCTTAAGTGGCTGTCTATTGCTCAGGGCTTACATATGGATAGCATATGAAAATGAACTAGGCTGTAGGTGTTTTAACAATGTAATTTAGAGTATGTTGCCTTTTTTACTTCTCCAATAGTGCCAGATGGGTTTTGCTGCCAGAGTATGAAAGCAACTGCTGCCTTTTACAAAGATTTATTATTTTTTGGTGATATGATAGACTAATACGAGTTCCAAAGGGGTAGATATGCTGAGTTGTTAACATACCCCTTTGATTCCAGCGTATTCTGTTCCTGTCAAGTGTAATGGGGAAACTTCCTATATGTTATGAAATGCTATTCAGCTGTACATCTCTCCAGTTTTGTGTTTGGTTTATATATATTTTTTTTCCTAAATAATAAAGGTAATTGTTTTAACTTCAAACAGAAGCCTTTTTTCTTAGGCAAAATCATAGCTTTACTTTCACAAGGAGCTCACAATCACTATAGGTTTTCAAGAGAGGAAACTGTTTGAGTTTGTGGTTTTGCTTTTGCTTACTGTTGTGTTTCTAAGCATGTTTATAATTTACTCAGCATGGTGCTTTTGACTTTGCTCATGTGAAACATCAGATATTTTGCAATTCATCCTCTTGCAGCAGGCTCAGATCTGAATCACAATCTCCAGCTCTGGGGTGCATCCCTGATTACCTGTGAGGAGGTGCCAATAGAGACAAGCACCTTCCTCTGTTTGTCCTCTGAGGCTGGTTTTCTGACAACCATTCCCGGTGAGGCCTGGGCACTTTGAGAGGGTTTGTTCATTTCTAAATCACAACAGCCAAGTTGCAAAGCAATTCACCACTGAATCTAGTGTCTGATGCAAAATATGATTCTCAGTTTTATTTACATTACTACTTTACAGATGAGAAACAAATGTATATCCATTTGAAAATCTAAAAGAGTGACAGAATTGAATTCACCACTTGTATAATCAAAAAACCCAGGCCCACACCATCCAGGCACACACACAAAGACTATGACAGAAACAGTTCTGGCATGTTGCACACCCACGGGTTCTTAGACTGCCTTTCAGTGGCCTCTTTGGTCGTCCATGTCTTTGCACTATGGCTTGTCCCACAAGCTGTGTATTGTCTCTCTGTCGTGCAGGCTGCTCTTCACACAGAGTCCAAGTCCATAGTAAGGAAGTGAGGGCTAAGGAAGGCAACCACTGGCAATGCCCACATATTTCAGTGTGAGGGAAGGAAAAACTAATGGGAAAACTTGGTTGGAGTGTGTAAAAAGGTGCTGTAGAACAAAGAAAATAATCCATTCTCCATGTCCATGAGCAAAGGGAAAGAAAACGATGAGCTGAAATTGTAGCAATGCTTTAGGTTGCATATTGGGAAAAACTTTTTCCTGGAAAGGATTTTGGAGCCCCAGTAAGGACTACCTGAGAGGGTTTGAAATCCCTGCGATGAGAGTTCTTATGGTCAGGCTATACAAATGTCTGCCTGAATGTCTAGATGTGGATTCTGCCTTGGGACTGGGGTGGACCGGATGAGTTCCAAGGTCCTGAACCTGTTTCCTTGGTTACTGCAGCAAACCACAGCATCGTCCTGCATTGCCCTTCTCATGTGCTCCCCACAGGCAATGCCATTTTCCAAAGTTTCTGCTGGACAGACTTTAATTTGCAGCCATGTCAGATTATAGACCTCTTGCTGATTCCTTCTTCAGCTGTTTCCATGGTGGTGCTGCCACAGCTGGCTGCTGTTGGCCTGGGTTGTGCGGTGTTTGTATGTCCCTTCATTCCTTTCACAAAGCATCACAGCTGAGCTCTTTGGCTGTACCTCACTGATGGGTAAAGGTGGGTCGATGGACCAGCCAGATTGGCTCTGACAGAGCTGTTGCTCTGCAGGAAGCCAGCAGCCGGCAGCCCTTGTGGTTCAAGTACATCTTTGCCTTTCCTAATCTGGCTGGCTCTCCTCAGGAGTGGTTTGGCACTTTGCACCTGGGGTCCCAAAGAGGCGATGTGCTGTGAGCAGAGGCGAGGGCCGTAGACCGGGTGGCAGACTTCAGTCAGAAACTCTGGAGTCAAAGCTGGGCTGTTTTTGGCTCCCTTCCCATCCCAGGGTAACAGCCTACCAGCAGTTTGACTTTGAGTCACTGTGGTAATTCATGTTTAAAATCATCGTTCTTGGCACATGCATTGAAGATTAAAAGAAAACAGGAAAAATTCCTCTCAGAATGACAGATTTACATACCAGGAGGAAAAAAACCCACATAAAAATCTGATTTGAAGAACACAATTATAATATTTTACCCTCATTTCACTAACCATTTTATTGACTGAAAATGGAGCTACCTCAAGACTACAGATCTAAAGTGCTAACAAATTAAAACCATCCCTGAAGGAGAGAGACCACTAATCTGAAGCACGCCTCCCTAAAGAATTTCCGATGATCTATAAATGCCATATGCTGAATAGACAGTATTTCTTTTAAGGTACAAGCATTTTTTTTTTCCTGAATAACTGACCAAACACAGTCAAAAAGGGAAGGAAAGAAGACAAAGGACACCACATAAGAAAAATAAGAGTGCTATACCAGCACGAAATACCAGCCAACATGCATATGGGAACACTTATTTGATCATCTAAATATGCTTATTTTATACAGTGGATATCCAAAAGTGATTGCATTTGCACTGATTCACTTAATGTAAGAAATACAGTTGGCCCAATATCCATATTCCATAAACAGAGGTAATAAATTAAAGAAGCTGAGGCTCTTGCTGCCAAGGCACATTTAAAATGTGAGCCAGAAAGAGAGCACAGCTAAGGAGTTTTGGAGAAAAATGGAGAAAGAAAAAGCTGTTATTTTGTAAATATAATTACTCTTTGAAATGCAGGAAATGGACACTAAGTGCATGACTCTGGAGGCCTCGACAGTGTTTCTCCGGACGGGTCCAGAGAGTGATGGTACCTTTCTCCTGATGGGAACACCTGCCCCCCAACTCCTGCTCACTTGAACCAACAAGTTCCAACCATCCCCGGCTCAGGAGATGAAGTTCTACACTGTTGTGGCCCATCTGCAGGGTTTTGACTTGTGCTGGATGTACTCCCCTTAATATCTTAAAATTACACTCCACACTGTAATGAAACACATGCACTCATGTTATGAAATACATAAATATAAACTGACAATACATATGTGCTTTAATATAAGACAGAGAATATCTAGGATGTTCTCAGTGACTCTGTTCTCACCTTCATTACAGCTCTGTGAGCAGCCAGTGTTCCTGGGGAACATCAAGGGAAAGGATCACAGACTTTTTCAGAAGAATCTTCCTCTACAAGAACTAGACTTGTTATAATTTCATATGATGTTAGACCTCTGGTAAAGTCCTCCTGAGATGCCTCGGAGCTGCCCAGAAAACAGAGATGTGAAAACATCAGGTATACTTTGGCACAAATGCAGCCACTTGCTGCTCTCCCCTCTCTATGAACAGCTACAGCAATGTTACTGTGAGCTGAAACCCGTATTTGTCCTTCAGAGTATATTTCACCTATGCATCATACCTGGACAACCTCAGGTAAGATGAGTTGTCAGATGGTTACACTGGTTACACTGACCTGTCTTCATTTTGGCCACAGGTACTGTGGAAGGCAACAGGGTTTCTAGCAGTTGACTTCTAGTTTTCAGGCATTCAAGACAAAATGTTGCTGGCTAGCTATTTTTGGAAGAGACTTTTGATTTGATAGGAATAGCATAAAAGTATTCAGAGGAATGGGTCCTTGCTTGTCTGAACCTGCACAGTAAAGATGTTCTTCCTCATGTTCAGGTGGAACTTCCTGTGCATCAGTTTCTGCCCATTGCCCCTTGCCCTATTGCCGGCACCACTGAGAAGAGCCTGGCCCCGTCCTCTTGACACCCTCCCTTCAGAGACTGATAGACATTGATGAGGTCCCCTCTTAACCATCTCTTCTTGAGGCTAAAGAAACTTCTTGTGGCTTAAGGCAGTGAACAAGCTCCTGCACTGCAAACTGGTATCCAGATGATGCCATATGGATTTTTAGATGAGCCTGGGAGTAGATGGGATGAGATGCTGCCGTCCACTGTGCCATGCTGAAGTAAGGGAGGAGCTGCCAAGTGTGGCAGGAGCACAGGAGTGGGCTCCAGAGCGCTCACAGATGGAGCCAGGCGAAGGGACAGCTGTTAGCAAGCATGGATGCTGCTCGTGCCTTGAAACCAGGGTACAGACCTCTCTGGGGAATCAAATAATTCTTGGATGACATCCACTTGGAAATTCTTCCTCAGTACAAGGCAGAGGTTTTCACTCAGCAGACTGCTCGGGAAGGCTTTCATCCCTTTTTTTTCCAGTCATTTTTCCCTCCTTGTACCAACTGCTAGCCCCCAGCCTGCTTTTCCTGATGCAAGCCATGTGGGCTAGAGAGCTGTACTGTAGTAAATACTATCTGGGAACCATGTCTTTGTGCATTGCAAGTATTTGTCACTCTTCAGGCCATAAAATTCCCAAGGAGTCTTATTTTTCCTGTTAATATGGAAACTGAAAATTACAGGAATTCCTCACTAAAATGATGATGTTAGCTTATTTCCTGTGTAACATGGATTGACATGTACATATGCTGCTGACATGTTAGAAAAGCAGCTATCTGCTCTCAGGCTTGCTAGAGCCCACTCATAGGACACAGATCCAGACTGAGTGAAAAAAAAGGGTGTTACTGTGAAAAATCCAGGATATGTTTCTCAAAGTCAAGTAAATTCCTTCATTTCAAGATTAAGAAAAAATCCTCCTGCAAATAACTTAGAGTGATTAAGAGGAGATATTTAACTGGAGTTCACTAAAGTAAGCTCTAGCATGAAAAATGTCCTTCTAAAAAAGGGAGGACTTTGTGAATGACAGACACAATGCACAATAAAAATCAATAGGGTTTTCATCTTTCTCTTATACATGCCACTAAGGATAAATTATCCCTTTCTTCTGAATTCACACTGGGATACCAGCAAATACTGAAGCAAGCACACATGATTGTATGCACATACCAATGTCTCCATGTTAATTTTCTCTTTCATCTTCATATGTCATCCATAAGTTTTTTTGTCCCATTTGAACTGAAGCCAAAAATATTTTAAAATATCAAACATTTACTGCAAAACAATTGACCAAACCAAATTTCTGGCCACCCTCATTAAAACATAAAATTAATAATTTCAGAATGTTTTGGTTCTGCTTTAGATATTTATATTTTTAAACTCTTTTAAGAGTGTAAATCAGTCGCACTTTTGAAATTGAGGTCATCTGAAAATGACAACTCGTGTTGTTTTGAAAAGATGTGATGCAGTCACTTACTGTTCCTGTAGCTTAAAGCCATTGTTCAATTGAGACTCAGAAGAAAACCACCTTTCTCCTACGGGTAGATTCAAGGTTTGGTGACCTATTATTCACTATTAAAAAAAAATCAGAAATGTAAGTTTACATTTACGCAAATGTTTGTTGGACATTTCACTGTAGCTCTATCTTAGGTAGGGCCATTAACTTATAAAAAATATCTTTACTGCCCTATGGATGCAAGGACATGCCTGCAGATATCACCTGAGAAGAAGACAGGTAATTCCAAAATCTCCTACTGCTGCTCTTGGGCAAGGGAAGGAGCACAGGGCTGCTCTCACAGCAAGTTCTCACACTAAACATGTGTCTAAATAGTCCACCACATCACAAGGGTCTCATACTTGTTTGGTAGGGTGTTCTTCACCAGCATCATTAGGATTTGCCCTGAGCTCATGCAGGTGCTGTTTAAGAAATTCACCTTCAAACTATACAGTTTGAAAACCTCTTAATGTGGATGATGTTTTTTACAAAATTTCCTGACAGTATTTTGAAGAACATGAAGTCACATAGACTTCCTGTGATGGGAACAGGACAAGTATTTCAGCCGCATGGGGTGTGATATATCATTTATTCTGGCAAGTAGAGCTATACATTCGAATGTGTAAAGAAAAAAAGGGACATAAAATTCCTTAAAACTGTGAATAAACTGCAAAGATGAACAAAACAACAAAATAAGGGGGAAAGGGGGATAGCTATATTTGTATACTTCAATTAACTGGTATTGTATAGGTAGAATTAGACATAACTTCAGCTATATATTGGCTGGTCAAGTTTCTAACAAACTTCTTCACCCTAGGGAATTTTTGCTACTGAAAGCATTTTGTGCTATTAGGCTTAATTCTGCAGCAGATTCCTTCTAAAAAAGGCCTTAGTGCAAATGAAAGTCTTTCTTTATTGAGGAATCAATGTAACCTAGCAGAGATCCTTGGGGGCAGACCAGTGAAATGAGAAAAAAAAAATTATTCCTCCTCATGTTTTGTTTTGTTGGATTTTTTTCAGCTAGTGAAACTTGAGGAAACAGCGTGAAGACTTTTGATTAGTTGTTTCTATTAAAAGATCAAGTCCTGCTTTCCTCTGGAATACACTCAAGTGTATTATAACAAGATCTCTGTTATCTTCAGCAAACTAAAGCCATCACCATTTACTCCAGCATGAGAACAGATTCTGCCTACAGAGTCAAAGGATACAATTCTGCCCTGAGGCTTAATTTGTCCTTTTTATAAAGTGACCTAAATAAAGCATTGATGCCACCAGGAGAACAGCAGGTTTTGAGTAAGGCACAGACACCATTTTCTGTGTGACTGCTTCTTGTCTTCATAATGCATAGCTGCGTGTGTGGGATGGCAGCAAGACTAGCAGCTTTGCTGTCACCAAGTCTGAAAACACTCTGCAGTTGAAAGGTCTACTCTTCTAAATGCTCTACATTTCCTCAAATGTGTTTTCTTATCAAGAAAGTGGTGTGCTTACATGGGTGTGGAGCGGGACTAGTGTTCAGCATTTTGGGAGATTTGACCAAGCAGTTACATGTAGCATCCTCAGGAGGCAAACCAAGCAAACCTGGTAGAGGGGCTGCACAATTTTTGCAGAATCACAGTAGCAATCATTAGGTTTTAAAAGACCAACATTTGACCAAACACCACATTGTCAACTAAACCATAGCACTAAGTGATACATCCAGTTTGTTCTTGAACACCTCCAGGGGTGGTGACTCCACCACCTACCTGGGCAGCCCATTCCAATGTTTAAGAGCCCTTTCCATGTAGAAATTCTTCCTTATGTCCAACCTCAACCTCCCTTGGTGCAGGTTGAGGCCATGTCCTCTTGTCCTGTCAGCAGTCACCTGGGAGAAGAGACTGATCCCCACCTTGCCACAACCTCCTTTCAGGTAGTTATACAGAGCAGTAAGATCTCCCCCGAGCCTCCTTTTTACCCAGGCTAAACAACCTCAGTTCCCTCAGCTGCTCATCATAGGACTCATGATTTTACCGGGGTTTGCAGTCAATTGTTCGTTATTTGACCTATCTAATGCACAAGGTTGCAAAGCAACACTTGAAACACCAGTCGAGAAAGAAGGCTATTTCAGGAGATGCAGGCTCGGGAATTAAAGGAGACACAGAATCACACAGAATCACAGAAAATCACGTTATGGTTGAGGCTGATCTGGAGGTCATTGGGTCCAATCCCCCCGCTCAAGCAGAGCCACCTACAGCTAGTTGCCCAGGACTGTGTTCTGACCTATTCACTCATCTCTTAAACAAATTAAAGCTCTACTGGAGTAGGAATCAGATGCCACTGACCTCCGAGCCAGTTCAGAGCCAGCCATGAATGATGATTTCTTATTGCATTTAAATGTGATTTATCACGGTCTCGTGTTTGCCTGAGGAGTCAGATGACATTATTTTGGAGTTTTGTGTTCTGGCGACACTAAGAAATTCAGAAAGCTCAAGTTTTTCCTTCAGTGAGCTGGCAACTGTGAATGCCTGCTGCAAACAGAGGCTATGAGGGGTAAGATGAATGAGGTCTAAAGAATGAGGATTTTGGAGCTACCACAAGAACTGACTGAGGGCAAACTGTGTCAGCTGACTCAAAAGGAGGACAGACACACAGTGGAAAAGTAAAATCCTAGGAGAGGTGATCAGTTTGACAACATTTGGGGGAGGTCACTGTCAGCCACCCATTCTCTTTCCCCCAGGGTTTATGGGCTTCAGTGAAGCCACAGCTCTCTGAAGATGTCCGAGCTATGCTTCCTTCACATACATGTGAACATCACTCCTTCCTCCCTTTAGATGCAAGCTTTGAACACTGAAGTCCTTCTCTCTGCTCTCTCTGACTGCAGGTGTTTCTGTGCTACAGCCGACACCAGTTGAAATGCAAGACAAACCCAGTGCTGGGGTTTCTGGGGAAGAGATCAGAACAGGCATGCTCGTTCTGTATCACAGGAGAGGAGTGCTGATGGAGACCAGCTTCTGACCCTGTCCACATCGACAGAGTACTTTCATCTCAGCTAAAAATATCACATTAAGGTAAATGGTCCACTTAACAGCTCTCTTTTCTCTTAGGTCGTGTATTTTCTAAGCACTTTAAAAGATGATTATTTCTGAGAATGTTGTTGCTGTTTGGTAAATCTTGTGAGGATACTGGAAAGTCTGGTAAACCAGATTTGGGGTGATACAAGACACAGGGTCAATATAAAAATTCTTTACCTTTTCTCTATTCCTACTCCTTGGTTTTTGTTCATCAGATTCTCTTGGTACAATTTTCCCAGGACTGGGGAACCAAGCAGGGCACAGATCCAACTATGAAGGTCTCAGTGATCCAGGCTGTCTGTGCTCAGGTACTGCCAGGTAACCACTGCCTACTCTGAGTGGCATCTCTGAGCATCTGGCATCTCTGGGTGGGCTAGGGAGACAAGGCAGGTCTGTGTCTTGATCCTTCAGCTCCCTCTTGTCAGCGATAAATTACAGATTTCTGTCTGCAGGGGAGGGGAGGAAGGTTGTAAGAGCTCAGCTTCTTCCAGCTCTCCTCTCTCATGCCCCCAGCTGGGGCTGTTCTGAGGGGTGCCTAAATTTAAACTGCTGAAAACATGGAAACACAATGTGACTGAAGAGGCATCCCTGACATTTGCTGGAGGAACTTGGAGTGAAACATTACTTCTCTTTCAGAGAAGCTAGGAATTATCCACAAGCCCACAGCTTAATATAGAGGAATACAAAGAAACTGGGGTAGTAATCAAGCAGCATGTCAAATGGTTCATTCCAAAAGTACAGACCATTGCCAGGGAGGGAGGCTCCTGAATGATTAGAACCAGAGAAAAACAGGTCTGGAAGGGACTTCAGGAGGTCATGTAGTCACTTCCCTGGCCCCCAGCCAGTTTGGTTATATGTGTGTTGTTCCTGACAGATGTTAGCCTAAATTGTTGAGACCGCCAGTGATGGAGGCTCCACTTCTTCCCCAGGCAATCTATTCTAGTGCTTCCCTAATTGTACCATTAGAAAGTTTTCCCTAATGCCTCAGAAAATTTTTATACACTTCCTTTGCAGCAGCTGAACTCCAGTGCTTCTTGACCTATCCCCTGCAGATGCAGAGGGCAGGTTACGCCTTTCCTCCTCACAGCAGCCTTTATGTACTAAAAAGCTGTTACCATCCCCTCCCCCCTCTGTTTTTCTTGAGACCACACCAAGCTAATTCCTTCACTATTTCCTCCAAGGTCATGCTTTTTTAGACCTCTTGTTACTTTCCTTTGGACATTCTCAAATTTGTCCACATACATCTCAAATTACAGCTATTGCCAAGGAAAAAATACATAGTATTTCTCCAAGTATCTCTCTTCAGCTCTACTTTTTATACACCCCCCACAATGTTTGCCTTTTTCATGACACAGCTTTGTTTAATTTTGTTCTCACCAACCTCAGATTTGTGATCAATCCTGTCAAAGTGCAGCACCTTGCATTTTCACCATGGAAATTCATCTTGTGTGTTTTCCAGGCCATTTCACTGGTTTCCCAAGGGCACTTTGAATTCTAACGCACTCCTGCAATGTACTTGCAGCTCCTCCCAGCAGTACAATCTGCTGAGTTATCTAGCAAGTCTCCTTTCCCATCATCCAGACACTGATAGCACTGGACAAAACTGACTCTGGCATCCCACATCATCCTGTCCAAGGCATCCATTCACTTAGAGAGCAAACCTTTCCAAATGACCTGCAGGTACAAGTACCAGAACAGCTTGCAAACAGCACATAGACTAGACTGCTTTCTCGTGAAACTTGTGATTTAAAATGGTCAAAACCTGATTAAAGCAAAGATAGCTGCTATCCAGTGCTTCTCTCCTTGTTTCAAATGATTTGTACTTGGTAGATCCAAGCTGGATATTAACCTTTTCACCTTTCAGTTCCTCCCAAGAATTTTGTTTGCTTATTTGTGAAGTATTTTTCAGAGACTGCATTTAAGCTGACATCTCCATGATCCTCTGACTCTACTTTCTCTGTCTTTTTATTGTCCCTTCCTTTCCCCTGACCTTTTCCAGACTCTTGGTAACCCAGCTGCTTCTGCAAGGCCTCAGTGATAACTGCTGACAAGTCAGAGATATTCTTGTGTCAGACAAAGAAGTTCAGCCAGTTGTAAAGGTGAGCCTACCTAATTCCTCTCTGGTTTGCTCTTTCCTTTTGTCCTTGGAATTAATGACATTAACCACCTGATCACTGCTATAGGGATGATAGATGGAAAAAAAGTCATTAAACGCTATGACCTTCATCTCTATGCTTCCCACTCCACCAGTCTTTTCCTTACTAGAAAAGTATAGTGATTTCCTCGTCCTTGATGCCTCTGTTCTTACATGCTTTTTCTTTTATACCCACCTTTAGTAATCTCACCTACTGTTTATTTCTTACATTTCCTCTTGGGCCTCAGATCAGCAAAGAGCTCATGATTTTGCTGAATTTGTATCTTTTTACAGATGATTTCTTCCTCTGATTCTTTGAAAAGTTGCCAGCTCATTTCATCTCTTCCTTCCACAAGACTTTGCCTATCAATTCTTTGCAGTCACTGAAGTTTACTATCTTGCATTTAAATTTTTTCATTCTCTATATGAAGATCTTAAACTCTGTCATTTTATCTTCACTCTCATACAAATTGTGTTTTACCATTATATTCTCAATGCCTCCTTCTCTATTGCCACATGAATAGGGGAGATTTCCTTGACCCTTAATGTGGGGAGATTTCCTCAGCCCTTAGTGTTTGATTTGTCTGTCAGCTCCGCAGGAAAGCCGAAACCCTTGTGCCTGAGCAGTCTGTGAGCGTCCTGTTATGGGGATCCTTCGCTGAACAGTCCTGCTGGATAGGACAGTTCCACTGACTTATTCAGAGAAATACACCAGCAGCATAAGGGACATCCCTCAGCAGGTTTTCCCACTTTGTGACCCATGAGCGTATCTTCCACTTTGTTAGAGTATGTTCCCTGCTGCCGCCGACTGCCAGCGTCTGTGAAGGACTCACACCAAGAGTTTACGGAATAACACAAATTATTAATATAAAATTGTGACAGGTTAAGGTTCAAAGATTGCTGGTGATAGTATCTGACTGCAAAAAGATATTCAAAGTGATACACACACAAGCTCTAATCCCCAATAAAAGTATTCAGCACACACCGAGTAGGGGTTCTTATCCGACAGGGATCCCTATGGGGGAGAAGGCAGGTTCAGCACATTGACTGATCCCAGCAGTTATGATGGAGTCTTCTCTAACTTTTCCCCCATTCTTGACTTACTTTTATACTATTTCTTTATGTTTAGGTGGAGCTCGAGTGACTTTAGTCATAAATACCTTTGTTGCTGGTTGGTGTAAGTCTCTCGCTTCGCTCTTAAAGAAACAGTCAGTAAAATATAGAGCACAGGCCCAGCGAGGGGTGGTTGTACCTTGGACATGGGTAACTTTGGGATGGAGGTGTGAGTTAATATTAGGTTATAATAATTAAGTTATAATGGACCAAGCTTATCCAAGGACAGTGATTTCAGTACGGTTGTTGTCTCAACAGTAAGGCATCGTCTATCTCCCTCGGTTGACAGGTGCTGTGCAGTTTCGCAGCAGCAAACTACCACTGAGTTCACCTCCCTGCAAAAATTTCTACAGAGCCTGGCTATGGTGTCTCCAGTTGCTCCACCCTCCGTTCCTCCCCCTTAGCAGGTTGCAGATTGTGTGGGCAGAATCATCGTGGAGCATGCCAACCGCATTCCATCCAGGATGCAGCAACTGTATTTTAACCTACAATTTCTGTACTGTTATAACTCCTGTTAGGATGTGACTATAACTTCTCTGTTTCCTCTGATTTTACCCCCAGCCATCTTTCCATGGGGTCTCCAGCTGTCTTTCCACAAGGATCAAAACAGAAAAAGATTTTACTGTTTCCTCTTCTTTATCAAAAATTGTATTTCATGGAGTGACAGAATCTCTCTCTTCTGCTGTATTATTTCCCTTTCATATAGTTAAAATACTTCACTACTCCCAAATCTATTTTAATATGATTCTGCTAATAAGACCTTGTAAGACTGTCTTGTTAATGTGATCCTCTCTAGAAGGCTCCCCTTCCACTACAAAGTGAGCCTCCTTTTCTTCCTTAATCGTTTTAAGACACTGACAGAGGTCTAAATCCCTCTACCTCCTGGTGAATTTAGGAGCTGAGGGTATGTAATGGAATAGCTTCTCTCTTCCCCATCCCCGTCTTTTCACAATTATTTATAACTTATATTAATGTTCAGATAATTTTAGAGAATCAGACTATTCTTCATAGATTTTAGGGTTATATTCTGAGACTTCCCTTCTCTGGCCAAGGTTTATGGCTGGGAAGGGTACCCACAGATATCCAGATGTGAGGCAGCAATCTGCCTACATGAAATAACCATGTGTTTTTCCAAGGAAGTGTCCCCTGAGAGAGTGGATGCTAAATCCCAGATGTTGAAGAGCACTGGGGATACAGACGCAACTCGCCGAGAGCAAGATGCTTAAACAAGCGCTTTCACATGGGAGAGAGGGATGAGGAGTCCAGCCACCACCAACCATTTGTTAGAGGATTGAGGGGAGGAGGCAATGAATCCTGGGTGAAACATTCATTTCTGCCTATGCAGATTTGTGACCCCATCACCCAGCCAGAGAAAGCTGAATATCTCGAAATACTGAGCTGGAGGCATCACGTGCCTTCAGGGTGAGGCAGCAGCTAAATACCTCGTGCAGTTTAACAAGAATGAGTGCACAGTGCTGCACCTGGGTTGGAACAACATCCGGTATCAACACAGGATGGGGATGAACAGATCCAGAGCAGCCCTGCTGAGAAAGACTTGAGGGTGCTGGTGGGTGAGAGGCTGGACATGACCCAGCAATCTGCACTTGCACCCCAGAAAGCCAAACGTGTCCTGGGCTGCATCCAAAGAAGCATGGCCAGCCCAGTGAGGGAGGGGATTCCGTGCTTCTGCTCTGCTCTGCTGAGACCCCACCTGCAGTGCTGCATCCAGCTCTGGGGTCCCAGCACAGGATGGACATCGACCTGTAAGCACAAGTCTGGAAGAGGCCACCAAGGTGACTGGAGAGATGGAGCACCTCTCCTATGAGGAAAGGCTGAGAGAATTAGGGCTGTTCAGCCTGGAAAAGACAAGGCTTCGGGGTGACCCAATTTTGGCTCTCCAGTGCCTTACGGGAAAGATGAAGAGAGACAATTTACAAGAGCATTTAATGACAGGACAGGACAAGGCGGAATGGATTCAAATTGAAAGAGACTAGGTTTAGATTAGATATTAGGAAATAATTCTTTACTGTGAGGGTGGTGAGGCACGGAACAGTTTGCTCAGGGAAGTTGTGGTTGCCACATTTCTGGAGGTGTTCAAGGCCAGGTTGGATGGGACTCTGAGCAACCTGGTCTAGCTGAAGGTGTGTCTGCCCACAGCAGGGGGGTGAAACTAGATGATCTTCAAGGCCCCCTTCCAACCCCAGAAATTCTATGATTCTATGTTTTTCTGAAATGGAGGATCCAGAGTTCAACGTAATGTCTTAAAATTCCCCCAAATGTCATTTGGAGACAGAAATCCCCAACCTCACCCCTCCCCTCCTAGGCAACCCAGCAGGGAGAGCTCAGCGTCTGCTCAAGTGATTTTCCTCTTACTCACCATACTTTCTCCCATGAACAAAAACCCCCAAATCTGCTCTTGTGGAATTCCCAGGCTGTGGTCTCAAGGCTATATTATTACGTGTACACGTAGCTGCCATTAGCTCTAATAATGTGTGCATTGTTCAGGGTGCAAACAGAGAGCTCTGCTGCCACCACCCATGAGAGCGAGTAGTGCCTTCTGACTTCAGCAGCCCCAGCAATCGCCTGAGGAGCCAAGGCTTGCCAAAATTTGTACCTAATGCTTCTATTTTTCAAAACACAGAGTTTCTCAGTCTCATGGAGATTCTGCAGACTTAGGTAGTGGGAAGGATGACAGAATCTGTCTTCATCTGATGACAGTGTCTGGCTGGTCAGTGAGAAAGATGCAGAAGTGCCAAAGGAAAGCACTGTTTCTTTCTCAGAAAAGACACGTGGTACAGCTGCCTGCATAGCAAGGAGAGATCTGGCTGAGTAACAGAGGCTGGGCAGAACATCTGTTTTGTGTTTCCCAGGCTTCTGACAGCAAAACAGAGTTATTCTGGGGGTTTTGTGAGTCTTGCAGTCATTTTAAGCAATGTTTTTGCCAAGTTTTCCACTTTTTGTTAATAAGATTGCTCTTGATATCAAGACATGACTTTACTTCAGGAAGAAAGTCATAAACGTCTGCCATTACCTACATTCCCTCACACTACCTTTTTTTTTTGTTTGTTTTCCCACCAAGCTTTTAAATATCCATTCAAGAACTTTGTGAGAATTTCTGCTGGTGATAAAAGCAGAAAGATTTCTTTCATGAACAAATGAATGGTTTCTCTTAGAAGAGAATTACATATGCTGCTGCTTTATTTTTTCCCTCCCCCTCTAACTCTTGGTTTCCAGATGTAGTGAAAGCTGGTTTGAGCGAAGAACATATGTTTTCAGCATGAATTCTGTTGGCAGGGCACTGCTGCACAGTACTGCAGAGTTGCTGCAAGCCATCCCTGACCAGCATACATGTATAATGTGCTCTAGAGATTATCATGCTTCATTTTTATCCTCCTCCCCTTACCTTCAGCAAGTTTTACTTTAATGCAACACTCTAGGCTTCGTGCTCTATTCTGCTGTGGAACACCTGAGTGCTCCTATCAATAAAAATGTTACAAACTGAGCTCTCCCAGACACAGGGAAAAGGCAGCTAACTTTAATCCATCCCTTCAGCATCCTGCTTCTTTGATCTGCATTTGAGGCATGTGGCCATTCATATTTGTTAATTAAAAAAAATAAATTATATTGTCCAGTGTTCTACTTATAGGTTGAAAAAGTTATTACAAAGGAAGAACCTTACATGTGGTTCTCAATGTTTATAGAGATCTTCCTCTCTGCATATTAAAAAATAATAAGATTCTTCATATTTGTCTGGTGATGTTTAGCTCCAGCCAACTTTGGACCAGCTTCTGGCTCACTTGCTTTTTTCGAATAGTCTCTTGCTCCACGAGAAGTAGATTTATGTTGGGACTAAGTACAATTCAACAAGAGCAAGTGTGCCAAAATCTAGTCCTATAGTAACATCACAGGGCAACTGTATTATAAACATGTCTTATCTTAGCAAGCAATATATCAGAATGATAATGTTTCCATTAAATATATTTTCAATGACAGAAGGTTAGAATCACACTTTGTTCAGTCATAGATGCTTGGCTGAGTCATCTGCTAACTTGCTGCTTGCCTTACTTCTGTCATATATTATCCGTGAATGAACACAGCAATTTCCATCCCTATTATTCTTTGGGTTCAATCACTTAGCGCACTCCACAAGGCAGCTTTGAGGCCGTCTTTCCATCATATCCTCTATTACTTTAGCTGCCTACTGAATTATCAAACCAGCAATCCATAAAGCCCTTACAGCTCATATTAATTATCAGAAACTGATGAGATATAAGACCATTAATTGAATCCTTTCATATGCTGCTTTTAAATACAAACCCAGTCCAAGATGGGATATGCTGTTGTGCATATTGTGCTGGGTAGCAGAACTGAAGGTGTTTGGATAATTGGTTTTGTTTCACTTGGCTTAATTTGTCACATAATATAAATAACAGTAGACTCTATGTACATCTGAAGACAACACTATTAGATTATTTTCTCTAAATTATTTTGTGTGTCTTGAACAATTATTCTGGGGAAACACAGTGCTACCTTTTTGAAACTGAGGACTAGGCAAAAATTTTGTTTGTGGGAGTGCAGTTTATAAAGAGAGGAAGGAATATGCTGGTGTATGGCTATATACAGTGACAGACTTGGAATGATATAAGCTGTTACCATCTCTGATTTGAGATGTGAGCATGTGGATGCATTTCCTATACCAGAATGCAAAAATAAGACAGATGAGCTGAAAGATCTTCAGAAAACTGGAAGTCAATGCATCTTTTAAACTCAAGTGCTGATTTACAATGAGAATGTTATGTTTAGTTTCCCCAGTTCTCCTGAAATCAAACAACATGAAAATGTTTGCAGATGACTCCAGGCCTTCTTCTGCAGCAAGTGGCACTCATGGTTTAGGCCAGTAGGGGTGTAAGTTGGTAAAGAAGGACATATGTAGGACTTGAAAGCCCAGATTTAAAGTTAGGAGCCAGAAGTTGTGCCAGCCTGCTAGCTGATCCTATAGGCACAGAAGCTCTAGATGGGCTTGACATCTGCATACAGCTTATTTCCTAAACGTTAGGGCAGAGCAGCTGGCTGTTTCCTTGGCCCATCAAAGCCATCAGGAGCAAGGCACTAAGGAAGAGACAAGTAGGGAACTAAGTTCTTATAGTATGCCTCATATTCACCAACAGATTCATGCCGTAAAAATCACAGGGGACATTTAAAGACCAGGGTGCACTGGCTTTCCAGCCCTTTGTCATTCTAGAACAGCGAAGAAGGTAGGACGGTCATTCATGACAGTGAAGACATTTCATTTTCCTCTTGTGCCTGTATGAGAACAAATTTAACATTGTCTTTTGGAGAGGAGAGCAAGCAAACTTAAAGCCGTAGGGTGCTGAACAGGAATTTTTCCAACTCTGATGTTGAAGCCCTGTCACCATGCAGCAGATAAACCATCTTTCTGTGGATTAGGAAAACACAAAAAGTCAAGATTGCAGCCCACTGTTCAGACCCCTCTCCTGAGGCAGGAGTGGTCTGAAATTTTTAAATTAATGTTAATTTGAGGTTGAGAAATCAAATTTAAAATAAGAATAAATAAAGGTATATATATAAAAGATGTATAAGCTGTGAAACAAAGCCAGTAAACACCCTTTAGAGAGATGATGTAGATGAAAAGTGGATGTATAGATGCCTACATATACTTCCAACCTTGAGAGAGCCACTCACTACACCCCATCTAACTGAGGCAACTCTTCTGCCTAAAACAGGGAAGAGACTTGTACAGAAACTGTAACAGCTCCGAAGACCAAACTCTGAAGAGTGGAAAACATTTCTAGCTAAGTTAATCATGCTAAAACACTCAAGCTGCTTCACTTCTTGTGCAAAACAGGCAGTCAGACAAGCCACAGTCTGGTGCTGGTAAGGTTGTCTCTGAACTTCTGGGGGCTCAGCAGGCTGCAAAGGGCATGTGGGATCCTGACACTTGCACTGGGAGAATGGCATCCAGCCTCCCTATGCAGACCTGCATGGCCTGGGGAAACTGGGAACCTTCTTTTAAGGCTCAAAATCCTCATACAAAATCAGAAATCATGAATATCCCACAAGATCTCACAGCAGCTGAATTCTTGGTGAGATGTTGGCTGGTTTTTCACTCCCAAAAAAAGAGACAGGGAAAATGAGGTTCTGCTGCCCAAAGACCATGTGGAAACTTTCTCTTTGCAGTTTCCACCGATGTTTGAGTAGCTCTAAGGAAAGCCTGGGACTGAAGCCTAAACCTAAGGGGCCGATATGAGACCTTGCAGATGGGAGAGAGCTGTAATACTATTCCTGGACAAAAAACCCCTCAAATTTGCCTTTATACCTCTACCCCTCTGTTTATGCATGGAGGATGGCCCATTGGAGTAAGACAAACAAGCAGCTGTAGTTAATCCCACTGAGAGGAAGGACATACCTAGTACTGCATCCACATCTCAAATTCCTGTGTACCTGCTTACAGCTGGGCCAGACCTTTGGAGCATCTCTTGAACCTGCATCTTCAACCTGCAACAAGATACCACATCTGTTAATATCACTGTGGGCCATCCATCTTGGCAAAGGCAGATAAGGATATGAGACCTCAATGAATGCATTAAAACATGAACAAAGATTTTTTGGGGGGGTCTCTAAAATGCCAGGACTTTTTCTGGCACAACATGAAAAGAGGCACAAGAGAAGCCAATGGAACGGCTTAGGCAAGCAGACATTTGTGTAATTCACGGAAACAGGAACCAGAATAAGACCGGAACAATGGATGGTCTCAGGATCTAATATTTACTGGTAACTTCTGTTTAAAACATTCTTAAATCAACCTAAAAGTATTTATTCACCTATCCAAATCCTCAGGTTTGGCTGTGAGAAGAACTGACACATTGTTAGTACACAGGCTTGCATAAGAGTCACAGCCTCTAATTTCTTCTAGTGTGAGATAAACACTGCCTCTGTTTCTTGGTAGTCTATTTTTGTATGTGAAATTGCTTTGCATTAGCTTTACACACAAAATAGACACTGACTTGTGTCTAATAGAAGAAAAATAAACAAAAAACCCAAACAAACCAAAACAAGCAAACAAAAACCCAAACGGCAACACAAGACCCAGAAGAAAGGGATACTTCTCAGTGTCATAAGGGTTGCAGTCCCTGATATTGTTTCCAAGGGAATATCCTGCAGGTGCATTCCACCAAGCAATATGTTTTCATGATCAGCTTTTAAGATCAAAGAACACAAGGGGCGTGGTTCAACGATGGCAGGAGATGGACCATGAAAATGCATGTAACAGCCTATATCACAACATAGTTGTGAATAAATTAAGATGGGAAATTAAGAGTTGTTTGAAGTCAAAAACGGGGTTTGGTTCTCAAACAGCATGAAGGCAAGGCTGACACAGGTCTGTGAAATGGGGCAGGTGAGGCACATGTCTGTGACAGCAGGGGACAACTTGGGACCCAGGAGCTCTATTTCACACATGGTTTTGTATTTGTATATTTAGATGAATGTTCTTCTTCATCTCATTTTTTACATGTTTGGATTTGCAAGCAGGATGCTAATTTTGCAAAACTGATGTCTTTATTGAGTGGCGAAATAGAGACTATAGGATTTTGATCAGAGAGAAAAGTAGAAAAGAATTTACCGAGCCAATTATTTCTTCTTATTTTACAAAGTCAGTTGAGTGTAACAGATCTTAAGGCAAGATTTAGCAGTTTATGTAGCAAAACTATTCAAAGAAATAGGTTTACCTATAACACAAAAGCCTTCTCTAACAGTTTTCATTACATTAGGGTCAAGAGGAATGCCCCAGAAATACTTCACAAGGATAATTCTGGACTCTCTTTGTGAAAAAATTTACAGTTAGAATTTGGTATTATGCAAGTTTTCCATTCTCATGAGAAACTATTTGATATCTCTGCACATACATTATTTTATTCCCATTTCAAAGGACCTCAACCAAGGTAAGTGCCCCAGTGTTTCAAGACCACAACAAGTTCATCATAAGAAATTGTCTCAGAGAAATCACAGTAGCCTGAGCTGCAGTATCCTGCTGCACACCCAAAACTGCTATTCTGAGACATAACTATAATAATGTAAGTAGGAAAAAGAGACTGCTCCAGCCTCCAAACTAACATGGACCAGAAGTTTTAACCATAATTCCTGTAGCTGTGAGAATATGTAAATGGCATAGGAGGACAGGAGGAAATTTTCCTTTTGCAGAATTCATTTTCTGATTAAGAGTGGAGCTACTGTATAGGTAAAGATGTAAGCAAGATGTAAGCACAAATGTCAGTACTGAGCAGCCAATGACTAACCTGTTGTTGCCAACAGAAAATGTACTTTCAGCCTGTACTGTTTTATTCTTGTAATGACCTATTCTAATTAGTTTTTAGCTCAATGCACTAGGAGCCATTTGCTAACTGGAATTTTAAATATTAATGCAGGAGTGTTTAAGATGTGTCCATTAAGGCTGGTAAAGTTGTGTTTGATTAACGGGCTTTTCATAAATGCACTGACACAAACTCTTTTTTTTTTTTAATTAATTCAGCCTGCAAATGAACATCATCCATTTTGCTATCATATTTTATCAGTCTGTAAAGTGCATTCTCACTTCAATTTTCAGCCCTGAATGCAGAACACTTTGTGAAAAATGACAGAATTTTAATGAGAAAGTGAACAACATGCCATCAACACCCTTTCGCCAGTAAAAATGGAAAAACATTGAGCTTTAAATCATGTTCCCTCCACACCTTTGGACATCTGCGATTCTGTCTGAGTCCTCAAAATCTGCTGTATCTATCACCAGGTGCAGCCTTTAAACGCTGAGGAGCTTTCTGCTTCATTGGTTGGCATGGCAACAGTTGTCAAATCATCCCTTGATAATGCTCTTTAATTGATTGTATAAATTATTTCTGAGATACGTGATTGTAAAACGATGTACTGAAGCTCTCAAGTACACTGATAGGAGTCTGTGCATTTAAAAATGCACTGCATTCACTGACCCTAGCTGAGAACCTGACCCTCTTACAAGCCTGAAATTCTTTAGATGAAGCATAAACATCAAGCATTGAGAAAAAGTTCAAAATGATGGCAAAGGTACAATGTACTCCAAATGCACGTTAACAGCTATACCAGGAAAGGTGACTTACAAAAACATCGACAGCAATAAAGCTGTTGTTACTCATTTGCTTCTGCACAGAGAACTAAACGGTCGGGGACCACAGAGATGCTTTCTTACCCATTACACTCGGAACCATTTTAGATCACCAACTTTACTAGTGAAAACTCCAAGAGTAATGTTCCTCTGGCCAAAAGGAGACATTTGCAGTGGAAATGCCAATATTTGAGCTGGTTGTCTAGACTTTTATGGCCTGCAGAGAGAAAGATACATTCCTAAGGCACATTAGTAAATATCTAAAGAAAATCAGAGCAATTGCTGCTTTCAAAAGGCCAACTTTCCCTCTATTAGCTATAAAGGGCTCTTGGTGTGACTAGTTCAGATGGAAATACCTGCATTCCAGATATCAGAAGTAAACTGATATTAATTTTTTTCCTTCTGTCTTTTGCATTTTATTTTTTTCAACTTGTTCCTAGATTTATGATAACTGATAAACTCTTTTAAGTTCATGCTTAATGTTATCTATTTTTTCCAACTCTGCTTCCATTATTGTAAAACATCTGAATGTTGAGATAAATATCCTATCTGAATAACATAGTGATCAATAAGTGTTCACTAAGATGAACACTGAGTTTCCCTTTGTGCATGCAAAGAATTGTGGAGTTATGAATCTGTTTCTTTCTGTGAATTCCAATGTCACAAATACTAATAATTAATAGAGTTTTGTATCGGTGAACTGTAATTGGCCCTTAACATGTTGAACAAGCTTTAAATCCCAACTAGCATTTCAACACATGGATGAACATAGATAATGATTTATAAAGATATGTAGGGCTTATCTCAGCTGTAAAGCACAACATTTCACTGACCCTCAGACAGAAATTAAGCCTCTTTGTGAGGGACACCCTCTATCTCCATGAAGCAGGGAAGGAGGTGTCTTTTGGCAAGAAAAGGGTAATTAAAAACCCTAAAACGTTACTAGCAGAATTTAAATGTCTTAGGTTTAGATAGAAAGATGAGGTTTTCTTAGGCAATGCAAAATCCCACATCCACTGATACAGAAAAGACCTTGCAGAAAAGAGGTCTTTGTGAAAATAAATAGCCACATATCTGTTGTATGTTTATCTTCCCAAAATGTAGGTCGTAACACAAGCAGTGCCCCACAGCATCATATGGAACTGGGCTCTCCTCATACCAATAGTCTTCTCATACTCATTATCTCTGTCTTAGTCCAGCATAAAGAGATTAAATACGTGCACAGACACACATATATATTTCTCTTCATGTTAGTAATTGGAAAATGGCAGATAAATGGTTCAATCATCTGCTATCTAAAAACATACAAGATATTCTGCACTAAATGGGTGGAGGTCCTGGAATGGGTCCAGAGAAGGGTAACAAAGATGTTTAAGGCACTGGAGCATCCCTCCTACAAGAACAGGCTGAGGGAGCTGGGCCTGTTCAGCCTTGAGAAAAGACAACTGAGAGGGGATCCCATCAATGTCTATCAGTATCTGAAGGGAGGGTGTCCAGGCTCTTCTCAGTGGTGCCAACAACAGTAAAAGAGGAAATGGGGAGAAACGGATGCACAGAAGTTCCACCTGAATATGAGGAAGAACTTTACTGTGCAGGTGACTGAGCACGAGAACAGATTGCCCAGAGAGGTTGTGTAGTCTCTGCCTCTGGAGATATTCAAGAGCTGTCTGCATGCAATTCTGTGACATGTGCCCTGAGAGGCTGAGCAGAAGGGTTGGACCAGATGACCCACTGTGGTCCCTTCCAACCTGACCCATTCTGTGATTCCATGATTCTGTGAATTTGTGTTTATCTACCCATGTTGGAGTACATTTGGTGCTTGCAGTGCAGGCACTCTCTGAGAGGCAAAGAGGAGTGGAGGATTTTCCTTTGTGTTAAATAATCTATGCAGTAATTATATGTTGCTCTCATTTCTGAAAGTTGTAGGGTTTTGTAGCACACAAAAAATAAAGAATTAAAGTATAGAATAATCATAAAATGAAAGACAAAGAAGCAGCATATTTTTTTTTGTATCTAGAAGATATCATCTCGATGTCATGATGATTTTTTGCCTTTTTATACACCCCTTTTTATATACTCTTTTATTCAGCTTTTATGTATTCTTAGTGCTTTTTAGCCCACATATTTTAAGTTCTTAGGTTTGACAGCTAGCACAGACCCAATATTCTGTTAATCCAGGAGACCAAATGTCCTGGAAGCTTCACAGTTTGGGGTCAGAAAGCCCCAGACACCAAGGTCCTCTCCAGAACACATTCCGTAAACTAAGATTGGCCCATCCAAGGGAAGAGTTCCTCTGACGAGGAGTTCACTTGAGCCTCTCATTGTGGAATCTTTGATAGATGTGCTAATTCCCAAGGCCTATAACTGTATATGCGGTGTATCGTGGGTGTGCATTTCGGTGTGTGCTTCTCAGGGCATTCCACCCGGACGGAGAGTGCACCTTAAGGATCCTTAAATAAATACCGAGGTAAATCCCTTCTCCCTTTTTACCGTGTTTGGCTCTGATTTTAAGGCCAGAGAAAGGCAACGATCTATCCAGATTATAATCTAAATAGAGAGAATTGGGTAAATTATCCTTATTCTTGGATCAGATAAATGTGCCCAGTAATTGAGATATATATAACTGGCTTGACTTGCATTTATCTTCTTCAACCTCAGATTGAAGATTTCCAGGAACTTAATTGTGTTTCTTATTTTTACTGTCTTTGTAAATTCAGTTTTCATTTCCTAGCTGTCTGTCAGAAATATTGTAAATTCATCAAAACTCACACACTGTTCACCATCTAACTAGAGAACAGATAAATATATATGTCAGACCTCGTTAGTGAAAACTGTCACTGGCAAATGCCTGTTTTCCCTCCCTTACATGCTACCAATACCTTATGCAGCTGATGATCAACAACTGCTGCTGCCTAATGAGCCTGAATCTTCAGCACTGCCCCCTCAGATACGCCTGGTGTTGCAACACCTTTGAAAACTTAAAAACCAAACAAACTGGCTTCTTTATACCCAAAGAAAATGATTTTCTAGAAGGAAGGGTCTGTCCTGGAGGAAGGACCTTCTTAGCCTGAGTGCTTCTGCTGATCTCAGTGCAGGAATATTTCATGGCTGAGAGAGAAAGACATTACAAAGGTGGGAAATCCCCACTGGGGCTCGCAGCTGAGAGCCAAACATCCTAAACTCCATCTGGCAGCAGCAGGCAGGCTGGGAAGATGCTACGAGCCCGGGTAGCACATGCCTGCAACAAGTGACCCACTTAGTCTGCAGCCTGCTGTGTTGGTGCTGCCACAGTGCCACGGGATGGGGGATGGTGGGATGGATGGATGGATGGATGGATGGATGGATGGATGGATGGATGGATGGATGGATGGATGGATGGATGGCCTCACCTAGGCTGCTGTGGCACCTGCTCGGCTCCCTGCGTCAGCTGGCGCTGGCTCTCCCAGCAACCCTGTCCTCCAATCCTTGGAACTGGCTGTCCTCCATGTTCATCAACAACAGGAAGAAATGAGATTCAATTCAATCAAAGGAGACTGTGTTAGGAATTCAAACTTTTTTAACCCTCTCTGATCTGTTATATCGGGGGTTGAGTGATGAAGGTAGTATTACACCTCCAGCACTGGAAATCTCCACATATTAGAAAAATGTGTTAGAAAAGGGGGGCACCACTTCACTATTACCGATCTTTGCCTTTTCAGGTCTCCTTGGCCCCTGGTTATAAGAAGCATGGGCCTTTTCCAGTTTCAGACAGGATCTGTGCAGATTCTTGAAGCATGTATATGCCCATACATACATATATATATACACACGCTTCAGCTGAAAAACTGTAGATCTCTTTATATAAGGAGGGATTTAACTCAGGAAAAAAACAAACTGCTCTGAAGGCTGAAACAAGCTGGAAGCAAATGTTGTAAGGGAGGCTCCCCCTCCTCCATGTGAGTCCCTTAAAGATTTCTGGTTATTCTGAAACCGTATTTCCACTCCAGCATTTTGCCTTGCTTGGAGGCAGCTGTGAAATAGCAGCAGCAAAATAGCAGCAGCTGATTAATGCCAGGTGTACATTCAAATCCACACATCTGTATTTGTTGCTGCAAACTTAAGTAAACAATGACCAAATGTGGCTTTTCTAAGTGCAGTTTGAACTGTGTGAGCATACAGAAACTTAATCACTGTCAGCTGCTATGTCGTGGGCTCCGAGGGTCCTAACCACAGAGGAAAGCTCAAAGGAAAGTTCAAAAGGTATTAACCACTTGACACATCTTGTGTTTTGGGAGATATTTTTGGATAACTGGAGAGCGATAACAATTTTTAGTCTCAAGTCTGCTTTTCCTTTCTGTGGAAGAAGACAGAAAAGAGGATTTTCCTCCCAAATTATCCCAGTTAATTGATTTTATGGCCTGTGTCACCATCGAACAAACTAGGGGAAGGGCTGATTCACCTAAGGCTTGTCCTTTGTGTGTAGTGAATGGACAACATCAGGGAAATTCCTCTCACCAGTTAAGAGAGATTCACCTTTCATTGTCCCTGTGACTGGGGGCTCCCTGGTGAGTTGTTTTAATACTTTGTTTTGATTAAGAGAAAACAGGGAAATAAAGTTAGTTTCAGAAAACCAGGATCTGGTGTTGTACAGCCTGTGACAAAAATGGTAAGGAAAGCCTGTCCTAACTGAAGTCAGTGCTAAAAACTCCAGTGATTTCAATGGGAGCAGCATTTTATCCAGTATTTTCTGTGAATGCAACATCCATCTTACCTTCAGGTCTTCAGACAACAATAATAATAAATGAAAAGCATCATCTATCTCAAAACTGCTGGCCTGGATATAAAATTTTTTATTGACCTATAAAAGCTATTTTTGATGCCTGAACAAGAAAAAAATTAGGGAAGGGACTGAATATGTTGTGAACAAACACATGTGAGAAGGAGAGAGGAGGGAGGGAGTGGAAGTTACTTCTGAAGCTGTGCTGTTGGAGTATGCAGACTTGGCAAAACAAGTCACATATGTATGTCATCAGTAACTTGAAGTCTCTGAGTAACATGAAGTTGGAGCAGATGCTGACTTGAAATCTCATTTGTAGCAGGGTTAAATCATGTGTGGGTAATTATTAAATATTAAAAGCACAAGTCAAAAAGATTACCCAAAGAAGGAAAAAATGGAATATTTCATAAAACTTCTTGATGAGGAGGTGCTGATGAATGAAGACAGGCATAGGGATGGATTTAAGCGCCAGACTGAAACATTATCAATTTTGCATGCCAGGTGTTTTATAAAGGCTACAGAATTCCCACTGTATAGCCCTTGTCTCAGGTAGGGTCCTTTCCCATCCTTGGACTCCATCTTTTCAATCCCTTGTGGGGAAGGAAGAATATGAAAGCAGAACTTGGACTGGCAGAGTCTTGCTCCTGTTTAACCTCATTTGTCTGTCATTTGTGGACAAGAAGTAAAAATCTCTTAAGGCTTCTGGCACTTTGAGCCCAATGAAAATCCATAAAACTGTGTTCTTAAGGGACAAGCCAGGTCTTAGACTGTGATTACAGGAGGACAGTGGCACTGGAAAAAGCATGCTGTTTCTAGAGACTTTGGCAAAGGTCTTAGTGGAGAAGGGTGTGAGACTCTCCAGCCCTCCATGGTAACTGCTTAAATTGGAGCTAAGACCACTTACTTCCCCTAGGATGATTTCTGCCTTTCAGGAGTGAGTCTTTATGTGAAGTTAAGAAAGATGGAAGATATTTTACTATAAAATCTAGCAAACAAACACCTAAACACCTGAATTTTCACAACTGTACCTCCAACTATAAAGACTTTTAGCATTTTTGAAGTAGGAAATTAGGCTGTGAAGAGCTAGAGCAGAAGTAAATATTATTTCAAGACTTGATATTTTAAGCTGATATTTATTTTCTTAATCTGCCTCACTTTTATTCCTCATGGACTAGGTGTAAGCAGTAGTGCAAAGAAAGAGGAAGAAATCCGGCTGTAAACCCCTGAACACTCTTCATTTATCAAGCCCATGCCTATAATTCTTATGGTAATCCCAACATTCCTATTAAAAGGTCTAAATACACCTACAACTTTCCAATAACAGACCTTTTTGCTCAGTCTTGGCTTTCTGATTACATCTTGAAATCCAAAGAAAAAGCTGAGCATGGTTCATAAGTTCATAGGGAAGTTCATATATTACGGATATGCTATTTTTTAAGAGATGGATTTTGGGATTTAATTTCATTTGTTGAATTACAAGGGGGCTCAAAACTTCAGAGTATTATCCAAGTACAGTATTAAACACTTGAATAATTTTCTGCTTTCAGAAGAACAAATATAGTGATACCAGCTAGCCAAAGATAAATTCCACTATTTATCATATGTTAGGGTTTTATTGTGGCAGCTACTGTGTTTCACAATTTACAGACTAGGATTCTCCTAATAGTACAGTAAAATTGAATTTGAGAACAATAGGATCTTATACTACCAAAGCTACAGGAGAACATTCTTCATCATAAGCTCTACTCCAGTTCTTCATGTTTTAACTCTCCCCATAAAAATCACTGAAGGTAATACAGAAAATCAAAGAGAAGGGCAACTGTAGAAAAAAAAAGCCTTAAGAGTGCTGAGCACAGAGGTGGGAGGAGGGATGCAGGGTGGGGCAATGCGTGTTTGCTTTGCTGCAGAGACACTGAGAGCTCAGATGACCAGGTGTGAAGGCTGCCACTTCCATTGATGTCCCAGCCGCTCCTGGCTGTCGGCCTCGGCACCTGGATCCATTTGCAGCTGCACAACCTTCTCGGCCAAATTCTTGAAAAGACAAAGGTCACATTGTGCTCTCTGCTATAAGTACACAGAGGCTGCTGCAGCCTCAGGAATGGAAATGAGAGCAGAAGCCAGCCAAAGTTGTTGCTATAAAATTGCAAATGGGCATTTGGAAAATAAATTACCATCAGAAATTTTCATGAAGGCTTTACTTTGGCTGATAGGTTGCCCAATCGGAGTATATAACCCCAGGCCTCTGTCTTTTCTCGCTATTAGTTGTATATTAGTGTAACTCCATTAACTTGGCTGCATTATTTCCAGATGCTCTTGGAGGAGAGAGAACATCTTTGTTTATCTGGCGAGTCTGAGAGTAGCAATCCTTCAGCTCAGCCTGTCTGAGCAATGCTGGAGGAGGAGACTGGACCTCCTCCCAAGTGGGGCAAATCATCTCACTGCCCAAGCCAAAGTTCACTGCCGAGCAATGTTGTAGCAGTGCAGACAAAAAAGGACCTTTTTTCACAGGATAAAGATGGGTACATGAAGATTCACTAGCTAGCAAAAAATGTAATTATTCTTCTCTCTTAAGACATCTTTAAAGAAATTGGCTAGATAGTAAAATCTTTTGATTGAACCAGAAAAACTGTATTAAGAATACATAAATATTTGTAGATATTCAAGGTAGAGAGAAAATTTCACCCTGACAGCTCATCTACAGTCATGAGAAAAATTCTTTCAGAAGCCAGCAGGTGCAGTGCTATATCTGAGAGTGGAGGAGTGTTCACTTACTTTTCTTCTAAACTTTGGTTAGAATAAGATCATTTCTCTCACTCCCCTCAGAATCCAGTATAGCTGGCTATTGGAAAATTTTTCAGGTCTTTGGTTCCCCTGAATCCTTCTTGCTAGGATTGCTCCTTAGCAGTCTTACTGCTTGTTTAGTTTCAGGATCTGGGGTGAGACCTAGAAGCAGGTTGCATAATTTTCATTTACAATTGTGCCATTCAGTGCCATGGGCTGTCATTAGTGTTTTATTATCTAGGGAGACCAGTGCAAGAGACCACCCTTAAGTCACTTTACATCTTACAAGACCACCGTAAGGTTGCCCAATACATGTGATTCTGGTTTGTCTTTACGAGAAATATACATTCATTAAGATTTTTCTCAGACCCTTGAATAATTACTCAAGACTGGTTTCTTTGTACAGAAGCTGCTGAAGTATGGGAAAAAAAGAGACTTCGTAGCTGCACTCCCTTTTGGTACATTATAAGAGCGACGTCTACAGGTGGAGCAGAATTACAAGTTTATTCCTGATGAAAGACTCTAATGTCAGTTTTCATCATTCTTTGTGTTTTCCATTTCACAGACATACATAAAATTATGTTTGTATCCATACATTTTACTATTCCAATGGGAAATTATTGATAGTTGTAGATTTAATGCATGATATTGTTTTAAGTGCAGCTTTTTATTTTCTTTATTTGTTGGATGTGGGTTTAATAACAGGGTGGGAGGATAAGGAAACTCCTGATGTGCAAACAAATAATGTTATTCAGCTGGCCCACTCGATATCAAATGTGAAACTTCTATGTTAAAATGGTAATGTTTGGTGTCTATGTAGATTCAGAAACTACAGCTGGGTATGAAATGTTCACCATTCCATGTTTATTATGAATCATTCTTTGTTTCCACACAGTCCTTTTTTAAATGTTCATCATACATGCAAATGCATAATGCATTTTTCCTTGTTCAGCCTAACACAGATTCTGTGATCCCCTGTGAACAATCAGCCTGGGAAAGGCTGTGCTGTCTTAACTCATCACATACACTGCAGCTTTGTGTCTGTTTATTTTGCTCATTGTCCACACTCAGCGGAGAACTGAAATGTAGCAGTTTATATTTCTCATTTCTGAAGCAGCAAATCCAAAGGTTTCCCAAGGGATCAAAAAAACTCCAGACCATCCCCCCCAGCATGTGAATAGCCTAGCAATCTCTAAATAACACTTGGTTTGCGTATAAGAAAAGCAATTTACAGCTACTGTGAATGGAAGCAAGGTGTTCCTTGCACACTCGCACACACAGAGCGTATCGAGTAGGTGCATCCTCCAGATTCCTTTTGCATAGTGTCATTTTTAAGAATGTGTAATTGGTATTCACCCTTGTACTTTAAACTTGGAAGTCTTCCGTAGTTCAATTAAGTGCAATCGCAATGTTCTGCCCGTGTATATCCCTGTATGTGACAGTGTGACAACATGATTCCACAGGGGTGAGGAAGAGAATGGTAATGTGGCCTTTACATGACTAGGGAATGAACTGCTGTAACACAGAGTGTGTAGGTTCATTTGCAATAGTCTGGGCAGATTTACACCTAGGAGGCTGGTTAAGGAGAAAGTTTAGCATCAGGCTTGAGCATGGCACAGCCCTTTACTATCACGTGAAGAAACTAACCTCGTTCACCAGTGGTGGTGACATAAACACCCAGCGCAGCTGGGGGGTCCTGGACACCAAGGCTCAGAACAAACTGCAGGTCACTGACAATGTTCATGCCAGCCAATTATGATTCCTCTTCCTCTTGAATTACTTTGCAATTGAGGTAGGACCCATGATATAATCACTCTCTGCTCAAGCTGATTCAAGCAGCCAACATAGGGAGCATATATCGGGATCTCAAAAACATTCAGAAAGGTGACTGAAGAATGCTGCATGAAAGCACAATTTTTGAAAATTTGATATGGTCTTTGTTGGACATTTCCTCTCCTTATCTGCTTGTATTTTCACTTTCAAGTTGATAACACCCAGGCTGAGTTGAAACATAGTGATATTTCTGCCATTCTCTTCTGAGTTCATTGTGACTTTTTATCATCATCAGAAATAGAAGGAGACTGAATTAAACAGAAGCTGCAGAACTTGGAGCTTGTGATAACAATACAAATGGATTTTCTCTAACAGAGAAAAACAGCTGTCTCCATTATTTGAATGCTTCACCTTTCTCCATTCCATTAATTGGGTCTTTGATCACAAGCTGAGGTGGAGAGGCCCTGATAAGGAATAAGTTATTAGTAAAGTAGCCTAAAGGAATGAATTGGGCCTAGTACTTGCTGCAGAAGATGAGATAAACCCATAATGCCTGTGTATGTGAGTGGTAGAGAGTGATAGGGTCCTCAGACTGCCCTGAACTGCTTGCAAGAAGACTAATACTCTAGTGCTATGATAGCTAATGCAGGATATAAATTTAGCTCCCGGGAATGGAATAGGATAAAAATTCCATAAAGAGTTTTCTGTAAATGGCTTACACTTTTATATCAAACTGTGTCAGAGTATTCACAAAAAAAAGAAAAAAATTCTTGATCTCTCTGTATGTTGAACACAACTGGAGGCTTTCAGTGTAAGAAGAGGGAAAAATTACTGTTACATTTTTTCACCAAGACATTAATAAGAGCACCCTTTGAAGTGCAGTAAAGCTAAATTGGAGGAATTACATTTGATTGAATCTAAGCCTGTTTATTTTTTATTTCTGCAGAGCAGACGTTGAGTGATTTGTAATACTTCATTGGAAATCTTCAGGAACTTGCTATCATGTAATCCATTTTTTTGCTGAAGAATACGACCGCAGGGGACAAGGCCATATTGGTTTGTTGTTAATGTACTGGAAAGAGGTACTATGGAGAAAACAGTTAATATTAAATTACGAACACAAGGTTATCTTTCTGCTGCACATGCTCCACTGCCCTAGGCAGGGGTAATCTGTTAATAGCATTCAGCCAAAATGACACCATTAAGGAACTGAAGCTACACATCTTTTGCAAGCTGAATGATGTATAAAGCTGGGTTTCTATCATCCTAGATGCAATAAATTATCCATGCTGCTAAAAATTGATACAAGTCAGAAGTTTGATAAAACTGGCACCCCAACACAAATGGAAGTGCTGCTTGTCAGGAAAGGACACAGAGATGTGAGTGCTGCAGGCCTACCTTTTATTTGTGGCTCTCTTTCCTCTTTTCTGATTTTTCATGTTTTAAGTGGCAATCCGGCATATTGCCTACAGTGGCATGTAAATGGTGGGAGACCAAATGTGGAAAGAGAAAGGCAGAAAATGTATAGCCCATAAAGCGGTGTAGATGAGGAAACACTAAAGATGTACATCCCTGGTCTACCTTGAATGAATCACTGCTTTTTACTGTCTATTCTTCAATACACTTGTCTCTATGAATAAAAGCAAAGGCCAGGCTCAACAGCTTCTACTTAAGTGCAGCTATCTGAGAGAAGTGGTCTAGATTTGTCCAGCACCATCCTGCGATACATGAGGTCTCAATTCCTCACCCTGAAACTGTTCCACGTTGTTATGTCATAATGAAACCCTTTTATCATGACAGAAAAGCCAAAACAGAGTGCTGGGAGCCCTTTTAACTGTAGGAATACACAGGATAGTTTTCCTTTCCAAAAATTAACTTATTTGGCTGCATGGATTTACTGTTGGCTCAGACTCTGTACAGAAGGACCTGGAGTTAGATCCATGAAGGTCACAATACCACAGCATATTTAAACCCTTAAATAGGATAAAAATGTGGCCCTCAAACCCTTCACCCAGCTTCTCATTCCTGGGAAGACTAAAGCCACTATGAAGTCTGTGGTTTGTCATTGAATTTGTCTGAACTTGTCCCAAGAGAAGTTGGTGCTCTTGACCCCTAATGGTACTGAGTAGCCACACATCTCACACACCTTCCTCCCTGTTCTGCTTCCACTGGATGTAGAAATGAGTCATCCTCAAGGGGTGCTCAGCAGATATGACTCTCAACTACCTTGGTGGAAGAGCTATCCCTTTTCTTCCCTTTTGTTTAAAGCTTCAACTGAGAGCACAGAGGAGAGAGTTCAGCCTCAACATGAGCATCACTGATGATGTTCAGTGGTGGATACCAACACACACAGCCCCTCCTACTTTGCAGGAACTGAAGAAAAGTTCAGTGGGCTGGTAAAAAAGCAGAAAGGAAGAGATGGGATATTTTTGGGTCTGCTAGACAGGCACTTAAGTGAAAGGGAAAAGAACAGAGAAACCAGGGTTTGACTCACTGTGCCAAAAAGTAGTGTTTCAGTTTTTTTGCACTTTGTCCTCTGTATTCTTTTTCTCCACTCAGTAGTGAAACCTGGCTTCCCCTAAGGTAGCATAGCCTGTTTGAAACTCTGCTGCCTGTCCTAAAGCAGTTTCTGCTGAAGGAGGAAGTAGTGGTTAGATAATGTGATGGACTGCATAGATGAGCTGTCTTCATTCTGCTGCCTGAAGGTATAGACCAACCCTGGGGACCCATCCCTCATAATAGGGTCAATCTGCCATAAATATATATTTTTTCAATTTTACTAGAGATTTTTAAGTAGAGGGTTTTTAGAAGTACAGTCCCCATGAGGGCCAAGCAAAAGCAGCAATGCTAAGCTTTTGTCACTCCAATTTTTGCATGGTTCAAGGGCACCTGCATCCCAGTGCAACTCAGAAAAAAGGCCCTACATAGATTTAAGTAAGATTTATTTGGTTTCAGAGCAGTTCAACATGACAAATAAAACCATCCTGTTGAGTTCCAGTTCTTCCCTGTTCACTGCCTTGTGGCAAGATCCCTTATGGTACCCCAGCAACCTATCTCAGATAGACTAGATATCGCCTCACACAGGAGATATATATGTATATACAGGTTTTCTATTGTTTCATTGCTTGTATTTGTAAAAGAAGTAACAGGAGTAATTACACCAATCCCAGTTTATCATCAGAATTACCCCATGCCCAACCATATCCACGTACCATGAAACACACTGGCAGGACTTCCATAGCCACAAGAAGGAAAAATGTGATTAAAGCACTTAGTACCAGATGAGAGGGATGAGTATTTCTTAAAGGCAGCATGAAGGCTCTCAGATAGTTTTTTGATACATACTGATACTTGAAAGATAGAGAGTGGAATCATTATGGTATATTAAATAAAGATAAATAAAGGAAAAACAGAAAAAGGGAAGACCAGATGACTTTGAAAGAGCAAAAAATATTTGTAAAAGAACAGTCTAAATGAGCCTCTAAAAACTCATTAAGAAGGCCTAGATTCTGACTGGTGAGATAAACTGAGCTCCTGAGTATGGGAACATAGCTTCTTGTGTACTCATTCAGATCCTTAGTTACATATTTATTGAAATTGTATAGGAAATTTATTTTAACCACCAAAAGCCAAATTTGGAGTCTGATTTTTTTGCTTTGTTTTTCATTTTGCATGAGTTTAAAGCTGTCTCTTGCTTCAAATCTAGGGAAGATAATTTGATTTGGTCAAATGACATGATTACTGATGTAGTTTCTAAATCTCAAACTAAACTGAAGAGATGATACATGATATATGAATGTAATTTAAGTCAGCTCTCTAGAGAGGAACATGCTGTAGTCTCACTGTCATTTACAGCTGCAGAAAGTAATTGAAAAAGTGCTGTTAGATAAAAATCGTATTCTTTCAATCTACCTTGGTACAGGTGTAGGTGGCTGATGGTCCCTCTAATGAGTTGGTAAGGAAGGACCAAGTCTGATTGAAAATAGAACATTTCCCCACAAGCATTTCCATTGCTTTTCAGAAAAAGCAATTTTCCCTGTGAAAATCCCTGAGCAGGAAGAAAGGCAGAGACACAGAGCACCTGCCTGCAGTGTGGCACAACAGGCACCATTTCAGAGTCGGTGTCACCCTTCTACCACCAGCCTCAGCCTTTGGTTCCCCTGGGGCAAGGAGTTATGTCTTGGGACATCAAATGACCACATCTGGCACAGGGTCTCTGTGCATCTGGTGATGCAGGAAGGATGGGGAGATTTGATCTTTCCTGAACCACTGCAGCCTGGATGAGTCTCAGCAAACTTCGTTGCTAGTGTTGGCTTGTTATTCTTTCAGAAAGAGCAGAGCTATAGGCAATTTTTGCAGCCCTTGGCAAATTTAGTGACATGCAAAGTACTTTTTTCAAAACTAAATGCCTATTTTGTGGCTGTGGGAATTTACAGGTGGAATACATCTGAGGGGTCTGTTTTATTCATAAATAATCCCACAGCAACAAAGAGAAATGGATATATCAGCAAAGGTCTGTTTCTTCTCTCAGGGCAGGGCTGGTCCTCTGAGTGTGCTCCTCAGACCAGCAGAGCAATCAGGGCTTGCTCGGGTTTAAACTAAGGAGTCTACCCTACAACCCAGTGATCTCTTTTTCACATAAGACTTCTGAACATGAACAGAAATTTGCCTCATCCTATAGTTATAATGAAATGTTCTTTTATCTAATTACTCATTCAAGTCACTACTGATATTATTGAACTATGGGTAAAATACACAGTAGTCAGAACTAACAGAAGACAAATGGGCCCTAATAAAAGAATATACATTTAGCACCTTATTGAGCTGCACAGAAAATATTATACTAATTTCTCTTAAGACAGCATCTGTGTGCTGTTGTTAATGGGACAAACGTTACAGATTACACGTGTTTTCCTGTCATTGATAAAATCTGATTCAAACTGGAGTGTCTGACTTTTCAGTGAGATCAAAATTATAGGATCTAAGGTATTCAGAAGTGCCAAGGGAAGCAATCTTTTTGACCACTGATCTCTATAAACAAGAAGGAAGTAGGAGCAAGGACCTGAACAGTCATGTCAATTAAAGGGAAATACTTGGGCAGGAATAAAAGGAACCTATGGATCAACACCCAGCTGCATTATGGGTGTCACAGCAGGATTTTACCTTGTCTTTCCAACAGACTCTCTTCAAGGGACAAAGGTTACGGGGGAGGTATGTGAAAAAGTCAGTCAAGAATTTTTTTTGCCAGAGGTTCGGAGCCTGACATGTAAAATATTTGCAATGGAATTTGATCCAGGAGCTGATATTGTTTCAACACCTTTTCCAGTGCTTTGTCAGATACCAGTCAAGTTTGTGGATGACTTCAAACTGGGCAAGAGTTAACAATACACTGAGGCAGTGGGTGATGGGGAACCCAGCTTCAACAAAGCCAAAGGCAAAGCCATCCTCCCAGGATGGAATAACTCCATTCAGCGCTCCACTTTGGCTGATGCATGGTTAGGTATCAACTTTGCAGAGGAAGATTTGCTGGTCTTGGTAGGGCAGCAGGTTGAATATTAAGTCAGCCAGAGGAATGATCATTCTCCTTTGCTCAACACTTGTGAGAAGCACTGTGTCAGTTTCGAACTTCTTAGTCCAAGAATCATCAGTGAGCTGAAGCGAGTCAAGCAGAGCGTCACTGAGATGTCCGGGGGCTGGAGCACACGGTGTATGAGGAGAGAATGAGGATTTGTTTGATCTAGGGAAGACAAGGAGAAGGATGGATCTAATTATCATCTTCCACCACCCAATGGATGTTCACAGAGAAGATGAAGTCAGACTTTTCTCAGGGGTGCACAGTGAAAGGCAGGAAGCAACAGTTGCACTTTTTGGCAGAGAAATTACATCTGGATATTAAAATTAAAAAAAAAAGCTTTCCATTATAACAGTGGTTAAGCAAAGCAACAGGCTGTCTAGAGAGATGGTGGAGATGTCCTTGGAGATTTTCAAAGTTAACTGGAAAGTATCCCAAGCAACCTGACCCAGCTTTTTTGGCAGTCCTCCTTTGAGGAGATGGGACAAAGTGACCTTCAGAGGTCTCTTCCAACCTCAACTGAACTGTGATTCACTACCAATTTTTTAAATGCTTTTCTTTGAAGTCTACAGAAATATCTTCTATGGAGAACAAGCTCTTTCTCTCTAATTTTAACCATCTGAAAAATAGATTGGGGAATTTGAAGAATGTGAAGTTAAATCACAGTGTGATCTACAGAGCATGGTGTTTGCTTCTGGTTAAGTCTGTGATAGCCAGAAATCATTAGACAGGTTGGTGTTGCTGTCATTTTGACAGGTGATCAAAGAAGGAAAAGAATAAACTATTACCTTGCTTCCAGTTTGTTTAAAGACACGAAGAAATGATGGAGTGACCAGACTGGGATGTATTAAATTTGTTTTCAAAAACACTGGATTTTGGTTATAAGCATTTCAGGACAAGTAATTCCCACCTTAATGAGGAAAATCTGTGTACAAAACCAGCTTTTGGACACAAATCACAGTGCTTGTGCCTCTAAGTAACCAGTTGCTAATATAAATCAGGTGCTCAGAGGAAGAGGTGTTTTGAGTCATTTATTGTGGAAGGCAAATTTTGTGGATTCAAAATGTCTTCCCACAAATCTCTTTGGAAAATCAGTCCTCACATTAAATGCAACTTCTTATGCTTTGTGGCCTGTGCAATTATATGTCTCCTACTGTGTCAGTAAAGTAACTCCTTTAATTACCCTTATACCACTCCCACTTCCCAAAATGACATTCAAAAATACAGGTGTGCAAAAATCACTAAGAGGAATAATGTTTGTATTACCCTCGAAATGGCTGCTTTTAGTTTTATTCTCAGTACATCAATCCACATGAGAACTTTGCAGATGTTAAAAACACATCCACTCTATAAATTAATCTATGCCACTTGAGGAAATTGAAGGAAAGAAAGGAAATTCATATAACTCAGTGTAATGAATTCAGATATGTGGCTTTACCACCAGCTTCATTTTCATTTTAAGTGTAGAAACTGGCAATCAAAGTTAACACAAAAGTGATAGTCTTTTTATAAATGCACATGCTTCGCTGTTGGATGCTTCTTGGCTGATAAGCCAGGCTTCTCAAGAGTATTTTCAGAGAGAACCAAAAGGCAATGCTGAATAGTTCAGATGCAAAACCTGAATAGGAAATTATGCTTCAGGCAAACAAAAGCCTCAGCAATGCTTATTAATTGATTATAAATAATTTTATCTTAGAATAAAGGAAATGATTCTACTAGCAGTTTTAAAAAAGGCAGCCGCAGAGCAAGGGAAGTGGTGGATGAGAATGGAAGGATACATTGAATTGTGAGCACCTTTATGCCGCCCGTGAAAACGTAAATTACAGTACGTAAGCTGTGTAAAGGAAGACCTTTACAAAGTAGCGTGAGGGGGTTTTTTAAGTGAGAAAAGTTATCAAATCAAATTATTCTTGTACTGACCCCTACAAACCTCTCTTCATCCACGCATGAATTACTGGGGAAGCATTTGAGAAAGGACACATCTAATAACCTCTCATCTCTAACTGCTCTGGAAGTTTTTAGGTCTCTTCAGACCTGAAGACGGGGACTGAAACCAGATATTTAACTGGGCCCAAAATGGTTCCAGCTCAGTTTGAGTTCCCATCACAAGAAAAATTCAGGAGAATAGCTCAGATTTGCTTCCAGTGGGAGACAAAAATAGTGGTTCAGTGTTGTGTTCTGTTCTGGCACTGGATTTCTGCACAACTTCATGCTTCTCAGCTTGGGTGGATGAGTCAGTGACTGATCTCTGCATGAAGAAGGGGTGGCACCCTGCTAATGTAACACATAGCAGTCCCACAGCATTTGTAGGATGGTCACAGCTGATCATAGAGGCAGTATTCAAAAGAACAGAAAATCTGCGGCCACCTCTGGAGGTTNGGTCACAGCTGATCATAGAGGCAGCAGTGAGGGCAGTATTTAAAAGAACAGAAAATCTGTGGCCACCTCTGGAGGTGACCATGTCCTACCTCCTGCTCATAGCAGGGCTGGCATCATGGCTGCATGTGGTTGCCCAGGGCCTTGTTCAATCATAGCTTCACTTCTCCAGTAACAGAGATTTCACAGACTTCCTGGGCAGCCAGTCCATATTCACCTTCCCTCTAACCCTGTCTAATCGAAGAATTTCCCAATTCAGAGATGGTAAATGGAGTCTCAGTACCACATAGTCCTGTGTAGAGGAGGTTCTTCTATCCAGATTGGGACACACCAATTCATCCAGGGGTTCAAAAGATTTTGTTTCAACAGATATTTACACCAAGTGACAGAAACTATTGATGATCCTCTGATCACATCACCCCATTTACTCAGCATTATGATGGCTAAACATCTGGATGGTTAGGTCAGGGATTCAGGACCCTTTTATTTTATAGGCCTTCCAAATCTGAAGTAATATGTGGAGATTGCTGTGGAGTCAGGATAATTCAGCATTCTATACGTTCCTATTTTTTCTTTGTATCCTATCTGGGAGTGTACCTCAGAAACTGTAGACTGGATTCTGAAGACTAATTTTGAGCACCTGGTGACTGGACATCTGTGGACATTGTATGTGCACTCATATGTTGACATAGACAGGAGAATTAACTTCATAGTGAAAAGGAACAATCCATGAGGGAAGATGTTTGGAACTGTGAGCACGATGTCCATAGGTGGGCACACATCTCTATGAAGTTCACAGTTAAGGAAGGTCATCTGAAAGGTGCAATCAAGTGCCTATTCTGGACCTGGAGATATCTGCCCAAAAGCCTCCATAAGCATTTTGAACCCTTGGGTAAAAAGAAAAATTAGAAGGGTGGTAGATTAAACTGTGAGGAAACAGAAATTTAGGAAAAAAAATCTTATTTTTTTTCTAATGGATACAAAGAGTGAAAAGCTGTGCTGAGACTGGTAGTGGAGAACTGCCAAACCTATGTCAGTTGAAATGGTGGAAGAGATTAGGAAAAAGAGTATTGCCATTTTGAACAAATTTTGTCCTGCATGGCAGCTGACTATTGATCCCCTTCAGGTCATCATCAAAAAGAAATTAAAAAAAAAAAAAAAAAGAAAGATCACGAGGGAAATTAAAAGAAGACATTCCAACAGACACACTTTGGAGAAATGCTCCCACGACAGCGATTTGTGTTTGCACATCCAGCCTTAGTCCCACATATCATCCAAAATCACTGCTAAAACTCATGAAAATGGGTACTGCCTTGTACAGTAACAAGGAATGCACTGACCATTATTCACCAGAAAAATGTGTTACCAGACTCTCTCTTGAGAATGAGTTTTTGTTGAGGGAACATGCCTATTATGAATGTTTGAAAATCCAAGTGTCTATTTTAGTTAAGCCCAAACAGGCTTTGATTAAAGGAATGCCACAAATATTAGGACTGGCACATTAGAACTAACATGGACACAGTGGTCACCTCTGGGATATTTTATCTTCATTCTCCTCCTCAGTTCCATCTTTGCTGCATATATGATGCCTTTTCTTTGTATAATAACTTGAGGTACCAGACAGACAACAGAAAAATTGCCTACAGCTTCAGCAGGGAAAGAGAGTGATAAATCCTTCAAGTTATTATAGATGAGCCCAAAGTTGTCATTTTCCTATCCTGCAGGATTTATCAATTTCCATGCTATTCCTTATTCTTCATTAATAGCAAAACGTAGACTGGTTTATCTTTGGCCCCATGTCCTTTTTTATTTTATTTCATACTTTGTATCACAGAGCTGTGATAGTCATCAAAATCATTGTTGCACCATATTTATACATACTACAATGATTCAGTCTTCTGTTAACTCATGAATGATGCTTTTCTGTAAGTACTTGTATTTTTCCTCATTTGTCATCATGGTTCTGCCATTTGTACTAACTTTTCATTGTCTTCCTTTCTTTTTTTTTTTTTTTTTGTCCAGAGAATGGTATTTCTTGTATCCCATAAATATTTTAAATAACATTTTCAAAACATTGATGAAAATAATAAAAATACTAGCAGAGTGCTATTTTTGACTTGACGTCTATTTATCACCTCTTGCTTAAATACATCATGCATTATCATGTTATAACTTTCACTTGAGTATTACAAATCACTTCAGAACCATAATTTGATTCAATCTCAAAACGCTTGTTTGAGGAAGAAGATAAAAATATCCCTACTTTATAAGAAGAGCAAATTGTAGAAGTCACCCTGGTGTGACCCAGCCAGCACCTGGGCTAGGGGAAAGGACACACGATCCCGGACTCTCCATTCTCTGCATTGCAGATAAACAGTAGTAGCTGCTGTTCCTCTCCATGTTCATTATTGTTGTCTCCTTAGGAATACCGTTGTTTTCACAATAAACAGTGGGAGCTGGGAGGTATTGGACTCTCCTAATCTGGTTATTGTCTTGTCTTTGAAAGCTCTCTCAAAAACACACAGAACATCAAAGATCCAATGTAGAAGCTGGTTTTATCACAGGGGACCAATTCAAGTTCGCTAATTATGAAAAAGTATCTGTTTTCTGGGTAATCTGTGCCATCTAGATGGCAGCTATCTGTTCACTCTCATCTCCCGGACTCAGTCTGCATCAGTATATTCAATTCTTCACATTCATAAATCAATTTCCTTAGTATTAACTTTGAATTGTAATTTTAATAGATAATTTAATGAGAGACCAGTACTACCCACAGACCTGTGAGGCTTTCCAACAAGAATGTATGATTGTGAACAATTGCTTCTTAGCCAAGAAGGAGGCCTGACCACTGCAGGTAAGATCCAAAATCATTACAGTCAAATACTTTATTTTGGGGATGGCCTTAACAAAGACACCTCAAAGAAACTATGAAAACCACAATATTGATTTAAACTCTGACACTCAAGGTGTAGTATCTGCTCCAAGATGTAAGAAAAACTTTTCAGTGACTCCCAAGAGCCAACTTCCGTTCCAGAGCAACTACATTTTTGGCATAAAAGTTTCTTTTGGCAAAACCTTGGCAACAGTTCCTTGAAGCCAAACATGCAAAAGATAGAAAAATATTAGCTTTATTGCTTTTGAATTTCATACCTTTAAATATCACTGAGATACCTTTAAATGTCATTGGTCTTGTGCAGAACTCAAAGGGAGATATGGAAATGTGAAATGATCAGGAACTTTCAGAGTCAACACATGATATTTTCCAAAAACTCATCGAAGTTCATAATAAACCTTGTTAGGTTATTTCCCTTTTTCTCATTCTTTCCCACTTCAGCTACTCCTATCTGAAGATGGATCCAGGATCTCAGGGAACTGAAAACCTGTCCTTGAAATTTCCATATCAGGCCACCTATTCAATCTTCTCTATATTCTTAATTAGATCCTATTTTTAATTAATCATAGCTTATCAGTCTTCTTTTGTGACCTTCCAAATATTTCTACTATCACCATGAGACAATGCTAGGGAGTGATATGTCACAGATAAACTGATTCCAAAGCGTAAACAAGTATAGAAGTCAATCATAAACTAACTTTTGGGGGATTTGATAGATATTATTTCCAAACGCGCAAGCGCGTGCACACACATTTTTTGCCTGGATATAAACTCCTTCTGTATTGGAGCAGAGGCAATTAGGCTGCTTTGTTAAGATGCACAGTATCTCAGCTGACATTTTACCCCAGGGGAGAATTTTTGCCTTTTGTATTATATGTCTTCAGATTCTAGGCTTATGAAACTCAAGTCCACTGAGAATAGTATAGATTTTAAGTGTCAAACCCTGAGCCAGGTTGTGTCATTGATTTTTAAGTAGGACTCCACATTAAAATCAATTTTTCAGAGGGAAAAAAATGAAAACATCAATAATAACATCTCAATTCTCTTCTTAAAGAAGCAAGTCATAAAATTAGCAGGAAGGCCATTAAAGTGTTTTCTAAATGCAGATACATTTCAATACAAGGAGGAGGCTTAACTCTGTCTTTACCTGAGAAAATAGGCAAAGGTCATTAGAATGAGACTAGATGAAACAGGTAAGGTTTTGATAACAAAGAAAAAATATCAGAAGACTGGAAGACTAAATGGAATAAATCAGGCATAATTTAGAACTGATTTCTAGCAATTAAGTTGCTACAACTTGTAAAAAGGCTACAGAGTAAAACAAATTAATTCTAAGAGATGTCTTACAAATACAGAGGTCAGCCATAACTACACGGAAGGGTATGGCATAACATTAAGCAAGTTAAAAAAGATATCAGACATTTCAGAATCCCTCTTTCAAGGTCATTAAAAAAAAAAAAAGAAGAGAGTGCTTAAGACTTCTGAAAATTTAACATCTTTATGAAACAAACTTGCCACTGTAATTATAACAGATTATTTCAGTAAAATATAGAGTGTTTTAAGTGTGATGTCATGCACAAGCCTGATAAAAGGTTGCTGGAGCCTTTGAGAGGTCCATGAATTTAGAAGAACTAGTTATCTGAAGCATTAAGAAATAGCTTCAGACACCCAAATCACTGAAGACTGCCCCCCTCAAAATACATTATGTAAGACTTTCACAGAGTACCCATGGACATTCTTAAGTGACGGTTCAGAATTAAGGAAGTATCATTCTTCCACATCAAAAAGCAAAGTTAAGTAAAAATTATTATGAAACCTCATCTGCTAAGTCATGGGTGGTGTCCATGCTCTCTGTTTGGATGAAAGTAAAGTTCTATACATCATTAGATGGATTTTTGCATTGTAAATTTGTATTTGTGGACCTACCGGTAACTCGTTGTCTGCTATCTTCACCAAAACAATTAAATCACTTATGTAGCTTTGGTAAATATGCTAGAATAAGTCTACTAAGATTTTCTTTCTGAAAGATCCATTTTATAAAGATATGTCCCAAAGAAGACTTTTAACACACCCATAATAATTTTCTTCTCATGTTATCTCACAATTATTAGACCTTTGAAGAGTAACTTGAAAAGTGTAAGCAAATCTTACATGACAACTTAAACATCTATTTCATATCTGAAATTAAAATTCTTTTTACACTGTGAAGAGAAAAGCAACATACTGAAGAAAAGTAAAGAAAAACAGCAGATATTTATCACCTGGTAAAAAATAAGGAAAATGTCATATTAAACTAGGAGTTTAATAAAAATTTATTAATGTAATAGCAATTCTTAAAAAAAATTTTCCCAATACAAAGACATTTTAATAGTAGTAAAATTTAATGTACTAGCATTATTTTAACTTTTTAACTAATGAATGAATGAATGAATGAAATCTTTCCTAAGAACTGATTTTCAAAAAAAGTAGCATGCATTTCAGTATATGAGCAATTGCATGCTGTTCTGTATTACAGCTCACAGGAGTAATATTAGACATAAAAGCAATGAATTTGATCTCATATAAATTTTAGTCATTTCGTAGTGAGTACAGGGCCTAAATCACACATTTTAAAGTTTTGTGTCTCTCTGGGCGGCTGGCTGCATTGAATAAGACTATTTCACTTTCATCTGCAATTGCCTTCAAATACACATGCAGTTTTAACATTACAATTGCAAATTATTTGCCTAATTATTTATGTACTTATATCCTGAAGTTACGACAAATTTATTTTTGAAAGGGAGCATCTTTTTCTTCCAGCTGTTTCTTGACCCAAAGTTTTTTCCTTTTTTTTTTTCTTTGCTGTTGGCAGTCGACAGAATAAAGAGAATTAATCTCTAGATCTTCACACTTGAGAAGCCCATTCTACATTGTATCATCATTCTCCTGAGTCCAAGGATGATCTGGACAAATACGTAGCTTCAAGATGTTCAAAGCCCACTTGGCAATTCCTTACTTTTGAGATTAAATTTAGACTTGTGCAATTCTAAGTGCAGGCAGGTTTTATCTTTTGATGCTAAATCTGCTCAGTCAGATTTTCAAGTGTGAATTTAAGGACTTTGCATAAGGAGCTGTTCTCAATACGTTTCTCTACAAGACTTAAGAACTAAGAATAAGTGCACAGAAAAACAGTATTAGCTGAAATTTAGATGAAAACCAGGTAAACAAAAAGCACTTCAGAAAACAAGGTGCATTTGGCTGAACCATACTGATGGGCAGAGCCAGGGCCAGCCCTGACAGCTCTGATTTCCAGTACCACAGCCCAAAAGGTCCTGGGAAAATCAATCATTTTCTATGCCATCAGGCCCAATAAAAAAAATTGACGCTTTTTCTCAGTCTCTAACACAGTTTCCACAGGATCTTCCAATTCAGTAATCAGACCCAGAGCAGTTGGTGAGCTTGGTTCATCTGAACATTGTGGATTTTAACACAGCCTAATGCATCTAGGGCTGCAAAATGAAGCAAATGATCACATGTGCCCTGCTGCCGTTAAGCAAAGCTGAATTATACTGTTCCATTTCTAAGGCATTTGTTGTGATGTGTTTGTCAGTTATGCCAGGGGCACTTAGATCAGAGCCTCACTGCAAAAGAAAGATATAACTGGGGGATATGAACTGAACATCTCTGCTCTTTTAAAGGCACGGTTTCTAGTCTGCAGTATACAAGTGGTAATAATTACAAGAGAATGCATAACAATAAAAGGGCCCTATCTTTTAAGCCATAAACCAAGGAGAAAGAGTTATAGTTTAATTAATTTGGTTTTCTTTTAGGAAACCAAATAAGAGCCTATCCCACACTCTAGGGCTCCTCAACAATAGCTCAGTTTTCATAATGAAGTAAAACAATGGACAGCTCATCATTCTCCAAAAATAAATGCACAAACAAACAAAGTAATTAAATAAAGCCCCTTCACAGCAGGAAGAAATCTTAAAGTTAGGCTTTCAGCTTAACTCTGTATCTCCTGTTTTCTGAGTGCTGGAGTTCTCTGCTTTTCAATGAATGCATGCAAACTGCTGCGTTAGACAAACAAGAGTGGGGGAGAGTCAACATCCACCACAACTCCTTTTCTCTGAGAGTTTTGAGAGGGAATGACTCAGGACTGCAGAATCTGCATGAAGGAAATATAATCTTATGGAGGGGATGAGTCAAACCACCAGAACTTTCTGGAAAATATCTGGTAGTTTTTATGTATTATTAGTGGGTTTCAAGATTTTTCAAAAGAAAAATTTAAGCAAGAAAGTTAGCATTGCAAATTGCCAAAAGGAAGCTCTATTTGATTAATTGCAGCTGTGAGAGGAAGATCCCAATTTTCTCTTAACGGACCATATTGAGAAAGCTAGAGAAATTCTGGTCTTGTTGATCTCACAGGGGCAAAACTTTGTTGTACTTCTCCACATGCCCAGGTGAAAGAAGAGAGAAAATGTACCAAAATCAATTTAAACAAAGATGGTAATTATTTCAGGAAACAAAATATTTTTAAAGAGTAGGAAACATATGGGATACTAACTATAACTGAGTTTCCAGAATACAATAGAAACCCATGCTAATTTAAAATAAAACTTTAGATAAAGAGAAAATAGAGCTGAAGCAAAAGAGGAAAAAGCAAAGAGCAAAATATAAATATCACAGAGAATCATTCTGAGATTTGGTCACTTGTGAAAAATGCAGACCAAAGAAAAGGCTAAAGATCAAGTGTTGATTCACATGTAAATTTGCCCAAGAAAAACCCTGGCAAGGAGTTGATTGTGTGAAATAGAAAACTGTCATGTTGTTTCCATACTTTCTTCCATTCCCCAAAAACCTCACTGCTACAGGACACAAGTACCAAGTACATGATTTTCCCCACAACTACTTCTGGCAAGACAGATACATGAGACAGGCAGGATAAATCACCCTTGGACATGCTTGGTCTCTTCTCTCATTATAACAAGGGGCTAGATAAGTGTGTTAGACTAAATGTTAAAGATGGCTAAAACTGAGATAAATCCAAACTAATTGGAAAAGAACAGAAATAATGTTAAGACTTATAAGCAACCCTAATATACATTAAGCAAATTTGTTATGGGGCATGTAGTGTCATGTAATGCCAGAATGTCTCACGTTTGTTGGAGTGTAAAACAAGAACGAAGTCCAAGATCTGAAACCACACATCTTCTACAGAAATACTTAAGCAGAGCAACACAAAACCCTGAAGCACCGAATTGTATCCTCCTTCCTTCTTCCACTTTCCACCTCCAAATCTCTCTCCTCTAGTGTTTGCTAGTTCTCTTTTTTTCTAGTCTATTTTCCAGACTCATCATAGCAATCAACTGACTTAGAATCATCATGAAACACTATTTAAGAGGTTTTTAACCTGGAGTAAATGGGAAGGTTGTAAAGGAGACTACACATTATCATTTCTTCCTCCTTTCCTTCCCTTTCCTTCCCAAACCTTTCCCTTCCCTTTCCCTTCCCTTTCCCTTTCCCTTTCCCTTCCCTTTCCCTTCCCTTTCCCTTTCCCTTTCCCTTTCCCTTCCCCTTCCCCTTTCCCTTTCC
>VZRV01003964.1:4182798-4342396 GCA_013398115.1 Falcunculus frontatus | reverse complement strand
AACCTTCCCTTCCCAAACCTTCCCATCCCTTCCCAAACCTTCCCAAACCTTCCCAAACCTTCCCTTCCCAAACCTTCCCTTCCCAAACCTTCCCAAACCTTCCCAAACCTTCCCAAACCTTCCCAAACCTTCCTTTTTTCTCTCTTCTCTTTTCCTCTTTTCTTTTCTTCTCTTTTCCTCTCCTTTCTTCTCTTTTCTTCTCTTTTCTTTACCTCTCCTATTAGAAATATGTCTCTTCTCCTCTCCACAAGGAGAAAAGCTGACAGGAGAATTGCCTCCAGAGAGAAAAGAAAGATAGGTGTCAGTGACACAATCTTCTCAAGTACAGCTACTGTAGCTTGAGAAGGCAGGAAGAATTTGACCTGAAGCTAGGCATTTATCACCTTCTGGTCCAGCTGCATCTTTCCATTCCCTGAAGTGAGTTACTAATCAGAGAACTAGGTACTCTAAATAAAACAGCAAGTATTACTCTGTAGTTCCTTTTCTTCATGCTCTCTACTTGCAAAGAAATAGAGAGTTGCTACCCAGATCTTCTTCATGTCACAGAGGTACAGCATCTTTATCTTTTATCTCTGTTTATCACCAAAGCAGTAGGTGAACATTCAAGAGATGTACTGTTTGACATTATTCACTCGGGGGAATCTCCTGTTTAATGTTTTTTGATCTTTACTGGTTGCTCTTCACAGAATATCCTTTCTTTTTCTGTATTGTTGACACGATACAGTGCTGACATTAATAACCATGTTCTTTGTCCTGTGACTGTAATATTCCTTTGCTGAAACTTCTTCAGAAGCTCCTTAGGTAATATAAAGGAGATGTTTATTTTTCTACTTATGCCTCTGATTTATTTCTTTTTCTTCACAGCCCTGTTCCTTCCTGTTCTTACTTGTTAAGTTGCAAACCCTTCATTCTCTCTTGAGTCCCAGCTGTCTCTAAAAGTCTAATTCATACTTCACAGACTGAAACTCATCCTTACCCCGACTCATGTTCAGGCTCTTTAGAAGAAAGTGAACTTCCTGTGGTATAAACCACATGGAAAGGGTTAGAGACAAACAATATTTATGCAAGCATGTTGTTGCTTTGACAGAGCCATGGGGTGCAAACTGTTAGGGGCCTTTCTGTTTAAAGACTCACAGGACTTTGTGAAGGAGAATACAGGAATCTGTGGACTCACAATGCTGTGAAGCATTTGGAGCCAAAGCTCAAGGGTGGTCTTTGGAAACCTCACAAAAAAAGGTTTTCTGTTTCCCCTCATTCTTTGCCCCATCTGCAGTAAGTCCCTGAGTAGCATGTTTTGATCAAATGGACAACAGCAGGGATAAGATCAGGAGTTCAGGCAGGCACAGGGCCAAGGAGGGGGGATGTGCGCTCACAACACGGGGAGAAAAGGCTGACAGAAAGTTTGGCCAAGAACAAACCTCATCAGAAAACTAGAGCTGTGAGAACTGTAGACAAAAAAAGAATTTGGAAGGAATTCAAGTGAAACAAAGTTTAGAAAGTGAATTGGGACTTCAACACCAAAACTCTGACGTCTTTGCTGAAAAAGGGAGTTAAAATTATGAGAAAGATAAGGAAGAAGGATGAGATGGGGAAGTCTGCCTTTATGCCTCTAATCTCTATTGGCTGCTCAACTTATGTCTTCCACATCCAGCTCACTATCCCAGAAGATATTTGCATCAGAGACATTGAAATACTTCCCAGGGAGAAGAATTAAAACTACACTTTTTTGAGAATTGTGGATCACTGTCCCACTTAAAAAGAGGTCAGGGTGGTTTCTAGACAAGCTTTCATTCTAATATTTATATGGTTAATTGTTTTACTCAAAGAGTCATTAAAATTTCCCTTAATTTTCTTCTCTTTTTTTTCCTCTATTAAACTCTATGGTTTTTGATCCCCAGTTTATCCCATTATCACTACCCTGTTCTAATTATCTTCCTTACTGCCTAAATTACCATACATGCATTCTTTTTCCCCTCCAGGACTTAGCTTCTCTTACTTTGATCTGCTAATTGGCTTTTTAATCATCTCACTTTGTTTTCTTTTCTTTTTGATACTTGAAAAGGAATTATTGACTGTAATGACCTGAAAGGTACCAGTTGGATAACATTGGCTCCTGAGACCTCAGAGCCAGCCCAGATATGCTGATTCCAAGGAAGCCAGTGCAGCTGCATAGTCAAAAGACAGAGCATCTCTACATCTGGGAGTGTGATTTAGGCTCCATATCCAGGGTGTTTGTTGTTTCACCCTGGAACTCTCGTAATTTAAATGTCTGTCTGCAGACATTTGGGCTGAGACTGTCAGTTCACCAAACCTCTGCACACTCTTTGACAGCTACAGCCTGGACATACCGACCCAAATAAAACAAGCTGTGAAATCACGTATCAGTCAAAGAATGAAGTGAAGATAAACCCTCTTTTCTTTCCAAGTGTGGTTCAGACTCTTTGTTCATCTTCAGATCTTTTATTTTGGTCATGTTTCTCTCCTTCCCTCACTTCTTTCAATTTGGTTTCTTTTCCATGCCAATGCTTCCTTCCTTTAATATTACATGTTAAATTCCACAAAGCTCCAGTTTTCTTTTTTTACTGACCCTTTTCATAGACCCCTGCTTTTCCTTTTTACAGTTATGTCTACACATTGTCAAAGTGTGTAGGGCCATACTAGAATGGATTGTGGGCTAAAGATCAAACAGGTAATTGAGAAGTTCATGACTTTTTGGGTTACATATATCCACACGTGCCATTCTGCTGCATGAGTATTTCAGACTCTAATAATCTTCGCTCGACATTCCTGGATTTGCCTAGTGATGACAGCCTCTGTATATTAAGGCTAGTAAATGTCTCTATTGCAAATCACATTTATGATTTTTTAAATGTCTTGAAGACTGTCAGAGGCAGACATCTGAAGGGTGCGATTTCTTGACAGACTGTTTATGTACTAATGTGTAAAATTTCCCTAAAATCTGCTCTGCCATTTCTGTTGCCCGTAGGGTTGAGAAATTCAGTAGTGCCTTATGTTAGTGGCTGTCTAATCGTCTTGAACACAAGTTCTTCCCATTGCACTATCATCATACCATAAAATGCTTCATTGAAGTTTCCTAGAAATAGAAAAGGAGTTTAAAAAGTAAAAATCACCGTTGGGTTTCCCTCTGCAAAATAAAGATTAAATTAAAAAAATTTCAGTGCTTATGTGTAAAATAAGATGTGCATTTGGGAGATTGTTCTTAAATGGGAGAAAACTTTGAATCAAAGTCTTACAAAAAATGAAGTTTAAAGAACCATTTTGTGAATGTAAGGGTAAAATGCTGCCTTTCCTGCACAGAAGACAGGCTGCTCGGGGAAAGAGAGAAGTAAAGCTTATCTTTGTGCTAGGTCAGAGCTTTTTGATAAGGATGGTAGCATAGGAGTGGGCAGATAAACTCATAATGGAATCCACACTATTGTTTTGTTTACTATCTCTCTAGCCAAAGCTGCTGGTGCCCTGACCTCTGTGAATCCTGCCAAGCCATCTCTGAGAAGCTAATCAAGCAGAGAGGAAGGATGGGGGTGAAGAGTCTTAGTTATACTTAAAATTCCTTGGAATAATTGTGCTCAATATTTCATTATGTTTGAATGGTGAAGAATTTTGACCCTATCAATGTGTTTTTGCAGTGAAGCCTTTATTTCTGGCAGGGTTGTGCAGGTATCCAGAGACTAGATATGACCTACCAGATTTCCCATAACACATGATTTTTCCCTGATGTGAGCTTTCAGAGTCTATAGGTCTAAACAGTCCTACCAAGGAGGTGAAGACTTTCAAACAGGGAAGGGTTTATCTCATATCATAGTGAAACAGAACATCAAAATCCTTCATTAAATGGAATGACCATGCAGCTTTCTCTATTTCTGCACTATGGAAAACAACTCTTCTTCCCACCACCACACTTCACCTGGAAGACATAAATTGCTATTTAAGCACATTCACAGTACTTCACTTTGGGGTTATCCTAAACTTAATAAACTTTTTCATTGAAATATTGGTGCAAGAAAGAAAACATATTTCACTTTACAAAGATTCATGTTAAAACAAATAAACAAACAAAAAATGTGTAGAGGGAAGAGAGTGGCCACAGAGAGAATTAGAGGTGAGTTGTCCTGTGAAATGGCTCAGTAATTCTGAGGTGTGACACAGTGAGGTTGTATGCCCAGTTACATCTGTCCAAAGGTATATCAAGCCATAGATAAGAAAGAGATAGCATTTGTATGTGAAGGTAATTAAAAAGAAATCATGAAACAAGTAACAAGATACATTGAAGCAGATAAACTAGCAATCCAAATCCATAACTGGTACATTAAAGAGGAAGCTTTCAATACCCACAAAGAACTGAATGTTTATTAGATACTGGACATTTTATCTCATTAAGAAGACAATGGTAGTAGCTTAATGCATCTCCATGAAAGCAAAGGAATTAAAGAAGAAGTATGTGTTTACTTAGTGCCTCAACAACTTAATATTTTTAGTAATGTAAATGTTTCAATTTCATGGAATATAAGGTGATAAATTCTCTTTTAAATTAATTTTGGCATCTAAGGTTAGAAAAACCTTTATTTTGAAATACATATTTTCTATCACAAAAGAAAACAATCAAATCAAAACCTGATGATATCATTTCACTGCTCTAAAGTCTGAAGAGTACTTAAGATAAACACTAAAGATATCATTATCAGTATATATTTATGTAATAAGTGGAGATGAACAACTACTTCAATTAATCTTAGTTTAGTTAATTTTCCACAGGGTTGTAAAGGTCTCTGAAAGTATTAAGATTTATTATTTCTCAACGTAACAGAACAAAAAAGTAAGGTTATATTTTTTATATGCCTGAATATAATTTTTTTCTTCAACTTTGCCTTGGAAATGCTGTTAATTAATTGTTTGGCTGAAGAAATAAATCAGCAAAACAAACAAAATTCCATGTCTGATGCTAAAAGGATATGTCTGGACTCCTGTACCCTAGAACATGGTCTTATTTTAGAAACTGAAAGACATTCAGCAACAGAGTTTGTCTCCAAATCTGGTGGATTTAAGGAAGGAAGACATTTTCAACCAGTATGGTAAAACATCCTGTGAAACTGAAGACTGAAAGTTTTTTTCTGAGCAAAATTACTGTCCTCTGGTTTGAAGAAAAATGGTCTTCAGAGGCAATAGATGGCATGTTCTATCTATCAATCAATCAGTCATTTGCTTGATCAATGTCTTTCACTCCTTGAAGAAATGACAATACACAAGACTTAGCCGAAGTGGAACAAATGTTCACTTGCTCATCTTTAATGTAAATGTACCTTATGGATTGTTGATCTTTCCAGAGACTACTGCTGTGTTGATTAATTGCTAATGAATGCTAATGAAGGAGTGAGGTGAATATACACAGTGATGTATTTAAGTGATGATTGATTGGATTTAACACTAGCTGTCAGGAGAGTACTTACCACATGCACAACAAGTCCATAAATATGCACAGAACTGTTAGTTGTCTTCCTGCATGTCTCTCTGGTCTTTTAAGTCGATCTGCGACAGGGAGAGAACTGCCCCTCTAGACTTTCACTGCTAAAGTAAATTCATTCCTAAGGAAGGACATCACCTCTCAATGACAGGTTTTAATTAAACATTGATGATCAGTGCACAGTTCCATGACAAAATGTCACTTGCCAAGTTCCCTTCTAAAAGCAGAAGTAAATTTTTAGAAAATTTTAATAATAAAAAAATGCTTAGGAGCCCACAAAAATAGAAAAAGACTCTGCTCGTGAGAGCTCCAAAATACAGAGGGGACATTTGGCTAAACAAAAGAAATTCCATTTCCAATTAAAGAAAAGCAGTACTACGTTATTCCTTTATGAGATGGAGGAAAATAAATTGAAACAGCAAACTTTCTCTGGCAAGTAATACACAGCCTGTTAGAATTTCAGTGGCTAAGAAAAAGACCAGCTACTGACCAAATAAAGAAAAGTTAAAGAACTGTTTGCCTGGATCAAGTGCAAAGGAGGAGAGAATGGGAGGTGAAGGATGCAGTAGAGCAGACCCTGGAGCGAGGATGGGAGATGCTCTGTGGAGATTATTATCAGCTCAGATAAATTGCCCAAGTGCAGAACAGCAGATATTTTTGTCATTTTGATGACAAATTCTTATTGTTCAGAAATCAATACCCAAAATCTCTTGTGCTTGGGTCTTTTGAAACACCTACCATAGCTGAAGTGGAATAGGTCCCCAACACCAGTCTCAGGTGAATTCAGTACAACTATAATGACCATTTAAAATGACCTTTTAAAATTGAAGTTAAAATTCCTTTCTTCAAATGCAGCTCTTTTCCGATAATAAATATACCCTTCAGACAGTCAAGCTAGAACTAATCAAGTTGTTTATTTTATACAGCCCACAAGAAAGGAATAGATAGAAACAGTTACTTCTAAATACTTTGGAGTACTCACATATTATCATGGTTATAATTTTCAACTGCCTTTGATTTTCAAGTCCTTAAGCACTTCCCAGTAGGTATGCAGACCCTCACGAAGAAAATTTAAACCTACCAGTAGCTGACAGCTGGCTATTGAAGGTGGTTCTATACTTGCAGGAATAAGAACTGAAATTCTAACATTGGCAGAAGCATATTCAAATATTTCTATTGATTCACACGATTTCATTTAGAGTCAGCTTTGCTCCTGCTGCTGAAATTTGAATTTACTAAATTGAACTGGCATCCGGGTTTAAGAAATTGGCCTGTTCTTCCGCATATCAAATGGGAAGGGAAACAATATGGTGATGGTGAATTTCCACCTGGACAGCTCTAGTGGTAACCACACCTTGCTGTGGCTGTGCTCCCAGGGAGCTTTGATTGAGCCACAGGCTTTGGCTGTGAATAGGCAGCTGTAAATGGTAGACCCAAACTTTTTGCTAACTGAAGGGAAGGAGAGCATATGCTCTTGTTTTAATGCATAACTTCTCATTTAGAAGAGGAAAATCCACTTCAGTGGTATTCCTGTAGGAAAATCTGTATAATGGAGATGTTAAAAAATTTGTTTTAACCTGTTTAGGCAAAATGGATACATGAGGAAGGGAAAGGCTCTGTATGGCAAAACTTGCTTCCCTGTTATTGGCATCTCAAAAGCAGTTGAATCAGATCAGATGGAATAAAAGAATTTTTTTTAAAAAATTGCAAATTTAAATTGCAAACGGCCTTTAAAATATTGTCTGGTCACAATCTTTCAGTTTTAGGAAAGAACCACATGGGGGAAAAAAAACCCCAAAACCAACCAACTTGATTTAGAGGGAATGTAAAAACCTCAATAATTAACTGGAGAAAAATATAAAACAGTTCAGAAAAAAGGAGGATGTTCATAGTGATTAATGTAAATTAGAAGTTATGAGTAATAAAAAAAGGATAAGTGAGACAAAGGAACATAAGCAGTTGTCTAGGGTCAGTTGATAAGATGAGACAGCAGCATTTTAGACACATTAGAATTGGAAAAAATGCACAAAAGCTGTTGGAAGTAGGGAAAATCCCAGTATTGAAGCATAGTGGACATAATTCTGTCCTGTAGTTACTAAAAAAGTAGTCATATCATATGCTGACAGTAAAATGACTTATGTTCCAATGAAAATATGGAAAAAAAAATACTAACCAGCAATTATTAAAGGTAGATTTCTGAACAGTCACAAACACAATCCATTTGCATACTAGCATTTAGATGAGTTAGTCCAGGAATCATTTGAATCATTCAGCATGTTTTTCAGTATATTAGAAATACAAGAAAGACCCAAGCAATGGAAGATAGTTGCTGAGCTAGAAGAAAAAGAGAGAACACAAAGGAGCAAATGGAAGCAAATATGTTTCTTTAGTATGATGTCAGTTCCAAACAAAAATTACATACGTTTGCACATGATAGGTCTTGGTAAATAAATGATACTACTAGAATCACTCAGCATAGATTAAAAACTCTGCAACCTTAACTAAGTCATCAGTTATTTTTAAATAAGGTTACCCAACTGTCCTAAATATATCACATGTATTCACTTTTATAGTGCATTTATCTTTTTAGTGTTATTGTACAAATTTTCAATTAAGAACACAGACAAAATCCCCAATAGTTGTCAGTCTTTTGTTGGCATAAAATGTTCCTATCTGATATGGCTCAAAATGCAACTGGGAAGAGTGAGGAAGGGGGTTAAGGGTGTTAGAAGAGGTAAAGTTTCTAAAGAAATCGTAAAACTTTCTATCTTACTCATGTGTCAGAAAAAGTTTCTGGCATATTGCTGAAGAAATCCATGTTGAGAGAAAGGAAAATTGAATTCCTTGCTTGGTTTTTGAAAAGTTGACCTGGGTTGTACCTGCTGAATTCCCAAGAACGTGTTAGCAGACCTAGCACAATTTTTTCAGTCCTTCCTTCTCATTCATTTTGCTCTGTTGCTATGCCAGGATTCTGTAGGGATTCTTGCCACTGCCTCCTTCATTATTCAGGCAAATGCACACATAATTCAGCTTCTCTCAAATACTGTGGCTACCCAAATCACCATGTAAAAAGTCTCAGAGTTACTGGAGGTCATCATGCCTTAGGAAGAACTAAAACAAGTAATAGATTTTTTGAGATCTTGTTTAGAAATTTTATTTCAGTTTTATTTTTTTAAGTGACTAAACGGAAAGTGCCTAAAATAGAGTCTTTTTAATTGGTCATTTTTGTTGAAGAGATTTGTCAGAGAGGAGATAAATATTCATCTCTGGATTGGAATGTTCAGGTTATTTAATGACCCTGGATTGGAGATACAGTTTTTAAAAACTGCATACAGCATCTGTGATTGGGGAAGGACTTTTAGGCAATCTTAGCTGTCATTGTAGCATTTTTGTGAATGGGGGACATTTTCAGAGGTGCTGTCTGCAGAGTTTCAAACAGGAGCTGCTTGATATTCCCTTGCTGTGAGGACATGGCTCTAAATCTGAAGCATGCAATTGAATAAATAGGCTGTCATTTTTGGACAGAAGACCACATGAATCTTTGCACTCGTACACACAAAGACTAATTGTAATAGGTCAAGAAAATAATTTTTATTACCTTTCCTCTTGTTTTATTAATCTTGTCTCAACCTGCTTGATCCGCAGCCATCACAGACCATTTGGGGAGCACTGTTCGTGTGTGCTGCATGAGCCATCCTGTGCAGCAGCGCAGTGTTTTATTTTATACCAACTGTATGAAATCAAAGATTTCTTCTGAGCATAATGTGTTTTGGATTTGTGATAGACCCATGTGTCTCACTGAGAACTGCCGGAAAGTTGCCAGGCTGCTCTGTCTGGGCCCTGTGTCCATGTCTGGATCTACATGCTGTCAAGTTCTCTGGTTTTAAACATCCCTGTGATGCAGCGCTCTTCTTAGCTTCTCTGGCACATCTCCAGGAGACCTGCACTGTGTTTGAAGGTGGCAAGACACAGTCCTGAATAATCCTTCTAAAGAGTACTCAGGAATGGGAAGAATTAATCCATCCCACTCAGTGTCTTCAGAGAAGACTGTATGGAATGGAACAAATACATATCCAAATCAATTTGTTTCCACAAAAAACCTCAAACAACCCCACCCCCCACCCAAAACACAACAAAACAAAACAACATAAAAAACTTAGGGCTAATTACGTCAAAATCTACTGCAATGAAGCATCAACAGAGCATAATTTTTTGTACTCATCAGTCAGATGAGATAGACAGCATTATCTCTGTGCTGGGGCATAGCTGGGGCTGAAGAAGCACCCAAACCATGACGGCTTCAGTGATGCTCTGGTCTGGCAGGGACTGAGTGTAGGTGGTCAAAAGGCAGCATGGACCTCACCAAGCCACATGGAGTGGTGGCAAGCGTTTCCCACCATTGATCACTGTGCACGTGAAGCATTGCTTTATTATTGCAATCACTTTGTGATGTTGCAGCAGTCGTTGAGCAGTGGTAATCATAGAAACGGTGTAGCAGAGGGCTCCCATCAGCTCCCATCCCATCCAATGCTCATCAAGGCTGCTTGGAGAGGGGATAATGGCACATAAAAAACCTGCATGGTACTTCTCTTCCCGACTTGGTGTACCAGCTTCTTCCATAAAATCATTAACACAAAATTAAGACCTCAGAAATCACCCAAGGAAGTTTTGACAGAAGGAATGGGCAAAAAACCAGAACATTTACATCCTACAGCTGGCCATGACATTATCTAGTTTGTGTTAAAGGTAAAATCATGGAATCATGAAGAGGTGATTTTAATGGCTTTAAACTGAAAGAATCTAGACTTAAATTAGATATTTAGAAGAAATTCTTAACTGTGAGACTAGTGAGACACTGGCGTGGGTTGCCCAGAGGCTGGGGATGTCTCGACCCTGGAAGTGTTCAAGGCCAGGTTGGATGGGGCTCTGAGGAACCTGATCTAGTGAAATGTGATGTGCTCATAGCAGGGAGGTTGGAACTAGATGATCTCTAATGTTCCTTCCAACCCAAGCCATTCTATGATTCTAAGTCTAAATCAGTCATCCCCGGTATTGCCAATAGCAGATTTTGGATTTACCTAGTCCATGCATCATGATAATCACAGCAGCTAGAAAAGACACAGCATCTGATGCAGTCTTCATAAAGCTAACTCGTCTTGTAGTCTCTTTATACTCAACACCTAATGAATTTTGACATCTACAGTCCAGTCACAATGTACAGTTCTGGTAAAAGCTACTCAAAAAAGTCCTTATTCACTAGTTTCTGAAGTGAGTCGTTGCTTGGAAAAATGGACTAAAGCAAACGGAATGAGCTTTCTACTAAATACTTCTCAGACTCCCTTTTTCCCAACAGCCCCCATAACAGCATGAATTTGAATGTACCCACCAAAGATTTTTTGGTTGCTAATGTCACCCAGTGCCTTCCTCCTGTTAAAACCATAGCACTCACACAGATCAATAAAGAAATGCTTTTGATGTCTGGCAAAAAAAAAAAAAAAAATTGCAAAAGTTACTAGGAAACAAATATTGCTCTTGGTCTGCATTTGTACCACCACAGGATGGACTCACAAAGGCTCAGACTGGTCAACAGAGGTTAGTTTCTAGATTAAAATCTCTGAGGATAAGTGCAGGGATTGAAGGAAGTTTTTACACAGAGAAATATTACATATTAATCTCTATGTTAGATAACACATTTTGTCTGTGAACTTCAGTACGATTTTGTAAAATTGGTCCTACACATGCAGGCAAACTGATTTACTATGTATGGAAATGATTTTATCTTCTCCTTCAGGAAGCACCACACAAGAGGAAGAACAAGACTGGCATTATGGCACTTGTGCTCCAAGCTGCTGAAGGAATTAAGAAGCTTCTCACGTAAACCAGGATATCTCTGAGGATGTTTTCTCAAATGTCTTTAGACTGAGTGTGTTTATTTTGGCCCCAAACTTCTATGCCTAATCATAAAGGAGGCAAACATTTGGATATTAAAAATGGTGTAAATCGGAAGTTAACATTACAAATTCCTTATGCAGAAACATACAGTTGTCACTGCTGGGTTTTGCTCCTCCAGGTCTTTATTCATAAAACTAAACTGAGTCAGTCTCTGTTAACACTAAATTTTAGTTCATTTGGGCAACTGCTGCTGTAACCAGTGATAATTTTTAGATCTGAACGCCTATCTTTCATTCTGAAGAAAAAAATCCTTGCAGTTTTATTATAAAACATAATTTGAAATCATATAAGGTATGAGAAACAATATGAACTCAAAGAAATCAGAACTCTTATGTCATATTACACAACGGTGTTGGTAATACTGCAGATGAGAAATGTACATTTCCTAATATTGATCAATATTGACCACATAGAAGAAACTAAGCTTATTTGAAATGTTAACCAAGTATATTTTATCTATTTAAAAATACATAAATTTTCACATCCATTAAGGTTAAAAGAGACTTCCTCATTAATTTAAATGAAAAATTATATTTGATTTAAATTAAAGTTGCAGAGCAGAATGTTCTGGTGCTGTCTTTAGTATGTTCATATAATATTCAGGTTAGTGCTTCCTTCTTTGCTTAGTTTTAAAATTTGGTTTGGTTTAAAGATGTTTTTCAAGTGGTTGAAACATCCCCCACCAAGTTCAGGGCTGCCTCAAACGCCCCCATTCTGTGAAGCAGTCTGGTTAGAATCAGCTCAGCTATTGCTGTGCTGCATGAGGAGAATACTAGCTTTTCAAAATTTGTCCCAAAGTCCAAGATTTTTTCCTAAATTTTCTAGTTCAGTGGGATGTTGGACCATAAGTAGGAGTTCTGTAATCTTCAGCAATGGAAATTAGAGAAAAGGCATTTCTTCCCGTGCAACCCTCATCTATAATCTCAACCTGGCACACAATGGCAGACAGTGCATCCTGAGAGCTCGGCCCTTCCTTTTGAATGTGTTCCTGATCCCATGGCTCCACCCACTGTGTATAATTGTGAAGTTTTTTGGGATAGATTTACAGCATGAGGTCTAAACTCAAACAGTTTTGCTGATTTCTAGCAGGTGTGATCTGAAATATTCTTGAAGTGGATATTTAGAAGTATTGGTGGATCTGATCGTCTGAGTTCTGAGAAAGTTTTGGATTTGGGGTTAAGTCTCAATCTGGCAAAAATTAATCATATGATAGTCTTACAGTCCTTCCATCACTACAGATTACATTTTCCATGTTTTCCTGAAGTAAGCCAGTAATCCAACACAGTTCCCATGTTTCCTGTTAGAGAACAAGTAACTGCTTCAAAAATTTCAGGTCTTTCTTTAACAGAAAAGAAATTCTTGAGCTCATATGCTTTTTGTAGCAATACCACTCTTTTTGATGATCCTTACAGAGGCCCCCACCTTATTAATATTTAATCTTGGGTTTAAAATAAATCATATTATTAGTTTCTTTTAATTTACTTCAACTATCCCTGTAGTTAAATTTCAGAGGCACAGGATTCATTTTAGACCTAGGAAATGGAGAATTAAATGAAACCAGAGATAAAAAAACAGAGATAAAAAACTGATGTACTTCAGGTTTCCTTTTCTCCCTCTGCAGCTCAAAACTTGAGATTTCTGTTTTGTTTCATTTGTTCCCTAATTTATTTGACACTTTTTTAAAACAAAATGTGGCAGGTGAGTCACAAGTAGATGGCATAATATTCTTCAGCAGCTTATTCACCCCGATCATGTGAGCCAAGCTTACAATGGAAATATCTGTTAAGTGGTGAGAACATTTTGTCTCATGCAGAGAACAGCATGTCTCTTATGAAGGCTCATTATCTGAAATCAGGGGGACAAGAGAAGTCACCAGCAATAGTACTTGCAAGTGAATGGGGTTACTGAGACAAAAAATGTCATCAGCTGTCCATGAAAAATAAACTAAAATGTTGATGTAAGGATGGACAGTCAGTCTTTCATCACTGTGTAAGACTGCATTTTAGAAGAAATATCTGTATTAAATAAAAATAAACTTACCAAACATACTACAAGGGAATAGGCTGGCTTTTCCGAGGTTGATAGTTTCTGTCATAAAATTTTCTGGCTTGTTAAAGTCAATCTTTCTGTCGTACTTCTCGCCTACTGTGCCTCTGCTTGTGTTTTAAACCTCATTGACCACAGCATAAAGGCAAGCTACATCTCTTGTCCTGTAGCTCCACCCCATTTTTCACTCTCAAGGTTTAAAACACATTGGCAAGACAAAGGGCATTATCTGGCTTTACAGTTCCCTAAGCTGATCCAGCATATGACAGTACAGCCAGGATAGCTGAGTGTCCACTGGTACCCTGCCTTCAGATAAATTTACAGCATCAACCACCTTATACACTTGTATTTCTATTATACACAGATGGTCTTTCTACATCAATTATTAAGTCAGTTACAATAGGGCAAACATAATTTAAAAATGCTTTGGATCTCTACCATATGGAATCACTATAAATAATGCTATATGCTTAATAAAAATATCTGTCCCACAACTAAGGACACAGAGGATTCAACTTTCTCTTTTAACAGTTACACCTAGCTTGGATCAGGTGTTCAATACATTTCTGTCTCTGTTCTTTTGATCATCATTTACTTACTCAAAGCCAACTGTTTTCTCCAAAGAAGAGCACAAGAAAGAAATATTGGTTTATTAATCTTTTCTGAAACTGATGCATTCTTGAGCTGAGCACTCTCTGAGCTCAGAATGATTTACATTCTTGTTTATTCCAAAAGGGCTTTATATTTTCTCACCACTACCCTCCTAGCAGTCCAAAAGATTTTCAAAGTGATAAAACCCTCATCTATTGAACAGGTGAAGTTAAATATATTCTTGTTCTATTTTCAAGATTAGGCTCACTCTTTTCACAGCTTTTTTTTTTCCCAGTGAATTTGAAAAACAAAGGAAAGAACACAAATAAATGAGCTGCATTACACTTTTTTCATTACTTTCTTTTTTTGTTTGTTTTTGACATTGAACACAAATCCATCCACTAGAAGGTGCAGGACCAAAGTTTGAGGTCTTTTATCCTTATGTAACACCACTCATATTATTTAGCAGTTCAGTACCATAAGGCATCTTGGCTTAAAATCCATACACAACATGCTAGCATGGCTTTTCTGCAGCCAGCAACTTTTGATGCTTGGTAAACAAATTGCTTAATAGCACAATATATTGCTTTGTATACTATAAAATAATTAGGGTATAAAAGGCACTTCTGAGTTTTGATGCTTCTGCAGTAGTTAATCTCCTGGTAAGTTCCCTGGGATCTTGGGACAACCTGCTGCTGACTGCTCCTAGATTGTGTTTGTGTGCTTGTGTTGCTGCTGTGTCCCCATGTTGCCCTGGCTCAGCATGAGTTTTGAATGCAGATGACATGCAGGGAGGGCTCCATCTCTAATGCATCATTTCACTGATGTCCTCCTCTGAGACCAGTGTGAAGCTTTGATGTCTGCAGGATGGGGCTGCATTTCCGTGTATGCGGCCACATGACCAAAATCAGAAGGCTGATCGGGGCATGTATGTGTATCAAAGGCTTACATGGAATTTTAAGTAGCTGAAGAAAGTTAGTTAAATTTAATTAACTGAGAGTATTAGCTGCCTCCCTAGACTTCCTCCTCCCTCCCACAACTGTGCATTTGAAGGAACTTGATGAGAAGCTATATGGCCTGATCTAGCATAATGAATAAAGAAAGCTGACTGCCTACAACTTGCTGCCATGTCTTCTCTGTCCCCTTTGGGGGAACAAAACAGAGACACGTGAGAGATCTCTAAATTTGTTGACGCAATGGGACATTTCTTACCCCTCTTTTCTTTCAGCCCACTGTCCAAGTCACAAGGAGGTCATTTAGAAAGAATTATTTTTCGTTTCCCAATATAAATAATGGCCTTTGCTTGTCTAAATCCAGGTCAGGGCAATACCATCCAGTCAGCCAGTGAAGTCTCCCACCTGCACACCCACTCTGGCCCAAATGAGGAGCAACATGTCTCATATTGGTGCAGGAGAGCCACAGCAGATAGAAGGCAACACATGGCAAATCCTGCTGTGCCAGGGAGGGATAGAGCAGCAAACATCCAGTGACCTCCCTCCATGCAAGGACAACTTCAAAAGGTGAAAAAGGGCCAGGAAAGCAAGTTCCATCCTCAGCCCTACTTTGGGAGGAGAAGAGATCTGTTTTCTTCTTTCTTCCATTCTTTAGGTATATTTCTACCCACAGCTAGAGGCAAAGTAAGGAAGAGAGAAAGGAAAACCTTCCAGCAATGTGTGGTCTGTCCCAGTGAAGGAGACAATATTCCCTGTAGCCAGTAAGGCCAACTGAGGTCCCACACCGATTCAGGTGAGACTTCAGTACTTCTAATGGCAAAACACACCAGTGATGACTTAGAAGCTATCCAGCAGTTTAGATTATGGTATTAGTACTAGGCAGTAAAAAAAGGGACATATCCAGTTAATGAGTGGTGTTTCTACTCACCCATAGATATTCAGGGTGCAGATTTTGTCCTCAGGTCCTGAGAGATTTACAAGTCACAGTGCAGACTTTCTCCCAAATACCTGATGGATTCATGTCCACTAACAAATAGCTTGGGAAAAGTCTGGGCTAAGTTGTCACAACTTCCAGGACATGAAAAGCTAGGCCTGGCGTCAATGCACATTGCTGGCATGTTCTCTGATTAAATCAAACTTTGGGCAGCTAGAGTTGTAAAACAGGCAATAAACCTTTTATAACATATCATAAATAAGAATGCTCATGCTGACGGTTTGATTGAAATGGGCACTTCTTCATACCTCATATTTTGTGATCTATTGGCTCCTGCACTCTTTTCTTTACAGCTACATCAACTGGATATTTCCCCATACTTAGGGAGGGAGGGAAGCTTATAGAAGGAAGTATATTTTCTGGAAGTAATTAGTATGCAAGCCGCTTAAAGTCTGGAGGTTACTATTCTCAAATGTTGCATACACATCATTTATTATTCTACGCTTGTGAATAGGTGGGTTTGTTATGTGGTATACTAGAAACACAGCAAATGTTACCAAAAACTAGTGTGATTCAAAGGCATGAATTTGCTTCTTCCTTCCTCATTCTTTCAGTTTGCCTTCTTGAAATATTCAATGAATTTTTTCATTAATGGGAGTGTTCTTAGATCTATTCAGTTATTTACAGGCTCATCTGTGGCACTTATCACTGGAATTTCAGCAGCCCTGAGAGGAAGGCATGCATTCATTCCTGCATTGAGCAAACAGGGAGATTAGGTACTTTGCCCTTAACCCCAACCAACCACTCTGTGACAGATCATCCTCCAGCAGCCCCAGGCCCTGCACAATTTCAGATGTGACCAGGGAGAAGGACTGGGGCATAGGATTGAGCATGGCTCTAGCCCAGGAATGGGAGAAACATGAGATGTGGACCAGGAAGAGCTGGTTAAGACCAGTGCTGTTGAGACCAGGTCAGCTGAGTGCAAGAACATCTCAGCCTGCTCCCAACCCCATGACATGTCTTTACCAGATCTCAAAGCATGCCTAAAGAAGGCTGAGCGGGCATCAGAAATTGAAGGGACTCCCACTTCAGCTCTTGCAGAGTAAAGCTGGTGGTATTACTCCCAGTAGTGGTGTGAAAGCTACAAAGCAGAGAGGGGTTCTGTTGTCATCCTTGAAGTGAGGAGCAGTCAGGAGAAGACAGTTGCCTTTATGAAACTTAGGGGTTGAACAACGTATATAATTTATGTTACACATTTCCTGTTCCAAACTCGTGCTGATGGGCAGACGCTTGTGTGCTGTAGTAGTTCATTGCAGGATTTCCTCTGGCACTGACAACTTGTATGACAATTTGCAGCCCGGAGTGGCATTTAATGGCCACATTTTTAAACTGTTAAACATAAAGGTTTCTATGGGAAACACAAACTGTATTGGGTTTGCATGGCCAGGTTTTGATAGTGGGGGGGGGCTACAGGGGTGGCTTCTGGGAGAAGCTGCCAGAAGCCTCTTCCATGTTCAGGAGAGCCAATGTCAGCCAGCTCCACGACTAATGTGCCACTGGCCGAGGCTGGGCCAATCAGAGATGATAGTAACAACTCTGTAATAATGTATTTAAGAAGAAGAAAAAAAGTTACAGCACAGTTGTAATTGAGTCCAGAGAAGAGTGGGTTGAAAACATGCGAGAGGAAAAATATTGCAGTGGTTGACGCTACCATTGAGTAGAGCAGTGGACTGCAAGGTCTCAAGCCCTGATAGACAGCCACCAAGGGCACAGAGGTTTGACCCCCACCTACAGTGAAGGTGAGCTCCCACAAGCCCTAGGGTTACTGTTTTAAATGTTGTCATTTTATTGGTTTACTCGTTCCCCTCCCCATTTTATGTAAAAGACTCATACATATGAATAGTCCTTGTTTAATATTCATGGTTTCTGGAAAGTTCTTTCTCCCTTGACACCCCATTGGCTCCCTGCTCTTGCTCCCACCTCCAAGTTATCCCCATTGGTTGTTGCATTGTGAACTCCACCCCTCTTGCCCTCTTCAATTGGTTGTTTCCCTTTTCTCTGCCCCACTTTCCGAGAGTATAAGAACCCTGGACCCTACCCTTAAATTGCTCTTTGTTCCTGGACCTTCCAGTGATTAATAAATGTCCTGGAACCCACACAGAGAGCCTCTTCCTGCCTCTTTATCTAGGCTTGCACGCATGCTCACATCTGCAGTTTGGGGCTTGCTCCCTTATCTGGGAAGCCAGCCGAGAAGATCTGCAGCAACTCGCTCCACGATGTCTGCAGGAATAGACACTGCACCTCCTCAGGCAACCCCCAAACAGCGCCAGAACAACTCTGCAGACACCAGTGTAAGTGAAGAAGGAGGGGGAGGAGATACTCCAGGCTGGAGCTGGGATTCCCCTGCAGTGCCTGGCGCAGACCATGGTGACCTGTGCCCCTGCAGTCCATGGAGAAGTACAGGGATGCAGAGAGCCACCTGCAACCCTTGGAGAAGACCCACACCAGAGCAGGTGGATGCCTGGAGGAGGCTGTGACCCTGTGGGAGGCCTGTGCTGGAGCAGGCTCCTGGCAGGGATCTGCAGACCCATGGAGAATGGAACCCATGCTGGAGCAGATTTCCTGGTAGGACTTGTGACCCCACGAGGGACCCATATTGGAGCAGGCTGTGCCTGAAGGACTGCACCTTGTGGAAGAGTGACCCACCTTGCAGAAATTTGTGGAGATGTATTGCCTGGACGCACCTTGGGGAAGCTCATGGACAACTATCTCCCATGGGAGAGACCCCACAGCGGAGCAGGGGAAGTTCTCGTATCCCTGAGCATCGGCAGAAACCACAGATGATGAACTGACCATAACCCCCATTCCCTGTCTCCCTGCACTGATGAGGGGGAGGAAACAGCTGGGAAGGAGGCAGGGGTGGGGGAAGATGTTTTCAAGGTCTTATTTTACTTCTCATTATCCTGCTCCGATTTTGTTAGTAATAAAATCAATTAATATCTCTAGTTCCAGCCCATTTTGCCTATGTTGGTATTTGGTGAGTGATCTCTCCCAGTCCTTTTCTCAACTCATGAACCCTTTGTTATACTTTCTCTCCCCTGTCCAGCTGCTGAGGGGAGTGTTAGAGAGGCTTTGGTGGGTGTCTGGAATCCAGCCAGCATCAACCCACTACACAAACATGGCCCAAATTCTGGCAGCACTGCCTTAATTAGCACAGCACTGTATAAATCACAGCTTTCTGCCTGTCACAACCACTCAAGGCCCCAGTGAGACTCCAGGACAGGTCAATGTGTAGGGATGATTGCAAGGAGAGTGACAGTGCACATCTGAGCTCCTGTGGTTTCAGTTGCAGTGATTATTAATGTGAGAAAGCCAGAATGATGGAAAGTGGCCCGAGTTCCAGTAGAATTTATAGCCCTTAGTGCCAATGTCCCTCAGCCTTGACCAGCTGTTACACACCTGGAAGTGTAACACTGAAATATTCTCCTTCAATTTATCTTTCTTATTCCTTATGAGACTAATGATGGACAGAGCAATATGTAACATGATTATAGAGGCCCACTTGCAGGTAATGAATTTCATGCAGAAATACTACACTCTGCTAAAAATACTTTCCAATACAATATCTTAAAGCTACAGTATCTTAAAGCTACATTATACCAATAGCAGTGTTTTGGCCCCATAGGAACAGCATTTTGAGTTTTCTTTTTGTTTCTTTATATGTATATAAATATATCTATATATGTGCAAAAGATGACAAGATAATGAAAATGGAAGTAATTAGTACTCTAAAAGTAATTCGCACCACAAAATGGTTAAAACGTGTAAAAGGTTACACAAAACATATTCTTGAGTGCAGGTTATCCTACATCTCCATGGATCAATTAGCAGTCTCAATTTTTAGGTACTTCCAGGGATCATCCAAAACTGAGGCACCCAAATTATTACAAATGAGTGTATAATTCAATGTCACATAATATCACAGAATCATAGAACAGTTTGAGTTGAAAGGGACCTTTAAATGTCATCTAGTACAACCCCCCTGCAATAAACAAGGACATCTTTAACTAGATCAAGTCACTCAAAGCCCCATCCCACCTAAACTTTAACATTTCCAGGGATGAGGCATCTACCTCTCCTTTAGGCAACCTGTGCCAATTCCTCTTACTATTTTTCCAGAGATCACTGAAGTTTGATGCTGTTGAGACAGAAAGATGCATCTTTTTAGGAATATTTTCTTGCTCTGCTACATGTGACAAAAGTCTTTGTCCTCTCATCATCATTCATCATATCCATCATCCAGGCTGGATATCTGTATTTCATTGAATCCATGCAATACATTTTGTCCTTGCACCATCTAGAGTTTGAAAACTAGAAAAAGGGGGGTTTGAATAGGGAAGAATTTTGAAAGAGATTTTTGTACCACTGAAGCCAAGGAAAATCTTGCAGATTTTTTTCCTAAGGTCTGACTACAAGTTTAACTGAGTCATTTTGGATTTATTAGAGCGTAATATTTATCTATTGATAAGTGATGCTGGGACTGGAAAAAAGACACGAGAGAGGATTACTTTTTTATATTTTAATCTGAAGTCATTATTGTGGGTAGGAATTTCATGAAATTGTGTTGCCTGATCAACTTAGTGGCCTTTGTTTATGGATTAACTATATCACTGGCAAGGGAAGAAATATGGATGTCCTCTATATGGACTTCTATAAGGCTTTTGACACGGTCCCATCAACATCCTTCTCTCTAAATTGAAAAGGTATGAGTTTGATGGGTGAACTGTTTGGCAGATGAAGAATTAGTTGGACAGTCACATCCAGGTGGTAGTGGTCAAGGACTCAATGTCCAGATGGAGCTCAGTGATGAGTGGTGTCCCACAGGGCTCTCTATTGGGACTGATGTGGTTTACCATTCTCATCAGTGACATAGAGAGTGGGATCGAGTGCAGCCTCAGCAAATTTGCAGATGACACCAAGCTGGGAGACAGAATGCTATCCAGAGAGACCTGCACAAACTCAAGAAGTGGTCCCATGGGAACCTCCTGAGGCTGAACAAGGCCAGGTGCACCTGGGTCAGGGCAACCCCCAATATCAATACAGGTTCGGGATGCAGAGGCTGAGAGCAGTGGTTCCAAGAAAGACTTGGGGATGCTGTTGGATGCAAAGCTGGACATGTCCCTGCCCATGGAGGGCTGTTTAAAGTCCTTTTCAACCCAAACTGTTCTATGAAGATATTATGATGAGGAAATCGTGATAGACACAGACCTGTAATCAGTCTCCAATATGCCTTCACTTGATATATGATTTCCCCATGTAATAACAGTAGTAATCAAATTGTCCCATCTTTTTTCTTGAATGAGAATCATGCTTTCTCTTTCTTCCCTCCTCTCAGATATTGTTTAACATCTCCAAATGTATTTGTTTATAATTACTTATCTAGCTTTGGTAAAACCAGAGGATTTTAAAATTAACTTAATACAAATGCAGAAAAAATGTTTTGTATGTATTTTAAGTCATTGCTAGCTGTTTGTTAAAGCCTTTTCATGCCTTGTTGAGATCTTGAAATAATATATTTAATAAAATCGTGGCGATGACTCACAGCTTCTCTAATAGAGTTGTTTTCATTTATGTTGTATACAGAAACAGCTCTGTTAATAAAAACCATATATAAATAAAGTAGCTCCAGAAAGGAATGCTGATTTGTATAAGAAAACCCTGGACAATTAGGAACTAATGTCTGTAAAATATTCTGCTGCCACAAGATACACACAAACTGATTGAAGACAGACACTTCTATGAGAATCTTGTTGAGGCCAGCTTTATAAATAGATGCTCAGTAACAGTAGACCAGATGTTCAAAATGAATTGTCAAGCAAGGTTTCTTGTAATCAAGCTGAAGAAGGCCATCAAAGCAATTGTTTCACAACTCCAGATCACATTCTGAGCCTGTTAGCCTATTGTCAAAGGATGTTCTTGGAGATGACGAAGTGCTCTCTCCTGTCAGAAAAGCCAATGCCACTTTTGGAAGACTGACTGAAATAAAAGATTGGACTGATTTGTTATACAGCTGAATGTAAACAGGGCATTTTGTGCTTCCAAGGTGCTTCTTTAGAGATGTGACTCTTGCAAGGGTTACTGGTGAGCTATCATACAGTATTGCATCCACCAGTTCACTCATGTGGGCACAGGTTGAGTGGTTGTGCTTCTAACCAAAGAACTTCTAACCAAAAAAGCAAAAAACATGAGTCTTTTATTCCATTACTGTAGACACCTGAAAGTCAAGTGTCTGGTTTAAAGATCAGGCTCCTCATGTAGTCACTGGAGAAAAAGTTGCCTCCAAAGTGTCATTTGTCTCCTAAGTTAGGTATGAGTCACTTTCTGATGATAGCTGTCACTCTCCAATGGCTATAGGAACTAAACCCTTTATCTATCAGGGATGTGACATGATCTCAAAAGCCAAAACTCAGAGGTACATCTGCTAATATCTTTTCCCTTAAGGAACTCTACAGAAGGACCAAAAGGAATTTGTATCTGAAAAGTGAAGATCTCTTAAGAGTACACATTTTTTAAACAGTCAAAAATCTGGATGTGCTGGGCAAAACTGAGTTGAAACAAATGGATTTGGAACCAACTGTTTCTGCTCTGTCCTTTTTTCCTTGCATGCCAATTCATTTCCTTCAGAGTTTCCCTTAATCCAGCAATTGTATGTGACTTTCCAAGTCACAATGAATTCTAGAAAATATTTTATGAGTCCTTTGGAGAAGTCGCTTTCTTTCCATCACCTTTAAAACTTTGTGTTTTAGCTCCAGTCTGAACTCAGTTTGTCTGTCCTACGTTGTATTTCAAAATTTTCCTACTTGGGTAGTATTTGGTTGCTGTATGGTAAGGGAAAGTCTCTTCTTTGCTCCAGAGATTCCACTTAACCCAGAGTGGAGACAGGAACGGTAAAGCAGTAGCCTTCTTCCCTGTTTTTCTACTTTACCAGGAGTTAGGTGAGAAAACAAGTTGCATTTGATTTGCTGTCCTGGGGTAACATTATGATATGAAAATATGTGTCCCATTTCGTCTGCTCTGGAGGCTGGCTCTGGTGCCTTTAAACTGAGCCTGCGAGAGGGAAGAAAAAGAACTGTGATACTTTTGTTTTAAAAACAAAATTGGTGTTCAAGCACAGACAGGCTACTGGGGATTGACTCGGCGGCAGTGGGGAGTGGAGTACGCTCGCTTTCCAGCCTGCTTTCGACTCTTTTCTCCGGAGAGAGTTTTCCTGGGATCTTTTTGGAATTTTTCCCTTTCTTCTTCTTCTCTTCGGGACGGTTGCACAACATCGGAGCACACCGGGAGACTTTTCTTCCCAGGCCCCAGTAGGGGCCTTCCCCCGACAGCCCTGAGGAGGAGGATATAGACACTAACACCTACACCAGACTCTGAAATCTTTCCAGGTTTCTCTCCACAGTGAGAGATTTTATTATTTAGCATTATTATCCTTTTCTGTGTGTTCTGTTAAATAAATAGTTTTTATCTCTTTCACTTTCCTCCGAGGAAAAATAATATTTTTTCCCGAACCTGGTAGGGGGAGGGGTGGTGGCAACCTGTTTTTTTCCCTCAGGAGATATTTTCTTCCAAATTTGGCCAAACTGGCACATTTGCATAAGCAGAATAATACTACTTAACTTTGGATTTGTATGTGGAACTAAACAGCAAGCTTTCCGTGGGAAGACTGTAATGTGTGTGGGTATGCCTGGTGTTTTCCTTCCAATATGGTAACAAATTCCACAGACAAATTCTGCAGCATGTAGGGAGAAGTATTTAATTTACTTGCTTTAAATCTGCTGCCCAGAAATTTTGTTTAATTGTCTTTGAAAATAATAAGAATATTTTGGGAAATATTGAATAAACATTCTCCATTCTTCATCACCATATTACTTGTAATTTTATGTATCTCAGTCATATCCCTGTTAAGTCATCACTTTCCTAAAAAAGGTCATTGTAGTTTGCAGAATCAAAGACATGAGAAGGATTACAGAACCAATCCATGTTGGAAGAGACCACTTTGGGTCATCTGGTCCAACCTCCCTGTTCATGCAGGGTCATTCTAAAGCACGTGGCACAGGATTGTGTCTAGATGGTTCTTGAATATTTCCAGTGAGGGAGACTCCACAACCTCTTTGGGCAGCCTCTTCCAGTGCATGGTCACCCACATAATAAAGAAGTTCTTGCTCGTATTCGGGTCGAAATTCCTGTGCATCTGTTTCTGCCCATTGCCTCTTGTCCTATCACTTGGCACCACCGAGAAGAGCCTGACTCCATCCTCTTGACACTCTCCCTTCAGATATTGATATACACTGAGGCTGCACAAGGGCTGAGTAGAGGGGCAGGATCACTTCCCTCGACCTGCTGTCAATTCTCTTCCTAATGCACCCCAGGATACCTTTGTCCTTCTTGGCCACAAGGGCACTGCTGGCTCGCAGACAGCTTGTTGTACACCAGGACCCCCAGGTCCTTCTCCACACAGCTGTTTTCCAGCAGGTCACCCCCATCCTGTGCTGGTGCCTGGGGTTTTTCCTCCCCATGTGCAGGACCCTGCACTTGCCTTTGTTGAATTTCACGCAGTTCTCTCCCCATCTCTCCAGCCTGTCGAGGTCCTTCTGAAGGGCTGCACAGCACTCTGAGATATCAGCCACTCCTCCCAGCTTTGTGTGGCTGGGGAACTTGCTGAGGAGGCCTCTGCCCCTTCATCCAAGTCATTGATGAAAAGTTAAACAATACTGAGCCCAGTACTGAACCTTGGGGGACACCACCAGTGACAGGCCTCTAACTAGACCCTGTGCCACTGATTACAGCCTCTAGGATCAGCTGTTCAGCCAGTTCTTAAACCACCTCTCTGTCCACTCACCCAGTCCACACTTCCTGAGTTTGCCAGTGAGAATGTNCTTCCTGAGTTTGCCAGTGAGGATGTTCTGACAGTGTTGAAAGCCTTGCTGAAGTTAAGGTAGACAATATCCACTGCTCTCCCCTCATCTGTCCACGCAGTTGTATCATCATAGAAGGCAATCAGGCTGGTCAAGCATGATTTGCCTTTAGCGAATCCGTGCTGACTACTCCTGATCATCTTCTTATCATCCATGTAGATGGTGATGGCCTCCAGAATGAGGTGCTCCATCACCTTTCCAGGGACTGAGGTGAGGCTGACTGGCCAGTAGTTCCCTGTGTCCTTCTTGCCCTTTTGGAAGACTGGGGTGACATCTGCTTTCTTCCAGTCCTCAGGTACCTCTCCTGATCTCCACAACCTTTCAAAGATGATAGTGAGTGGCCTCACTGCAATGTTAGCACAAGTGCTGGAATTTCCCTTATTGCTAAAAAACAATCATGCAGCAAAAAAAGGACAAAATTATTACTAAATGTTACCCATAGTTATGGAAGTCTGAATATCCCTGAAGGTTTTCAAGAGATGTGTAGATGTTGTTTAGTGGTGGATTGGCAGTGTTCACTTAGTGGTTGGACTCTATGAACATAAAAATCTTTTCCAACTGAAACAATTTAATGATTATCTGACTTCATGTCTTCTCCAAGTAGCTTGGATCTTAATTTTAAAACCTTCTCCAAAGGAAAGCAAGAAAAGTTTTATATACCACTCTTAGCAGTAAGTAAAAAAAAAAGTGTGCTATATAGTGCAGTTGACGAAATGCCATTGTTATTTTTCAGCATTATTCTGCCATATGTTTAGAGTCACTGGGACTGCAGTGCTGTGAATACCAGCCACACAAGCTATCAATTAACTGCTCCTGAATGCCTCCATATTCTTGCTATACATCACTGTGGCTTCTCTAACCTTTGCAAGATGTTTTCTTCAGTCTTTTTGAACAGCATTTGGATGCTGTTGGTAATTTGAAGTCTCATCATTACAGTGGCACCATGGGAACATATTCATGGCCTCATACCCCATTGCAGAAGGCTTTGCACAGATCTAGGTATGGATACAAAATTGCTCCCAACTGCGTATAATTTAAAAACTAAGACAAAATACTTCAAATTCACATAAAAGTGGGATTCTTCTCAATAGTTCCCGATAGTGCAGCTGCAGATATTGACAGGTGAGCTAGTGATCCTCCATTTCCTTTGCAGCTATTGAAGAGAAACAGACACTCTACATATCAACTCATTGGATCTGACCTGGCATTGCTTTGTTTCTTTCTATCTTCTACAAAGCAAGTTGAAACGAGCTGTTTCACAGATACCTACATCTAGAGATGCCTGCATCTGGTCAGATATAAACCATACACACAGACACAGTGATCAGCAAGATGGTGATGGTCTCAATATGGTGCTAGCCAAGTAGGTTATACAGAAAAAAAAAACCCCTACCTTAAAGTGGCTCAGTAGGTGCTTTGGGGAAACATTCATAAGGATAACTCTGAGAAAGGTTAGTGTTTTCATTGAGAAATAAAATTATGGGGTCTATATGAGAGCCTTAGATGATGGGGTAGGTAAGCAATGTATCTTAGAGAAGTTAGAAGAAAAGACTGCAAGAATGAGTTATGACATGGAGTGGGGAACTATAAATATCTCAACAGAAAATCACATCCATTTAAGAGCGGCATAGCAATATTGTGCCAATGAAAAGCAGTTGTGGAGTTTGAGGAACAAGTTTACAAGGAAGAGAGGCTAAGAGGTGTGTTTTAGCTGTCTTCATCTTGGTCTGCTTGTTGAATTTTAAGAGAAAATAAAAGATTTTAATTTGGACATGGGGAAATAGACATGCAGTAAAAACATACCTTTTTGTCACAGACACATTGGCTGGTTCACAGATGACATACAGCAGAAAGTGAGAAGAATCAAATCAAAAGTATTATAAAAAACAGGGCCTTACTGAGCACCACTCTAATCTCCCTAGTATGGAGGAGAACAAGAAAATCTTCCAGAAGACTTCCAGAACGAGCAGTTAGGTATACAGAAAGAAAATGAAAAGAAGAAAAACCTTACTGAAGCTTTAAAAAAGAGAATTTTTTCAGAAATATGGGCTCATTTGTGTTCAAGTCCAAGGCACCAGACTGTCATGAGGGAGAAGTGAAACTCCACATCGCAGCTGGAGCTCAGAGGGGAACAGAGAAAGAATGGACGGGGGCTGGAGAGGCAGATTGGTGTGAGCTGGAAAAGAGTTAACTTGTTTGTATGGTTATGGAAAAAGAGCCAGAGTATACTAAGAAGCTAAGGAGAAGACTAAGAAAGGATATGGGATAAGGTGGCAATACTGGAACAGCTAAGGCTTAAGAAGAAAAGGCATAGAGGAGCTGCCTGCATTATGCAAGAAAAAGGAAGGTCAGGGTATATTGTGTTTTGTATTTATGTATTAAATATATAATTTTTCCCTGGGAGAAATGGAGAATTGTAGTGTAGGCAGAAAGATAAAAGCAGGAATGCGGAGGGGGTAGAAAAATGAGTGACAAGTGGTGAAAAGACAGCTGCTATTACAGGTGTAGGCACAGTGGAAATAGCAATTTATCTCTGAAAGTGACAAAGACGAGATTGTCTGAGATGAGATCTAGAACAAAGTAAGCAACGGTGTTTTACAAGCCATTTTTAAAGGTCATCTTGTAATTTTTTGCTGTGATACCTTGAGACAGATGAAATCCATTTATAATTTGATAATTCAAAAGGACACTAAAAGTGTAACCTGAATTTACAGTTCATTGGAGCACTAAAGGAAACATCAGCAAAGCTGTATTATTATTATTTTTTAAAGTGGCAAAAATACGGTCACAAAACATTAACTGAGTTTTAGGCTAGACTGGTACTTTGATCTTCCTGATTATAGTTTTTTAGAGAGTCGGAGCTAAAATCTACACAGACGCACCACTTATCTCCATGATTGAAGAAAGTGTATCCAGTACTTTCAAAAACACTTACGTACTTTAATAGCATAAAATGTTGTTAAAAATATTTTTTGCTTGAAAAGTTCCTCCAGAAAAATCTTCAAATCCTGGTATTCCATAAATACAGAAATTTTTGTCATTTCACTTCAGTAGAGTGTTAAAGAGCAGAGCTATACAGGTCTGTTTAATGCGTATCTGTAGGTATGTCACTCGATGCAATACCGGTTAGAGTGGTTAAAGCATACTGTCAAGTTTTGGATGCAAATGACTTTTGTCACTAAGAAAGCCAAAGTCAAAACCAAAACTATTTTAAGAGTGCTGGTTTCAGCATAACCATCTTGGGTCCCAGCTGGCAAAAGGCTCTTTGGAAGCAGGTTGAGACACTCATTCTATGAGAAAAGCAGATTTAAGTCCCTCTTCTGTCTGATTTAGAGGGGTAATTCTGGGTGACTAATGGATGCTTTTGGCTGAGTACCCTCCAGCAGTTCCTGAAAGGCTTGGCAGTTTTTATTCAAGCTAGGAACATTTCTTTTCCGAATTTCAAAATGTTCAAAACAGCTTGATAATGACTAGCGACAAACTGCTAGATCACATACGGAAGGCTCTGGTTTATTTTTTTTTTCATTTACAGGTGAGACCCTAGGGATTTGGTTTTTACCTTTTAAAGATGAAAATCCTGTAGCCTCTTCATACAAAGCTCAAGAGTTATGTAGATTCCCTAAATAGAAAGAAGTTAGAAGTGCACATGTAATTACTTCAGATCCATCTGTAAAAACATGAAAAAGAGAAGTACAAATCTCACAAATCTAAACAAAATCTTCTTCTTTTTAAAAATGTATGTTCACGTCTTCAATCGTGGTCAGCAACTTTAGGCAGCTGGGGCCCACAGCTAAGAAAAAATACTTTTCTATAGCTGTATAAATTAGAGCCAGAATGATTGCAATTGCCTACATTCACTGCCAAGATGTTTCTACAGGTCTATATTCAAAAATTTTTTTAAAGGCCTAGGAAAGCAAATTGTTGCAATTTAGGAAAACAATAATTATTAAGTTTTGGACATTGCACAAGAAAACAGGTTTTTTTAAATTATATTTTTCTCTTTTTTTAAAGTAAAACATGATTTGGCAAGTCAGGCACACAGAACGTATCAATTATCTGTTGTGGGAAAAATATAATTTAAGAATAATGTCTAAGCAACATCTGCATTGTACCTATCTGTAAGTTACCTAAAAGGCTAAGGATCTAAATGTTGACATGGTTTATGTTAGTTACTGAAAAGTCTTTAAAAATGCTTCTTTCTCACTTAGAAATATTTTATTCAGAGGTCTGAGGGTGCTACAAGGAGAAGGAAGGGCATAATTATTTCTATTTTACAGCTGAGGAAGAAGAAGAAAGCAGAAGCACCGTGACAGGTCCACCTTCCTGGAAAGGTTTGGGGGAAGGCAGGGTGGAGAAAAACCCTGATCTTGCCTGTGCAGCTAAGTTCATCCCCAGAACAGTTGGATTTTACTGGAGCTGAATAACTGCTGAGTAGTGCATTCACAACTATGCACAAAAAATGCTAGTTCCTGATTTGATTCAGCTGCATTCCTGCCCTTTTTTGTTAGTCTTGTTTCAATCTATTTTCTCTGCATATGAATGTTGGTGAAGGCAACTGATATAGAGGGGTACGCATATTCATGGAGGAATAGGAGTTTGAAAAACTCTACTCATCTTCTGTTTATTATTCATGATTCAGTATTCATCATTCACTTTTTTCTCTATTCATAAAGTTTCAGGCATCCAATCAGGAGTGGAGACTGGGATGAATAATGGAAATACACAGTTCACAGATAATACTCAGGCTGTAATTTGTACAGGCAAATGATCTGACGAACATTTATAAATAACTGAAACAGTACTTTGGTGGCACAAAAGAAAATCTGCCCTCAAGCAAGAGGCAGAGAAATGAATTTGATTATGTCTAGAAGCATTAAGCAAGTAACCAGAATAGATAGCAAACTCCTGTAATATAACCTGACTTTTTCCAGGAAGACAGAAGGTCATTAAGCTATGAAAAACACTGTGTTATGATGCAGGATTATCATTTTAATAGTCATTGCTGGGGAAAGAAGGACCAGTATCTGCAATTGTAGTCAGATCCCAGATCTAACAAAACCAGTGAAAACTTCTGGTGTGCTAAGGGATTCCTGCCAGATTGCCATTCTAGGGACGGGAGGTTTATATTACACCCTGCTGTTCTGAAGATGGGAATTACTCTCTGTGGTGTGTACTCCACTCCCAGCTGTTCAAGGAAGGGCCACTCCTCAGTTTCTGAGCTGCTGTGTTTGCCCTGAGATGTTCAATACTGCACCAGTTTTTCAAGAGCTCATAACTTTTGGAGAACAGTGATTACATAAATCTTTTCCTCACATTCCAAGTTAAGGGGCATGGTAGAAACGTTGAGGAATCCCTCCGCAAAAGACAGAAATGCACGATGTCCTGAGCTGGTTAAGGCAGGAGCTTGATTCCTACAATCAAGAACAAATCGCAGTGAGGATGAGGAGTCACTGTCTCTGCCAGAAGACTCTTCTGTAGCACTGTGGACGTGGTCCAGCTCCCCACCCCAGACTGACAGCTTTCTTATCATATCCTATTATTACCATCCACGACTTTAACTCTTACACAGACACTAGCTGTTTCTTACTCCTGCAGTGAAGCGTTCAGGTTAGATGCAAACACTTTAAGCAAACCTACCAGCTTTTTGGCCCACTTTAAGATGTAGGCATCCTGAAGGGAGTACATAGGCATTGTGGGGCACTGCAAATTACAGTCCAAGATATTAGTTTCAACCGTAGCTAATTTGATAGTAATTATGCCAGGCTATGTTAATCAACAAAAATCTACTTTCCTAAACCAACTTTTATACCTTTACCCTATCCTTTCCTCCAAGAAAGCAAATTGGAGCAACAGAGAGATGAAAAGATTCTCGTCGGTGAAAAAAACCTCTAATCATCACAAGCAAGCCATGCCATGTAATTGTCTTCCTGAACTGATCAACTCAAACACACTCAAAGCCAAATAGTGAGAAGCGTTCAAGCTCATAAAGAAAAATCCCACGTCCCTCAATTTTTCAACACCTTTGCCCATCTTATATACCTGGTAATCTCCCACTTCTATGCCTCATTATATGGAGAGCAAGCAGAAGAACAGCCAGTCTACTTATGGCTGTACTTACTTTTAGGTATTTTACCCGCTTTCCTTTGCGTGAGAGAGAAATGATCACAAAGGGGCAAGAAGGAAGGAGTGAGGAAGAGTGGAAAAAAACAGGATAGGGAAAAAAGGGAATCAAACCACAGCCTGAGGTCAGCAAGATGAGCTAGGGAGAAGGAGGCATTTTCCAAGTGTGTCCCACACAGCTGTGCCATAGCTGGTCATGCTGTGACTGGGACAGTGTGCAGGGAGCGATGCAGTGGCAGCAAGGTGAGAGCAGTGACAAACTTGATGTGTTTCAGCCCTTGACTCAGTGTTGAGACTTGCCCACAGAATCAGCAAAGAGGAAGACAAGCAAGCAGAGGAAGGAAAGCAGGTGGAGATAAGGGTAGGAGACCGGAGATTGAAGTTTGCTTTGTGGCCGGTGGGAATGAGAAGACATCAGGAGAAAACATCAGGAGAGAGAAGTAAACCCAAATCCAGTGAGAAAAGAGTGGAGGTATTTGGAAGCTTTTAGGACATGAGAGGAATCAGAGAGTAAAATTGTCAGATGGGACAGTGTATACTGTTCTACCACTTTATGCGAGAAACTTGTGCAACCTCAGGTGCTGGTTTCAGCAAACCTGTGGAAGGGTTTCAAGCCTGTCATGGTTTAATTCCAGCAGGCAGCTAAGCACCACCATAAAGCCAGTGGTTCCCTCTCCCTCTGGAGAAGAGAATCAGAAGGGCAAAAGTCTAAAAACAGTGATGAAGAAGTGATGCAGAAGAAAACCGGTTGCTCACCATCAAATAACTGATGCCCAGTCAGTCCCTGAGCAGTGGCAGCCCTGGACAGCCTTCCTTCCCCACCCCATTTTAACACTGAGCAAAATACCATACGGTGTGGAATGTGCCTTTGGTCAGTTGGGGTCAGCTGTCCCAGCTGTGTCCCCTCCCAACTCCTTGTGCACCCCCAGCCTCCTCACTGGTAGGGCAGCACGAGAAGCAGAAAGGACTATGCAAGCCTTGCTCAGCAACAGACAGAACACCCCTTTGCTATCCACAGTTTTCATCAGAAATTCAAAAGAGTAACTCAGGTTGCTGCTTTGTCTATATTTTATAAGGAGCTCGGTGAGTTGAATTTTGGTCTATATTCACAGCTTCTTATGCTTGGGAGATCTCCATTATTTCTACCCAAGGAAACCAATAGTGGCTTAATCACATCAAGAAACTTGACAGTGAGAAAGGTTGGGGGTGAGGAGGAAGCAGTGTTAGAAGCAGATGCAGGAATGAGGTTATTGCACAGCAGCCAGAGCTATTTTCTTACTCTATGTGGTGAAGTTAATTCAAGAATCATGCTCAAAACCATGGCCTGGAATTTTTTTTATACTTCTTTTTTTTTTGTTGTTGTTTAGGATTGGCCAGCAAATTAGCTGACAACCTTCTCTGAGAGGTTAATTAGAGGAGATGACTCGGGAACACTATCCAGGCACATGCATACGCTGCCTGGTGGGAAGCTAACAGATGTATAAGAAGCTCAGAAACCTCTATTTTTGTAACTGGGGAATCTTTTTCTCCGCAGGACCCAAGTTCAGACAGAGGTCGGATCCTTGTTTCCTCCCAGTAAGGATCAAAGTCTACTGAAACTGAGTAATGCTTACAGTGGGAATCAGAGCCTCAGATTATGGCAACAGAAACTGAAGAGGTTTTGCAGCTCTCCTCAGTGCAATGGTATTGATTTCCAGAGTAAGAGATTGCTGCTCCTGTGGTTTAAACTTTATTCTGTTCTCTGATGTTTGAAATTGGTTTGTCTTTTAAAAGCTATGCTAACACTTGATGTGTGATATAAGATGATTTTGTTGTCTTTAGCCAGGAATGTGAATTTGAAGCACAAAGCTATAGAATTACTTCTCAGTCATTGCATTTATTTTGACTGTGTCCAGTATGGAAATGGCTCCAAATCCAACTTTGTCATTTGCTGTAAAAGGACTGGAAAAGAGCTAGTCAGTCTTCTGCCTGAAATTTTGGGTGGGCTTTGGAGAAGGCTCACTAAGAGAACTCCAAACAATATGAAATATGATTTACCTGCTCAGTAACAAACTGATAATAGTGAGTAGAGGTCTAAATACACTCAGTTCTTGCCACTAGTTCCTTCCGCTCTCCTTTCCTCTCTCCTTCCATAGTCAGATAATGTCATTAGTATAACAGAAACCCTGTCTTGGGAATAGGAGCATTGTTCTGACACTCATTCCTTTGCCTTAGCAGACTTTGCTGACTCCCTAAACAAAGTTCATGGAGGTCCTGGTACTGACTTGCCTTTGGTGTTTCTACCAGAACGGGAGAGAGGGGGAAAGGAGCAGGCTTCAGGGAACAGGAGGTGTAATGGACTTGCAGTAACTGCAATGTCAGTTCAGGTAACCACTGAAACCTGGTGCTAGCTCCAGGGAAGTGTGTCTCCTATTTTCTTCTGCCCACTGACAAGACCTCAGGCATGAGGAGGGAAACTTGGACCTCCACTCTGAACAGCCAAATCAATCTGAATAACTAAGAAACAAATCATAAGAGAAATTCCCAAGGTAATGAAGGAAACTTCTACACATTTAATTCTGAGAAGATCACGATTGCATTGATTTATTTACTTACATTCACTAGTGACTCAAGTTAATTAAAGGAGATCTTCTGCAAATTCCCCGTGAGATACACCAGGGGCTCATGGTACTATATGCTATTTCTACAGGAAATCATAAATCGTAGATGCTATATTTCCCCACAATATTCATCGTTACTGCAGTCTGTCATGTTAGCCCCTGATATTCATGGCATTGAAGTCTACTATGATGCTTTTGATTTTTTTGTCTCTATGTAACTCTCTTAATATTTTTGCTTCTTATTAAAAAGAGAATATAAGTGAAACCTTGACTATATTTAAGAAAATGCCTTTGAAGTTACCCCATCACTTTTCCTTTCATCTCTTTGCAGGACCAACTTAAGATAACACAGACCCATAGTAACACCTATGCTCAGTTTTGCTTCCACAGCTCTACCAGCTCCTCTTGAAGAAACTGGCTGCAGACTCCTCTAAGTACCCCCACAAGTGGTTGCTGAGTTTTCCCTTTCCTGTAGAGTCACAAGGTGTCTACCGAGTTTTTGTAGGAGGTGAGGTAACAGCTTCAATGAAAGTCTTCATCAAAGCATCCAACTTTCATTCACTGAGTTTGGTGAATGAATGGTGCATGGAGGAGTTACCATTCCTTTTAGGTACAGTTTCATGCATTTCTTACAGCAAGCAGAAGCCACCACCTGGAGTGATGTGGGAATCACCACATAACTGAATGCTGAGCGGAAATCTATGATGCCAGAACCCACAAACTGATACTTTGTTCTAAAATCTCAACCCATGAAAGCTCGCAGACTGGATGCACAGGTGGAATAAGAGATGATTAATTTATTTACTCAAGAGCATACTGGTTATAATGCTCATCTGAGAGCAGACTCTGTGATCTCTGGAGTGGGTCCAAACTGAGAGCAGGTAAAAGCATAAGAACAGATTGGGGAGGAAGATAATGTGGGTTCAGTCTCCCTCCAACAGAGAGATCACTTCAAAATGGTTTTCCCTGGTGCCAGGTGAAAGCACAAACCCCAGGGTTTGAGTAAAAGGTGTTAAGTGGGATGAGGCCTCTTGCTGCTCTGTGTGCAGACATAGTGCTTACCCTGCTCATGGGCTCTTCTTTCTCTCCTGCAGATCCTTACCTGGAAAAACTGTGCCGTGTAATTTTACTCCAGCTCAACCTCTGCTAGGCTCATCAGTCTAAGATATTTGGTAAAAAAAAATCTTTTGAAAAATTCTATTTGTAAAGTTGAAATATCTTCTAAGGAAGCTTCTAGAACTATGTTGTAATTTTTCTATCCTTCCTGATTCCTAATTAATATTACCTTGCGATCGTTCTTTTTTTCACCTGGTGCATACTAGCAACGTGTTTCATGATAGCCACACTGGGCTGGCTGGTGAATCACTAAAAAACATGAAGTCAGCATAAACATACACCTCTTTTCTCCGGTTTCCTTCTAACTTCACCCTGACTTCCTAGATTCATGTTTCTGGGTGCATGGTGTTGTCTTCGGCAACCAAAAAGAATTAGAAATGGCAAATAAAAATCAGAAAGATCTTTTTTTTCTCTGTTGTTCACAAGAGTTATTCAAAAAAAGTCCTTTGCCTTTGGACGGAAAGATCCTGCTAAGTCTCATGTAGTAACTGAATTTTGTAAAGAAACCTGAAACCAGGCAAATGTCACTAATCTCTGCCAATATTTTATCACAGTTTATGCTGTAAAATTGCTGCACATCAATTTTTCCCCTGCTATTCCCCCTTAATATAGCTCTATTTGTGCAAAGTACAAAACCTCTAGAGAGAGCACTGTATCACAGCCGCCTTCACTTTGCGTATGCTACTTTATAAAGGGAGTTTTGCTACTAGTGGACAAGAGCCTGTACATTTAGAGTTGCTCTGAGACTGGTGGGATTACTCTAGATTCATTTAGAAAACAGTCTTTGGTGTCATAATTTCAGTAGTCCCAAATGGTATTGCAAGTTAGAAAAATTTGGGTGCTATCTAGTTTTTTGACCTGAGTTCTTACACCTTTTTCTTGCTGTGATAAGATATTCCACTAGTGAGAATAAAGACTGATCCCTGCTGGGCTGCTGGATGAACATTAATACATAACCAATATTGAGGGAAAAGAAACCATGAAAAGTGTAAATAAAGGATGGTGGAAAAGCCTAGCTCACTCATTTTTTCTGCTCTGTATCTGTGGCTACACTTATTTCCCCAGGGACCAAGACAGTGAAGGAATGCAAGGTTCATCATTTCTCTGCTATCCAGGGAGACCACATGAGAATGAGAAGAGCAGATGACCATCCTTGTAAGTCAGAAATAAGACCTGTGGTATTCAAGGGGGAGTAGGAAAGAAAAGGAACAGGAAGAAAAACAGGACAAATGGATTCCTTTAAAAGCTCTTTTAAACAAAGGAGAAAAACTATTTCAAATGCTGAGTTTTACTTAAAAGTAGTTTACATTTTAACCAGTGAATGTACAAGAAAAGGAGATACATAAGCTTTCTGTTTGTCTTACATTATTCCTCTGAGGTCTGAAATGAGATTTATAAATTACTTTTACTTTCTGGCTTCCTAAACTCGGTGGCTTGGCACATATAGATGAAGGAGTTCTGCACATTTGCACAAAATACGTTGAGAAATATGAGTCGCCTGGACCTGTACAAGGACATTCAGAGCCATGCAGGGGACATGGGCATTGCAAGATTGAGACACAGACTTGAACTTCCTGAACAGGTCTTGGGAAAGTGGGAGTTGACTCTCCTTCTTCTGGAGAAGTAAGGAAGTTTAGTCTTTCCTTTTAAGCCCACAAGGTGTACCTCATCACATCCATTCTCCTCTAACCAATCTCTACCAGAAAGCTGCATATCAAAGAGTGAGATTGAACTTGGACTCTCTCAAGCAAAGAACTTGAACCTGAAGAAAGAAAATGACACTTCACCTTCCATACCCACTGTGAATGAACCACTTACTGGGCTCTGACATGAGCACTAATCTGTCCTCATTCACCCACCCCCAAAGAAAACAGAAGCTGTGACTTTGTTTTGTGAAGAATCCAGTAAGTCTTGTGCGCACAGGTGCATTCATGTGCATGCGTGTGCACATCTGTGACACTGAGAAATACGACTGGATCCAGTCCCTCAGAGCTTTTGATCATAAGGAATTTGTTGCTAATAGATATTTTTGGCCAAAAGCAGAGTGGTGGTGGTATCAGCATATGGAAGAAACATGATTCATAGTACAGAACATTTCAAAATTCTTAGATGCTGGTAATATCAGAGAGCTGTAATGCCAGTGCCCACTCTGTGCTGTGCTGTATGGACTGCCTTAGCCCCAGCCTGCCCTTGTTGGCCACGTCGTGCACATTTGCCTCCATGACCCCCAGGAGTGCCTTGTGCCCTTCACCAGCCAGGGTCAAGCAATGTTTCAGCTGCTCCTGCACCCACTTTCTCCTCCAGCACTTGAGAAGTGGGGAGACTTTCTGTGTAGTGGGGTCTGTGAGGGTAGCCAAGGAAGAGTCTTATTTTGGGTCTTATTTTGGGACAGTTGTTCACATGCACTCCAGGAAATGGAGTCTCTCATGTCAGGTCAGATTGTCTGTATAACAAGAAGTTAGTGAGGAGAGGTAGATCTTTCCTTCCAGCCAAAATGGATCCTGTTAAACCCTTCAGTGTAAAAACAAGATTTCTCGATATCTTTGGTATTACAAAAGATTCAACTGTTTGTGTCTGCTTCTATGCAGACAGGAGCCAAGTTCTGAGCTGTGCTGCTTCTTGAGCCACTCAGGTTAAGCACAGAGCAGTTCTTCAGCTTCGCTGGGGTTTATACAGCCTCAATGTCATGTGTAATGAGTTCTCAGGATCTCAGCACCAGAGTTTGCTGCCTGAACTGCACCAGTGTCCTAATCTAGATGATAAATTGGTTTTGATTTTGGTCTTAAGGAAAGTCACATGTTGTAGTCTCTTACCTGACTTTCAATTTCTAGGAACTCTCGTTTGGTGCACACTTTTACACTTTCTATATGGGATCCAAATGCTTTGAACGGAACAGCTTTTCTCCTCATCTGACTATACTGAAGTCAGGTAAGGAGTCTATTTTTATGACAGGTAGCTCTTGTCTTCCCTTACTTCTCTTATCTAAGTTATGCAACGTATATTTTTACTCTGTATGTGTATCTCACCAGACACAAGCTAAATTCTGGCCAAATCTGAAATCTTTGATTTCTTCTGGTTTCATCCTTTTCTCTCCAGAGCTTGCTTTCTTTTTTTTTTTTTCATGGGGGGCACTTACATTATCAAAGAGCCCCTCAAATAACTCAACCTGTATCCATCAGAACCAGGAAGAGATTTGATGCTCAAAGAGATTAACTCATGCGCTCAGGGCCCATAAGAAAAGTCTGTGGTAGAAACAGTTGTCAGATCCCCTGTAAAGCTGAGCAAGCAGGGGCTTAAAAACAAAACCATCCTCTCTCACGGGTATGAGATTTATCTTCCCTAAGAGCTCTTTATTCATTCATTCTCCCTTGTTCAGAATCCCAGATAATATTGTCTGGCAGAAGTTCAGTATGTGCTATCCCACTGTCACTTGTAATTTTCTGGTTACGGCATAATCTTCCCTAGTTCCACAGCTGCCCATTCTGCAGTTTCTTAAATCTTCCCTTGAAACCAGATGATGTTAGGAACAGACTATTGGACTATCTTTTCTGGTAGAGTATGAAAATTCTACCCCTGCAAGAGTAGTCTGGGTCTGACACTAGTTAACCAGTATTTTTTTAAAAGAATTAAATGGTTACATGAGGAGTTCATATAGCAAAGTCCCTGAACTCAAAATGGCTTTGATAAATGAAAAAAAAAATTGCCCTAGAATAAACAGGATGCAGTTTGATAGGGCGAGTGAAACACATGTAGGCATAATGGGATATGTGCTTAAATGATAAAAAATGTGAGCTGGACTGCAGGTCTACAGAAAAAGACTGTAAATCCCAACCAGAGCAAATGCAAGCACACAAAAAAGTATTTTAGGCATATAAGGAAATTTTCATCATGATTCCTACTTTTGATGACTCATCTTAAGTATTGCGGTGGGTTTTGCATGCTGCATCTTAAGAAAGGTATGGACTACCTGAAGAGAGCGTTCAGGAAACCAACCTGAAAGCTCAGTAATTGGGGGAACACAACCTATGTGAGAAAAATGAGCACACCTAGGATGTGTTTAAGAGGAGTCAACATTCCCAAGGTCCACCAAACCACTCCTTCCTCTAACTCTTACTATTTTACTCCCTGTAATTTACAGCTGAGGATACTCTCTTCAGGCTTAAATGTTGACTACAAGACATTCCTCCCTAAATTCAATGCCTTTATCCAGGTTAAGGGGAAATCTCGTATATCTTCTCTGGAAAGCATTTCAGAATGCTCGGAACATTAAATTAACAGGAGGAAAGACTTTCACTTACTTTACAGAGTGATGTCCATCACAATTCCCTCTCCTAGGAAATTTCAACCTCCTTGCAGGAGTGAAACTTCTCTTCTGGAATTTGGAATCTACAATCATCTAAATGGCCTTCAAGTAGTTTGATTAACAAATAATGACACAGGATAGCTTTCACTTATTTGCCCTCAGTACATTTTATTTTTGGAAATTTTATGGTAATAATTTTTGATTTCAAAATGTAATAAATCCAGGGATATGAATATTAGTATAAGCTTATGAGGCCTAAAATTTTATTATTCACACAAAGCTTTTCTGGATGAGACTTGTAAAACAAATCCTGTTTTCTCCTGTTAAAGGGCTAGTAGCACATTGAGTGAGGCTGGAGATACCTGAGATATTGTTTCAATTTCTATAGCCTTGGAAACACTTCCTCCCCTGCCCCCTATGGAAAAGTGTGATTAAAAAAAGAGACCTTGGCGGAGCTCAAAACAATCTCTGAAAACCTATAAATCTTTATTAAATTCTGTGTTAAAACTCGGCTGAGGAGGAGTGGAGACACACTTTGTTCTGGAGATGCTTTTGCTAGAAAGTACTCAGGGGCCTATAATAATCACAGAGCTCATCTGTAGCTAATGATTTGGAGGAAGGACTCTCCCACATTGTGGGGTGGTATTAAGGGCACTGTGCTACAGCAGTAGCATTATACTTCATCTGCGACTTCGCCAAGGCTTGACATTTGATATGTGTGTAAAACACCGCTTGCATATGGTGCTGTAGCTGAGGGCTCCTGGGCTGCATCGAGCCCACAGGATGCATCCATCTGGCCTGCAGCCTCGGCACTGAGGAATCGCAGCCATGTGGCAGCAGCGGCCGGGGCTGAAGAAAAGCTGTGAGGCGCTTTTGGAGGGTCAGACACTGAAGACCTTGGGAAACTGCTGCCACCTTCATTGTCCTATGACTAGGGTCGAACCTGAAGTCCCCACCGGCTGTCAGAAGGCAGGGTCTAGCCTGTGTTTGGTGATGGAGGAGATGAAGAAGCTGGCTGGGGAAGGGCACTGTGGACCTCTCCCTCCCTCTAGTGGCTTCCTTACAGATAGGAGCTGCTCTACATCTGCTACCTCTGTGCTAAGGCACTTGACCAGCAGGATCAAGTATTTCCAGGTTCAATTTTGCATTTTTAAAATAGAGATCTAGGCTTAAATACTGACTGAGAAGTCCTCACAGCGTGGAGCTGTGCAACTGTGGCCCTCAAGGGACATGGAATGTCCTGGCCAGCCTGAGTGTGAATCCCATACTAATACAGTGTGTCCTCTTAATCCTCCCTATTGACAACAGAGCACTAGAGATTGTTAGCGGTTAGGAGTTCTTGGGCTTTTGGTTGTTGTGCCTGGTTTTATAAGATCAAGGGATCCGTGCCATAAATCCTTGCTGACATATAACAGTGTTGTTAAAAATACTACCAAAATCCATAAGTCACACCATTCCTATGATATATTTATTATAGAGACTAGGGTAGTTATGTTCTCAAGAGTTTCAGTCTTCACTAAAGAATGACGCAATCAAGGAAAAATAATACAGTGTAGAAACCCAGAGGGAGGGAGAGAGAGGACTTCTAATGTGAGACTTTACAGGTTTGATTGACTTCACAGCTTGGTTTGTACTCTGCATCTGTCAAAGTATTTGCACTTGGCAAGTGAATTGTTCTTTCCTAGGGTTTTTGTGTTTGTTTGTTTTTGTTTGCAAGGTCAATGAATTCAATTAATTCCAGGCTTGGAAATATTAGAGAGAGAAGAAATAATGTGACGAGTTAAAAAAACAGGAGATGGAAAAGATGGGGAAAGATGGAAATGAGCTGAAATACCAGTTTCAAAAATTTTCAAAGACTGTGCATCTCCATTCCTTTTTATCTGAGCAGGCCTGGTGAATGTGGGCACGTACAGGAGACAGCCAGAGCCAGCACTGAGGGTCGCCATTTGAACAACGGGGTGGTGTCTGCAGGATCTGCTCTTCCCACTAACAGCCGAATGCTGTATTCTTGAGGATTAAATTCTCCTGCAGCAGAAGTCAACAAGACCTTGCTGAGTATTTTAGTGTACCATATTTGCATCCTGCTGCTTAACCTCATGTTGTGCTGCACTGATAAATAAGTGTTCCCTCACCCAAATCATGTGGCTGTGGGAAAAGAGGCCTGGCCAAGGAGGCTTTGGCTCGTCTCACGCCCCCAGCCAGCTGCACCTGTGATGCTTTCTGAAAGCAAAACTGGAACCTGCCACCTCCTGCTCTACCAGCTTCTTTTCAACGGGAACCATTTATTCATTACAAAGCAACATATATAAAAATACGGCCACTGTTTTACAATGGTGACTGCAATGCTTCACCTGAATTGTTAGCACGCTGTGGGGGAAATGTGACAGATTCTGTGAGTCAGGCCCTCTAGACAAACACTGAAAGTACCACTTTAAAAGTTACGTTCAATTCTAAATCTCTTTGAACATAAACTGAACCAATGAAGAAATGTAGCACTACAAAGAAAACAAAGTGCTGCAGTGTTTCAAGTACAGGAAAGTAAAAGCAGACAAACAGCTTGATTAAATCTGATAGACACCATTACTTTTGTTCCAGCAGCAAAAAGTACATTTCAGATGGTGCTTTCATCTCTCTTCTACCTCCTAGTAAAGGTCCAAAAATAACCCCAAAGAGTGAGAAGCACAATGTGTTTTTTTCTTCCTGCCTGGCTGGCTAGGCTGAATCACAGACCTACAGGACTGTCTTCCTTTGAGATGCAGAGTGATACTATTTGCCCTGATGTACAGAAGGGAAATTGAGGCACACAGGAGGCCACACGACTGCTCCAGCATTGCCACAAAAGCCTGGGGTGAAGCTAAAAAGCTGATTCTTTTGTGTTTTGGGCTCATACCTCAGCCACTTCACTCTCCTTCCAGCTTGACTGAATTACAAGTGCTACTGCCCCTGCATTGCACACAAGTTTTCACGAAGCAAATATTTGTTTGTTATACCCAAAGTATGAAACGTGCTCATTGTTACCATATATTAACTGACTGTCATATGTGAATGGAAACTCAAGTTCCAACCTAGATATCTTGTTTGCTAAATTTTAGGAACACATTTTCCACTTCAAGTTAGATGAAAGGATCTTAACCCTGATTTTTCACTGTATGTGGCAGCTGCTATCAGATGGTTGGAGAATATATGGAAAAAATATAGACTGATCCTTTCTTGATTTATTCTCCCATTATTCAGCATAAATGCTTAGGCATTTTAAAAATTCCTTGGTAAAATAAAGACATACCAATTTCATGATATCAAAATGGATATCAGGTCAGTAATTTTTGCATTTGCATTTATTTTAATATAGTAATTGACTGACAATAGACATCTGATTGTTTTCTCCATCTGTAAAATGTCATATAACATTAAAAAACAGTATTTGATAGTTACTGGAAATATTTCAGTTTGCATGCTGCTTTTATTTTGCTCTTCATTTCCCTTTATAATTAGAATTTAAAGTTGTTTAGTACTTCAATATAAATTTAAGAATTCAGAGTTTCATCCTAAAGCCAAAATTCTCACAGAAATGCCCTAGATCAAAAAAGCTGATGTTTACTGTCATATTCAGGCACCCAAATTGTTCACTGTTCTGTTTCTCGAAGCATTAAAGCCTTGTATTTATCCATAGGTCAGGCAGCTGCAAATTTGAACTGTGCCCACACTGAAATGTCTCTTTTTAAAGTAGAAGATGATTCAGACTAATTCGTTCTCGGCCTCTTATGAGTTCAGACTACCACTTGAGTCCAATTATATGCTATGTCTTTGTGCTACTGACCTGCAATCTACAGGGAGCTGAACTGAGAGCATCTTGTCTGCCTCCCAAAAGGATTTTGGGATAATGATTTTGAATGTTTAGTGTCACATGAAGCCAATGATTTAATCTTTGGTATATTTGATTTAAGAGCAATATTAGGCAGGAGTGGAAAGAGAACCCTGTCATAAAGGCATTTTTAAGTATGAGTGTTTTAAGCCTTTGTGCATCACAAAGTAGGTGGCGTGTCCATCTAACATTTCCCATGCAGTTCCACATCTCCTTTGGCTGGGAAGTTAATTATTCAACTCATTTATATAGGATTTAGTAATGGAGATTATGATGCTTCAATAATCAAAGATTCAGTATAAACATTAATATAAATTTAGAAGTTGTCAAAACAGGGTGCCTTTTAACACATAAACTTTGGCAACAGACATGAAACTGGCAAAAGAAAAAGAAAACATGGGCAAAGCAGAAATGATGTGCTCTGCTCAATGAATCATGCTTTGTATGGAGTCTTCTCCACAGCTAGCCATGAACTCCTTGGCTACATGCAAAAGAAGAAACTTCCATAGGTGGCATGGTCAGAGCCTTTTCTTTGACTTCTTTCTGTAGGGCTGTTGCAATTTGTATAGTCTTTCCCAGTGTAGGGAGATGAGAAGAGCAAGCAGGGGCAGTCCATGTTACACAATTTTTTGCCAGTTCTGGCAGACAGCATAGCCTGAGGGCAAGCAGGGAATGCACCTTGTCCTGTTATAGCCTTCCCTTAGCAGACTTGATTGTAATCAGTCTTCTTGCTGTTAAGTCTCCCTCCAAGTAGGCTAGTCCCACCAGCTTCCTAAAATCTGTTTTGGCAATTTTACAAATCCTGGAGGCATGCAAAGTCACGCTGTTACCAATGTCAACCTGAAGTGACTCAACACTTTGACTGTTTTTAAAAATGAAATAAAGTATTTCCTCTTTGTGTCACTCAGCTTTCATATGTGGATGTCTGGAAAGGGAATGAAACATAAATGGTGCAAATATAGATTTCTTTAATAAACCCATGAAAACGTTGAGCATTTATTAGTTCAATAACTTACTTAAATTTATTTGAAATAGTTCATCTTAGAATACTCTCTGAGTGGAAAAAAAATGGGGAAATTGCTCCTCTTTACTCTTCTTCAAGGTTAGTTAGTAAGGTGAAATGCACACAATATGAAACAATCAATGCCGCAGCACCGTCACAGTTATTAATGGGAAATAAATATGGATTACAGATGTGCTGTCTCATTGCAAAAGAAAGTGGATGATTTATAAATTGCCAGTTATAACTTTGAAATACCAGTCCTCACAGAGCATCTGAACTGGATTTATTTTGAAGGAATGATGTGGAGCAGAAGGTTTTACAGCTTGCTGTTGTTCTCCTTGAAAGCACTGTGACAAAACAGTGTATGCAATAAATCACATGCTGTATACCAAACATTGTTTACATGTTTTCAAGTGAGTTGCTAAACTAGTACAAAAGAGACTAAATTCCCATTGGTTCTTATAGAGATCCTCTAGGAATTATAATCTAGTTTCTCTTAGGGGAGTATATTCATAAATCAATTTGTGGTTTAATTCCTACAGAGAATGTATTTCTTCTAAAAACCTTGCCTGTGTCTTTGTGTTTGAAGACAAATGTAATTGATTTTACAAGACTGATCTTTTGATCAGATTAGTTTATTGGATTTGGCTTTTATCATCACCAGGATTTATTTGTTTTCCATGCTGTATTTATTTAGAAATTTTATCAAAGGTTTTTGTACACTGTGTGATTATCTCTTAAAAAATTAGAACTTCCAATCAGTTTTTTGGAAGGAAAATTCGCATACATCACATGAAAAGTTGGTTAAGGTTCACTAAGAGTCAAATTCCATCATGCCTCTCATGAGAGGGCTGAAAGAGAGCAGTCTGTTCAAACTTCCAAGGAAGAACCTGCGTGGGAAGGCTGACATCTATGGCAATACCAAGGACTCCTGGAAAGGTGATTTAGAGCTGATTGCCTCGTCCAGGATGCTCCTCTCCAATAGCTATATTGTAGGCACAATGACACTGTAGGCACAATGGAGGCCAAAATCAATGATGAGGTGTGCACCTTTGGCACCTTAGCTGGCTGTAGTGAGAAATAACTTTAATTTCAACTTCATGTATACAGATCGTGTGCTTTTTTCTTTTCTTCTTCCCATAACTTACATAAACCTTTGTATTCACAGTCAGTTTTGGATGTCGTGAATTTATACTTTCGTTTGGCTTTTACCTTAACCTGACTTGTAGTAAGAGTGGTTTGAAGGTAACTGGCTTACATTAAAGCATTTTTATTTGGCAAGTCAGAAGACTAGGGAACTGACATGAGCTGTATCCCCACTCTGTTCTGCTGTGCCTTAGCAGACATGTACAGACTGTTTCAGAGCTGGTGTTTTAGGGGTTGCAAAGGGAAGCACCTTTTGGTGACCAGCAACAACCAGGAGGACTCATCAGCACATGGCAAGTAAGTGGGAAGTTCCCAGAGGCCCTCTCCAGGCTTTGCAGCAATTCTATAAGTAATTTCCACTGCTACTCGTGTGGTTGTCTGTATGAAGAGAGCTAGCACTGGGAGCAATTAGCAGCACTATAGATCAGGGTACCTAGTGAGGTGCTTAGCACAACAGACACCCGCTGGCACATGCTCTGGAAAAATTTAGTATGACGTTCTGGCTGACTTTCTAGATTTATTTTGGCTTGCTGTAAAGAGCTTTTAACTATTGCTCAAGGAATTGGATGTTAACGACAGTCTGACCCAGTGCACATGGTAACAATGCAGCATCCATTTCAGAGGTTCTAGACATACTGTCTACTTGCACCTCCACGGGTTATGCTAGCCACTATTCCTTGAGTTATATTACTAAATCAAATAGTTGGCAGTGAAACTCAATATCCTGCCAGCTTGTGAAATTCTCATTTAGAAATGACTAACACCATGGTAATGCAAAGAGTATTACATTTATCTTTGTTATCTGTTTAAATGCAGACGAATCAGTAGTGGTGAGCTAGAAAACACCATTACCTCTACCCCCACCACTTCTTAGGCAAGTGAAAACTCACTAAGTACTTAGTTTTTGTGAAACAGAATGTGGAAAATATTTCCATTTTGGAAACAAAAATACTTTTATTGGTATCATCTAAATTATCCCCAATCATTTACAACCAACCCCATGAGATACAGACCACATCCTCTACTGATAACATCACTTCTTGGTTTCACATGCCATTTGGGCAACTTCTATTGGGAGTCTAAACAAAAATATACCCTTTGTTTTACAAAGAAATACTGGATGCTGACCCTTGTATTGAGGTTACTCTCTTGTTATTTCCAACAGCTCTGTTACAGGAAACTTCAGAAATGGAAGGAGTTCCAGAAATGGAATTTTTCCTGATGTTTAACTTAAACCTCCCCTGATTCAGCTTCATGCTGTTTCCTCAAGTCCTGTCACTGGTCATGAGAGTGAAGAGATCAGTACCTATCCCTACACTTCCCCTTGTGAGGATGTTGAGGACTGCAATGAAATCTCCCCTCAGTCTCTTCCATGCTGAACAAACCAAGTCACCTCAGCTTCTCCTCATATGGCTTCCCCTCAAGGCCCTTCACCATCCTCATGGGCCTTCTTTGGATGCTCTCTAGTAGCTTAAGGTCTTTTTTATATTGTGCCCAAAACTTCACACAATACTCAGGGTGAGGCTGCCCCAGTGCAGAGCAGAGCAGGACAATCCCCTCCCTTGCCCAGCTGGCGATGCTGTGCCTGATGTGCCCCAGGACCCGGTTGGCCCTCCTGGCTGCCAGGGCACTGCTGACTCATATTCAGCTTGTCATCAGCCAGGACTCCCAGGTCCCTTTCTGTGGTTCTGCTCTCCAGCCTCTCATTCCCCAGTCTGTACATCCAAGATTGCCCCATCCCAGGCGCAGAACCTAGCTCTTGCCCTTCTTAAGCTTCATACAGTTGGTGATTGCCCATCTCTCTAATTTGTTAAAGTCCCTCTGCAGAGCCTCTGTCCTCGAGGGAGTAGACAGAGTTTAATAGATTTTGACACCAGAAAAGACCATTTTGGTCAAGAATTCTGATTTTGTAGACAGGAATTATATGATATTACCATGTGGCTCCCACATAAGGACTCTGCTTCTTGGCTGGTCCAGACCATGCCTTCTAAAGTTGTAATTTTAAGACCTGAAATGATTGAAAATTAGGTTGCTGCAGTTATATTAGCATCTATACAAGATTAAATATGCAGCTAAAATAAAGATCCTTAAACTGAAAAAGTCCATAAAACCAGAACGTGTTACCTATGGGTATAACAAACTGAGTTCTTTGTCCAAATCATCCCACTGAAATTGCTGTGATCTCAAAGGGCAAAAAAGGATGGTTCAGAAGGAATAAAAATACCATTGTCTAGCCCAGTGTGAATCATGAACCTGCTTGTGTTCATACTTAACTATAGTCTCAAAGACTATATAGAGTCTGAATATGTAGTCTCTGTAGTCTGTAGTTTAATACATAGTCTCTGTATATTGTGTACATATACAGAATATATATATAGATTATACATCTAGACTACAGTAAAAATATATACAGTCTATAGACTATATAGTCTCTGAATAGTCTCAGAGAAAATAAAACACCAGCAGCAAAGAAAGCAGGAAACTCCTCAGGCAGACTCCAAGCACCAACATGTTTATACTGTTACTTGTATCGGGAGAAACCACCTTGTGCTCAGAAATGTTTCAGGAAAACATTTCCTGAGTAAACAGTTTTCTAGGAGGAAAAAACCCCCAAAACCTCAAATGTTACAACATTCCTTTTGTACTTTTCAAAGAAAAACATGCATTTTTTTCTATGTTTAAGTGTAAATTTATTGCGCTAAACATGATAAATTACATTATTTCAAGCTACTCTAACATCTCAGGTTCTTTTTATTCTGTTTTTCCTCACTGTTGTTGTTAGGCAAGTATGTTCATTTATACGATAGAGTTGCTATGTTCACCTTTGAATTAGAGTTAAAAATATCTTAGAATACAAGAGGCTGATCAGGTGGGATCAGGTGGGATTTAGTCACTTAAACTTTCATCTTTCAAAAGTAAAATTGTTTCTTCTGTTATCAGCACCCATTAGAGAATGTATAACAATTTTTTCTTCAATCTAATTGCTGCTTTGCTAGAAGACTTTTTCCTAACAGTCACTGGGTAGATTTTTCTCTCAGTAAGTTGGGAAATATAAAGCAGAAATCAAACAAACGACTGAAAGTTCAGAGAATTTTTAAGAGTAGGAAAAAGAGATGCATTGATTAATTCTTTCTTTAACAGTCCCAATATTTAACTTCCATTTGAAACTAAAAAGGGAGAAAAATACAAGTGAAAGAAAAAAAGAAATCGATAAACTCTTTTTTCCCCCTGAAAGACACATCTCTTTCAAATTTTTCGCATGCCATGTTTGAAGCAGGTTGCAAGCATCAAATCTTGTTAAGCTCAACTTACTCTAATGCAACATGAAAGATACAGCCTGAAGTAATGCATTACAACGTGACTTGTCACATGGGGAATTTTAAAAAGAAAGCAATTTGCTGATAAAAGCAACACAACTAAACAATGGCTGGTTTGAATAAAAATGCAATATTTTCATGGTGTGTCTCAGTTTGGGATTATAAGAGACATTTTGGTCTGAGAAAAGGATTAGCTTCCTGTCTGCTGGGAAATGACTAAGGTAAGAAAATAAGCATTTGGCAGAGCAACTGTCCTTGGCAAAGGCAATGGTTTGAGGCAGGCATTGCACATGAAGGAATACGTCCACCACTGTAGTGGTCAACATTAGAAGAGCAATGTTTGGGAAGTGTGCATGTAAGTATGCCATATACCTCTGCCACTTGTGGTCATTAGATACCTTGAGGCTCTTTATTCAAGACTCTCAGTGCTGTGCTGTAAGGCATGTCAGGCAGGGGTTGTTCTTGCAATGATTTTGGTTATCTGCAGTTATTTTCCTTGCTTGCCGTTCTTGCCTTGCCTGTTGCAGGCACTTCTCTGTGACCACAGCAGTGAACAGGACTTGGGGATCCTCACGAAAACACACACATGGTCAGCTGCACATAGGGTGTGCTCCCTTTAACACGGTTTTCGTCCCTCACTCATTCTGATTCTTTTCAAAAATACCCTTCTTTGAAGGAAGATGCTACGTGCTTCCCAGTTGCATACAGCAGTAGGTCTCACCAAGCTAAGAATGCTCACACAAACAAGGTGTTGGTGACCACGGGAGTTTAGGCTTGGTGAAGTAAAACTTTACTAAAAATTGCTCTTCCTGACAGCACCAGCTGGTGACTCCAGCCTGCACTGCTGTCACCTGCACCTAGAATAAATAAAGAAGGCATGGAGTAAAGCTGAGTAGGGTGTGCAGCTGCACAAATGCCATGTCATTTAATACAGGAGTTTAATGCAAACTGTTGAGATAACCCGGTACAAGGGAAACACAAGCTGTACAAGAGGAGAAGAAAGGGCAAAGGCAAAGCAGACTGCATGGGAATGGAAGAGGAGCAGAAGCAGTATTTATGGTAGGAAAAGGGATAGGGAGGGCAAGAGTTCAAGCAGCAAGTACAAACACCATTAAAATAAAGGGTAAAATCCTGTTTGCTTCCCCAGATGACAACAGCGATGATAAAATGATTCACAGCATGGTATTGCTGGGAGCCCCAGAAAGACTCTCTTCATTCAAGGAGCAAGCTTCGTTCACATCACCTCTCTGAGGCAGCAGGGCCCCATGTCCAGGCACTGTGAGGCTGCGTTCCCAGAACACCACTGCAAAATACTAGGAAGCTGTTTAAACTGGAAGGATTCCTCTTCCGCATTCTGAATTTAAGAAATCACAAGGGACAACTAAAGCATATGCTTTTAGCAAAGCAAACCGATGTCTTTTTGTATAAAACCCACTAAACTATCACATATCTAGAAAGCCCTAACATGATTGACAGTGTACTTAAGAGAAAACAAGCTGGGAATAGAAAAGGTTAGACTTCAAGGACAATTTAACAAGCAGCAGAAAGACATTTGCATATGAAGTGTCTGAAACAGTAGCAAGGAAGTGGAAGACAAGGATCAGCAAGTACAGCCATGGTCACTGGCAAGTATGTCACAACATTTGGTCTCTTCTCTTTACAGCCCACAAAACACTTGTGTCTGCCCTATTACCAGCTAATGGGCTGCAATGAGAGAGAAAATGTCACAAGCATATCAGAGGATGAGAGCAGAAGATGGATAAAAATCATGACTAATCTTGCAACTTGCCATAATGGTTCAGTCCTGCTGTTCTTAAGGCACAAGCTTCACTTGCAGTGGACATTGAGATATTTGTCTCTGAGGCTCAGTCCTCCCTCTGCCTTTGTGCCTGTATAAGAGGAGAGGGAATCAGCTGTCATTTCAATGCTAAAGTCCTTGGGATGGCAATGAGATGGAAAGAGTCATGTGTATATTTTTCTCCAAAGGTTATGTCCTTGATTCTTCATTTCATGGTGATGGCCAGGGGTTAGAGAGAATACATATGTGCTTGTATTCCAGTAACAGATTTTTTTCTTATTTGAAAACATATGACATGCGGATAAAATTCATCTCTTATGTAAAACTGCGTCACTTTAATGATGTATTTTCAGAGATGAATTTGCGTCTACTCATTTAAATCAGGCCCAAGTGATTAGAAAGCCCTACAAGCAATTTTAAATAAAAAACAAGAACTGGTAAATAAAAACATCTGGTAGATTATTAAGTTCCACATATTGAGCTTTTATTAGGAATAGCTGATATAACTGTAAGAGAGATCTTGCATGTAAGCTTTATTCATTTATATATAGTTCCTGATCAAGAACGGTAAAGAAACATGGAGGGACAGTAAAGCCACTGTGAGACTTCTTTAACAGTGGGCTTGGAATGTGCTGCTTCTTCATTTATTCCTCTTCTTTTGACTATGATGTGACTGCAATTTTCAGGAAAAAAATTACAGTCAATTCCCTCCATGGTTTTATATTTGGTCCATTTAAATTAGACATCTATATTGTCTTTGTGTAAGTGGGATGGTACAGAGATGGGAGGAAAGATTTCAGACCATCCAGTTTTCATCAGAAGATCCCTGGGAAGATTTGGACACCTCTGACCTGCCACATGCTGAAGGCACTTCATCTGTGGTATGTGTCAACTTGAGAAGTGAAGTTGTTCCCAATAAGAAGTGACTGTAAGTATGACAGCTCGCACGTAAGAGGTAGTCTCCCAATAAAAACACTACCATGAACTGTTTGGTTCCATCAAAAGCACAAAAAAAGGAGATTTCCAGCTAACCAGAAAACTCAGCAAGAGATCCGAGAGAACCTTTGTTATTCCTTTAATGTGAAGAAAGACCCTGGACTACACTCAAAGGTGTGTTAAACTGCCGACACACTCAGTACGTCTGTGTTAATTTATACACTCTTATCTTAAAATACACTCTTGACATTCCTAATTATGGAAATCATATATCTGTACAAACATGACTTACATTATTAATGTTCTGCACATCATCAGAAAGTGGGAGGCACTAACCCTGGTGAAAGGCAAGAGAGCTGATGATCCAGGTCTCTGCTGGTTGAGCTGGTTGTGCATCAGTGTCAGTGAGAGCCAGTGAAGGGTTTTGTGTGCCTGTGCTGTGGGTGCATGAGGTTGAGAGAAGTTCAAGGCAACAGCATCAGAAGGATTTTTACAGTCCCAGACCTCCAGAAATGCCTGTAAGCAAGGACTGACATACTATGGGCCCTTCCCTTCTCCTTCTGCCCTAGACAAGAGCATGAGGGATAAGAACGTGCTGTGGTTGCTTCTCCTGAGCTGCAGTCACACTACAGCACTGGTGACACGGCTGCTGAAGCCATGAAGATGCAGATGTCCACACGGACTAAACAAAAGCTGAAGCAAGCATCATCCTGCTGCACTAGGAACCTTCGCTGGAAACACTTCTAGGAGTGACATCTTATTTTTATCAAAAGTGGATACAACTTCATTTCAGTAGGGCAGTTTAAGCCAGGGCAAAATAAATGTTTTATACAATTATTCTCCGTTGTCTTTGTCTGGCAATGCTATCCCAAACTAACAGCTTCACTTGCATCGCACTTTCTCAAATGGGAGCCTGAAAGGCTTTTAGCTGTGCATGTTCTCAATTACTTTTATTTTTAGGCTTCTATCCTCCAAAGCCTTATTTAAGACAATAGTGACATTAATTATAACAGGACTGCCTTATTTGCATGAGTGAGAACTACTCAGAGTTTTATCAGATTGTGTCCAAGATCCAAAGTAGAGAAGACTGTGTAAGCCAAGAGTTTGTGGACTTTAACACTTTCCTCACTTTTAAGCAACTAAATCACACCATAAATAAAATAGACTAACAGGATAATTAAACAGCCTGAGTGTAGCAAGGGGGAATATTTCAATAACAAATATTGCTACCCATATACCTCAACAGAATGTGCTAAAGTAAACAAAATGATAGCATAATTATAGTCATTCCAGTTATGTTAATTAGGCTATATACACGCTTCATTGATAAGCAACTGTGGTGCAAAGAAGTGCTGTAAGCCTGATAATTCCTTGGTTAGCAGCTTTGTTGTGCATATGCTGCTGTTATAATCTTAGTTGCATTAATGCAGAGCAAAAAAAACCCACAACCCAGACCTAAAAATAATAGTAATAATACTGATATGCGTCAGGGCAAGCTTAGTGCAAGGTTCAAGCTGAACAGCCCAGTGTGATCTTTCTCTCACTCTGAATTAAGGTTCCCGGAGAAGATTGCCAGCAAGGCTTCCCAAGACTGCATCCCAATAAATGCAAATACACAGCAAACATCGCAGTTAGTTGTGCTCCACAGAGGGAGCCCTTTACACCTGTGTTTTGCTGACTCTGTAGCTATAATTTCTCAACACTCTGCAAGGTGTTGTTTTGGATTGCAGCTGCTCAGAATTTAACATCACATCTTTTTTTTATGGAAGTATCACTTCTTTTTTTGTGTGGAAGGGTTTTTTTTTTCCTCCTGAAGTGTAATTATTTCACAAAAACTGTTGTCAATTTCTTAAAATATTAACTTTTGTGTGAAAAAAAAATAATATGAAGAAATATGGCTTTGCTCATTTTTGATGATTTTTTATGGAGAACCTTAAATGAAAAAAAAAAAAAAATTGAAAATTTTCAGAAACTCTATGAAGAAAACACTGTATAAAATAAAATCCAAAAATAGGATCAACAATTTGGACAAAATGTTTTATAGCAGATAAAGGGCTCATTTTTTAAAACCAACAGAAATATTTAAGAATTTGCCTCTTGAAATACCCTAGGTTCTCTGTTTCAATCTTAAACATGACCTATGACACTTTAAGTCATTCTCCCTTTCTTTTTTATTTATTCAATATCTCACATTTTTGAACAAGTCTGATTGTTGAAAAAACCCCACCAACTCTGGTATTTTTACTAGTTCCCCAGTGTCATTAAACTTTTGCTACTGTTGTTTGGGCTGCTGCTGCTGTAGTTTAGGTACATCTCTACTAGTTGGTGAAAAGATCCCTGAACTAGCCCCATCCTCGCTGTGCCTGTATTATGGCATCCCCAACGCCGTCAACAATTTTGACACCACAATGCAGTGCTGGGCAATGGAGATACTCCTGCTTGCTCAGAGCTGGTCTCAGTCTTTCTCCTGCAGTGCCACTTTGCACTGTCCAGGCATAACTTTAGTGGAGAATTAGGCCCAAAATTAGAAATAGGAATATCAGCGAAATAGGTAAGATCAGTGCAGGCTCACATTAGAATACAAGCACTTCGATGAGACTGGAGAAGTCAAAAGACTCATTTTGAGTTGCAGTTTGAGCAAACCAGGTTATATTTTTACCTGCATGAGGCAGTTACTCTCCCGTCCCTATTCTGCTGGTAGGAGTCATGACCTCTGTGTCTTGGCCTCTCAGCTACTTCAGAGAGAACACTACTTCTTGCCTCATTTCCAGTCTCACCACCAACATTCAAAAACACATCTCAAACTTTCAAAAATTTATGAGACTTGTTAAAAAAGAAAAAAAAATACACACAAAAGTAATTATTCATGGTCCAGTTTTATTTTCTTCAGCTGCTGATGTGGCTATTACATTTCAGAGTAATTGGTGTTTCATCATGGAACAGCAGTAGCCCAAGAAAACCTGCTGGCTCGCTCAGCTCTGACAGCCAGCTGTAGACTCAGTGTTGCACAGAAAAGTTTGTGGCACAGGAAACAAACATGACAAACCATCCCCAAAGGAAGATAGTTAGAGCAACATTCAGAAACATTTGTCTTGCTGTTGCAAGAATTAAATAAAAAGTTACAAGCCAGAATAAAACACACTTTGGAAATCTCATTTTTTCTCCACCCCCGCAGATTTACACTGTTCGTAATGGCTTGAAATAATCAAGAGTTAAAGTCTCAAGTCTAAGCATTTGATATGAAATACTATCTACAGATCATGCCAAACTCCTTTGTCAGTTTCTTTCACTTTGAAAAGTATTAAAAAAAAAATCCTGATCTAAACAATACCTCCAGAAATAATGAAATACCTTCTCCAAATTCTACAAATAGTGATGTTCAATCCTGCAAGACCTTCAGCTTTGCCTAAGATTTGCTGAATACAAAGAACAATTTTCAAAAGAAACTCAGTAATGCCTTTCCCTGACTGCAAGACTGGAACTTAAATGTGCATGTGGAATTTTTCACAATATGTTATGTTTGTGGTTTTAATTATCATCATAAACTCCATAGTTAATCTGTAGTTCAACATGTGAAAATGTTTATATAGTTTTATATGATGGCTTGGTAACACACAAACATTTAGGTTTAAAGGAACATAGCGGGTTGGGTCCTCATTGCTTTATGAACCCTTAAGTCAGCCATCTGGAGACCCTCCCCAGCTCTTTTGCCACCTGTGACTCGGCCACCCAAGCTCTTTCTCCTTCTGACCTCACCTCCTCTAGACAGCAAGAGAAAGAAATCCTTCTCTGTCCAAATGCAGAGGAGACGCAAAGGTGAGAGACTCAGAACAGAGGATTTCTGTGGTGCTGAGTCCACCAGGAATCAATGTATAAGGAGTAATTCTGAAATGACCACGCTCTTCAACAATGGTTAAGGCTGGAGGTGGATTTTCCCCAGCACACAAACAGAACCTTGCTGGCAGGGGATCTTCCTCTTCCCACCTGCTTATTTCAGCATATGCATGATGCCTGGCAGACGGGCAGAAAAAGCATGGCAGAGAAGGATGCAGAAGGGTAGGAAAGGTCACCAAGCATAGGCACTTCTTCACCAACCCAACAGCCACGCGTTGCACTGCGGTGCCAAGCACAGGATAACCTGGTCACCCTCCCATGGGAATGCCCAAATGCCACGTTCTTAACCTCCAACCAAAGGATGCTGGCTCTGTCAGAGCATTCAGCTGTATGACTAGACATTTGAAAGCACAGATTATTACTTCATGAAGGGGTCACACTGAAGAAGTACAAATTCAAATATTCTGAGCGATGGTGCTGCAATAGAGAGGATACTGAGGCACATCAGCAGGTTGTGCACTCAGAAGAGAGTGGGCCCCTATGGCTCCAAGAGTAGTGCTGTGAGATGTGGAATATGGGGTTACATTTGTTAAACTGGTGAAGGTTTATGGTTACCAGAAGGCCCTGTGGGAAAGGCACCGCTGCGGGCCGGACAGCTGGAAGTCGGCTGAGGGATGAGAGGCAGTTGCGAGTGAGGAGAGAGTCAGCTGAGTGACAGTTGGAAGTGAGACTGTGATTGGCTGCAGGAACGCGCGGACGGCGTATGAACGGGAAGCTGATTGGGTGACAGGACGCGTGGACAGCAGCACTGCAGCTGCGCCAGCCAATGGGCGCCCTTCTGCTGTTAAGTTCTGCTGGGCTTCAGTTTGGGTTCGGGTGTGTTCGGTTGAGCTCAAGGATATAAAAACGGGGCGATTTTTGGCAACAAACAGATCTTCTTTGGACAGGGAAGGGGGTCTGTTGTCTTTGTTCCCCAGTGGCGCTTTTGCCACTGGGACTGCCCCACACATTAACCTGCAGGACCAGATCTGACTTTCTCTCCTCTTCACCCGTCTTTTCAAGGAGGAAAACCCAATTGCTCATCCTGAACCCAAGAGGTCCATTCCCTGTCTGATGAGGGGGAGATCACTGATCTCTCCATAACTGCTCACAGACCAGAAACCAGAAATACTAATAAAGGACAAACCTTTCTACAGTCTCTCAGGCAGTCCTCAGATACTATGCTCTGAGCTTCTCATGTTGGAGTCTTATGAGGAAAAAAACAATGGTGCTTTCACCTTTTTTCTCAAACACTTTTTTCCTGCTGACGACAGACACGGTAGAATTACAACAGGACTTTAATTATTTGTGCTGCACATTGGCAGTGGTCTTGTAGATAAACTGAAAATAAACTGTAAAGAAAAACTTACAGAAAAGAGCATGAAGTCATACAGCTAAAGAACACAACAAATGGACTGGCAGCTTTTTCTTTTAGCAAGGAGTTGTAAAAAGCTTTGGAACAATCAGCTACTTGTGCATGGTCAACTCAACTTTAGTACAGAGTTTAAAGGTAATGAAGTACATTTTTAGACCATGCAACAGGCTTGATGAAATCCTCTTTCTTTCTTCTTAAAATTCTGTGCAAACCATGTGAGAAGTATGCTGTGTGTGGGGTAGCCAGTTTAATATCTCCATGTGCATTGCAGCAACTCTCTAAGGCTCAGACCACTCATGACGCTTTAAAACAAGATTGCTCCCACTCAAAGGGGTTCTCCTAAAACACAATTTATGCAGACCCAGCAAAACCAAACCACTTCCCTGAGTATCACAAACCCTCCTAAAAGCACTGATGTGATGAAAAAGGCAACATAAATCTAAATATTCATGGAAGTTTGTAGAGGGCCCAGTTTATACAGCTGTGAAGAAGCTTATTCTGTATATGCATCAAATCAATATGAGTCTTTGGTGTGTGAAAACAGGAACATCTTCACTCAGACCCAAACTACATAACACATCGAATTCATTCATCTTCCAGATAAATCCTATATTTTCAGATCTGTCTCTCATAACATTTTAGAAGTACTCCTTGGTGAAAACGCAATAAATAAGGATTGTACACTACTGTGTATGTGCTCAAAGCAACTGTATATTAGTTACAGGAAAAGATTTGACTCTTATGCATCCCTCCTGATTCCTTCAAGGTTCATGTGGACATACCAATGCTATTTCTTGGAACAGTTTATTCTAAGCTCCGCTTTCATTGCAGCCAACAGGCTATTTATTGAGTAATTCACTGTAACAACAACAACAATCGTATTATGAGTCTAAGGTGATCCTGCACACACCTTTTTCATGTCTTTTTTTTTCTTTGCTAATTGGTAGATAAATGAAATCATAATCCAACAGAGATTAATGTTATTTTTACCACAGAAGACATCCCTTTCATACAGCAGTTTCACTTGGACTAGGACAAGAAATACATGGAAACTAGTGAGGGTGGCACAATGCAAAGACTGACAAAAAACCCATGGGGAATTTTCCGGGACATTTTAAAGCCTCTAGATGCTCACAGTCATCTGCCAGCAGTTATGACCCCGCAGCAGAGATGGCAGAAGTGTGTGCCACCGAACACCCCCCAGGCACCACCCTCAGCCCCAGCGCAGTGGCCTTTGCTGGGCATTTCATACTGCCAGCCGCAGGAACCACGGCCATGAGGCTCAGGCACGTGCTCCCTCCCATGTACCACAGCAGCCCTGGCAGAAAAGAACTGGCACAGGGGAACGGGGGATTTTTAAATCAGCTCAGCAGCCTTCTGCTCATGTGGACCAGCACATATTCATTTTTACATCCACGGGGCAGGGGCAGCTGGAGGAACAGAAACTCAGCAGGGGGTCAGGTAAAGGTTCTTTAGGGAACCTTTCGTTCCCTAAAGGTCCTTGCTGGGAACCTTCTAGGCTTCCCAGCAAGATTCAGCAGAAGACCTGTGTGATAATCCTTGGAGACATTTGATACAATGTCTGTGACTGTTTGTTTTCTTAGGGATCAGCTCTGGACCCCAAATATTATGTGGCTCTAAGGACTACAATGACTACGTATAGAGCTGAGAGAATTATTCACATCCTGATGTGGCTGGCAAATACCCAGCCATTCTGGCCTTCCCTTTCAAATGAGTACAAGTGTGGGATGTTTCACCTATTAAAGTTGGGGCAACAGCTTCTGTGATATGCACAGGTCTGGCTGCAGTGTTGAGTCTAGACGTGGCATCATCAGGGATCTCACATTATTTCTTCCTAAGCGCTTTCTATGTCAGACAATTGCTTTGAATATAACTATATCTTATAAAGAATCTCCCAATAGGTAAAGTTGCCCAGCCACTGGAGGTACTGAAGGAGAGACAATGAGAGGATGTAGCTCATCCTGACACTTTGAAAACAAATAGCACATTGTTGTAAATGTGTTGGGGAACAACAGAGTGAGTGATTCATGTTGAGTCATTTCTTGTTGCCTCTTTAGGAGAGGAAGGCAAAGTGTTTTCTTGTTTGCTGTGATGCCTTTTCTGTGTTTTAAAATCAAGAGTCAAACACGGTTAGAAGGGAAAAAGGGATTTTACCTTGGTATTTAAGGATCGTTTGTGCACTCCGTCCAGGTGAAGCACGCTGGAATGCACATCCAAATGCACACCAAAATGCTCCCCCGTGGGTACCCCCGAAATGCACACACACAATAGTTTGGGTATAAAATTATAAGCTTTACCAATTAGCATATCTATCAAAGATTCCCCAATGGGAGGCTGAGTGAACCCCTCTCCCCGAGGAACCTTTCCCCCATGGACAGGCCTATCTTAGTTTACAAAATGTGTTCCAGAGAAGGCCTTGGTGTCTGAGCCTTCTGAGATGTTTGGTCTCCTGGCTTAACGGAATACTAGGCCTATGCTAGTTATCAAACCTGAACAATTAGAAGTATGTGGGTTAAAAGGCCCTTAAGAATACATAAAAGTTATACAAAAGAGTATATAGAGGGGGTATATATAAAAAGCAAAAAAACATCATGGCATCAGCTGAGCCTAGCTAGATTAAACAGGTCAGTTATGGCAGCACCATCTTGTGGTTCCCAGTTAATACAGCCTGGCCCAGGGCAGCCATTAGTTGACAATTTATATTTGTACACTAAAAGTTACAATACCATTTAACTCATGTTCTTTCCAATTTGTTAGATTTCAGGTCTTGTTCAAAATAAATCAATTTGGAGTATGCAAACTCTGTAAATTCAGGAGGCATTGGTTCAAGACAGAGTGAAATATGGAGAGTCTCATTTTTGAGATGTCTTCTAAGAAGGTTTGATTTATTGCCTGCTGTGCAACTGTTACAGAGAATTTTACTCTGAGTAAAGAGAAATTAAAGGATATTAGTGCTATCAGAAGACAGAGGGTGAAAAGAGATGGCAAACTTCTAAATGGGCTGACAAAGACCTGGATTTCCTCTACTTTTGAGCAGAGATGGGGACAGAGTATGATCAGTACTATTACAGTTAAAAAGTCCTGACTCTGTGAAGGGCTGTTTAATATACCTTTGCCCTTGTAAGTATTTATAATATTTCTGATGTTCAATTAACACCGGTTTTCACCAGCCACTTCCAGATAGATTATAATTTCAGAGCACAAACAAATACTTATAAAAATAAACTTCTAACTGCATGCTGCAGAAAAAGCAGAAAAATGTTTCTGCTATCAAAGCTCATGTAAGAATTCTTCATGGGCAAGCTTACAAGGAGTATACCATCTCTTGAAACAACCTGAAACAGATGCTGAGCTACTAGAGGCTTAGTTCCTTGAGGCAATTTTTGTACTGTAAAGCAGCACAACCAGATGCCGCTACCTGGAAGGCCTTCAACATCCATTGTACTTAACATAATGTGAAGATGACCAAACATTATTCAGAGCTGAAGACTAAATGCAGCAGAAAACATAATTCACCGTTAGTTCAGTGTGGTCTTCTCTGCAGAATCAGTAAGGTTTGGAAGCTGATCGTTAATACACATGTGACGGATACGGCTGAAAAATAAAGCGTGGCTCCATAATGCTCCATAATCAGAAAGGAAAATACTGGAGCAGAACTCTTCACTGAGAAAAGTGTTAAGCCTAAGTGCTGGAGAGCTGTGAGCTCCAAAGTTATTTCTCCTGCACTGATACTGTACTGTCATTGTCCAATAACCTTTTTAATCCCTTCTAAGAAGAGGATGCAAGATCCTCCATCATGTTCCAAAAAGGGCACATCTATACATACTACTTTCACAGTACCTTTTGGGTTTTTCTCAGTTGCATCGTCCAATAATTGAGGTGTAAGAGGGTCTTTTCACCCCAATCCTGCTCTGAGTCTGATGAAACTTCACAACAGCATGCTCTTTTCACAGATCAAATTTCAGTATTAAAGCCACTGCAGAAAAATGAGATTTCCTGTGAAAAATTCTCCTCTTGGAATTTCATCTCCAATCTAATTCTTATTTCAAATAATAGCAAATCATGGAAAAAAATAGTTTCATTTTACAAATCACTGACTTGAAATTATTCTAAAAGCAGCCCTAGATGCTCTTCTATCATCCTGATACAAATTAGAAAAAAAAAATGGAAGAGGCACAAGAAAAAGTTTCAATATTCTAAAATCTTACTTAAGAAAATAGATGGTCCATTTATTTCTCTCCTTGCTGACTGAAGTTCAGGGGTTAGCTATATTCATATAACATCTATTCAAATCTATTTTCTTTTAATTTCAAGAAAAACAGAAAAACATTCTTTTTTTTTCTAAGCCAACCACATCAGGAGAGTGTGTCAGACTTTCCAAGAAGTATCTGCTTTGCAAAACCCAAGCATGATTCAAGATTGCAGGACCTCAGAAAAAACCCACTGATAATGAGTTGCCTATTGTAAGGATACAAAGGTTATTTTGTTTGTCAGAACGGTGGCTTGAAGTATAACCTTATTCCCACAAAAAACAGTAGAGTGTGTGGCATTGTACCTCCTGCATATCACAGCAAGTCTCTGCATTGGTCATTTCCTCAGAACTTATTTTTTCTAAACTGTAAAAAATGCTCCCAAATCAAACCCATGCCAAAGGCTCAGAACTGAGATGCAGTAATACATACAGCAGAAATCAGGGTTAATATTAGAGGAGCATATACCACCTTAACTGTAGCAGTGTTTAATAAATGACACTTCTAAAATATAGCAACTGAATTCTACCGGTGTTATTAGTAAGCTGTCTCCTGCACTGAAGGAATGAACAAGGACAATATTGTTACTTATAATTCAGAGCTAGCTTGTATGAAAAAGACATGTGGCATCAGGAAAATGTAATTAATTTGGTGGTGTAAGCCTTCATAAATTATCAAGTATTCCCAATAGCAGTCCTGCAAAACTTACAGAGAACATGAGCTGCCTTTAAATTACTTAGTTTGCTTGCTACCAGAATTCTTTTAAGGTGGTTAGATACTGACACAGTATTAAAAATGCTCAAACTATTGCAATGGTTGACATATTGAGCCACCTTTAATTAAGACCATAATGTTCCTTTGGGCCATACCTAAGACAGTAATCTGTGTCCAGAGGCTGTCACTCTCTTCTCTAATGGACTACAGCACACAAAAATTAATTATAGGGGAAAGGTTGCTGTTCCAACTGGGACTGGAGATTCGAAGGCAAACGTTTTGCTGTTGATCAAAATGAGTAGCTCCTTTTGCAACAGCTAATACAGTTTCTGTCACATAGCACTTAACCCTCTCTTCCAGCATTAATATGAGCAAATTTGTTGCCCAAGGGGAAATTTTTACTTTTTTATGTATTCATTCATTTGTTCATTATGATGCCATCACAATTTCGCCTGTCCAAAAATCAGGAACAAAACTTAATTTGAAAAATTCAAAAGGAAACATCAGCGCTCCCAGTTACAAGATTCTTGTAAGCCTATGTCAATAAAACCAGACTACAGCTAAACAAAGATTGCAAAATATTTTTAACTCTTAGTTGTTTAAATTTTTAAACATAATAATTTAGAACCTGATAATGCTTTTTGTGTTTGCTTTCAGCAAATATTCAATGGTAAATAATTTTGTAGTAGGGGTTGCTTGCAAACACAGTAGATTTTAAGCAAACAATATAAAGCATTAGTTGAAAGAGAATTTCAAATCATGAATAGTACTGCCCATTGCCCAAAACTGCTAACTTTTTGACTCTCTGAACCAGAGAAAGCAAAGCTGCAGGAAACAGAAAGAAAAACATTCCCTGACAAAGATACCTTCATGGTAAACTCCAGTTACTTGTGTTTATCAAAGAATCCTCTTGTGTTGTGAGCTAACCACAAAGGTTTCATAACTCACCATCAAACTCACCAAAATACTCTGCTGGGTTAAAACACATCTGCACAGTGTTGACACTGTGTTTGTTCCTGCCCACAAGAGGAATGAGGGAGAGGGAAATGTGAGTTATTGCAAATATTTAAGCCAAAGCAAGGGGTTAGGGATGGAGGAGAAAAAGGCATAACCGGAGTAGTAAGCTTGAAGACAAATTGCTGACTAAAAGGAGGAGACAGCAATGATTGTCTCAACACAGGATAGCCCATACAATTTTTCAGCAGATAATCATCAAAATTCAGAGCAGCAACTGCCAGAACATATCTGCAGGCCCCCTCCTCCAGCCTCAGGATACAGGCAGCTCCCATGAACCTCAGGGGAAATCTTTCAAGCACCACTGTTCTGTATTTCAGTAACACCTGAGATGATTAAATGAACAATGAAACTCAGCTGTAAATTTGCAGCAAGGTTGCAGTCTGCAATCTGAATAGTATTAAGAGGAATGAAATAAAAATGAAATCAATGCTCATAGGATAATGTAAATCAGATGCAAATAAGCTTCCATTTTATTTGTATTTTCTTTGTTTCTTTTTAATAGTGGCATATTTAGCTCATGAAGTGCTCAACATTTATTTTAAAACCCAGTGACTCTATTATTTCAGGAGATTTCTTGGGGGATAAGAACACAGTAAGTTCCCATTCCCATGAATAAAATTAGCCCATATCTTTGCCTGTGAATAAGTTCAAAATGCAAGTCAGAATCAAATATATGAATATGAAATTACAAAAATACAATACTTATTGCCAAAAAATCACAGAAGTGGGCATTTGTCTCTCAGGGCCTTCTTCACAAAAGCAATGCCAGCGTGGGCAGCATGGTAGCATGCTGTAACACCCTTTTTTACAAGCTCTTTGCCTGTTATTTCCAGGTCACACAAACACAGATGTGTCATATATGTATCAGTGATACATGCACACTGTATCCTCATTTTGTCTGATCAAAGTACCTGAAAAGCTATACTAATCATTGTCCTTTAAAGAGCAATCTAAACATGCAGCATGTGTCTCTAGGATCTTAAGGGTGCAGGTTTCAGGTTTGGTTCTGCCATCAAATTACGGTACTGATTTAGTCAGGTTCCTCAATGTCAATAAACCAGCTTCCTACTCTGCTGTATGGAAATATTCCACAGTTAATTTTTTTTCTGAGCTGCAGTATAAGTTGCCTCTCTAACACAAGCCCAGCCTTCATGAAAGCTACCTATTCATCAACCCAGATATCTGACCCATAACCCTGAAGATAATGGCTAGCAAAAAAATCAAAGATCAAAATACCTACAGAATTTCCTAATGTCTCTGTAGCATCATTTAAGTACTTCAGTCCTAGTAAAAGTGTTTTGAAGCTAGCACTCATTGTTCAACCTGCTCCAGGCCAGCCTGACACAAAACACTGTCATTTGCCAGAAGCCAGCTGGAAAGTGTTGGTGAGAGTTTGTGCATTGGTAAATCTACTGCTACAACAGAGGCAATCTTTCTCATATTTCCTTAATTTCCAAAATTAACCCCTCCTTTGAGTGACCTTAAAGCAATAATCAATAGCTGAAGAAATCAGCATTCGGCAAGATTGCTCTACATTTCTGTTCATGTTTTCAATGTCTGAGTAACAGACAAGACTGCATAGCCAGTCTTTCAAGTCTGTCATAGCTCCTGGCTCGTGGCATAGGCAGACATGACTGTGGAGCAAACATTGCATCTCTGTCTCAAAAATTAACTTTTTAATCCCAGTGTTAAAACTTTCTTGGTAAGGTGTAATCTGTTCTAGGACTAACACAAAAGCAGGTCCTTGGTCTACACAGTGTTTTTTTACATTCAAATAGCCTGAGCAGTTTGAGGCCAATACGAGTGCTTTAAGAATGCACTGAAAACCTCTCATGGAGCTTGTCAGATCAATATCAATAACCAGCAGGAAAGATGTTTGAACTGAGAAAATTGGAAGCAAATCTGTTATGATACTGCTTTAGTCTTTGAAGCAAAGTGTACAGTCAAGCTGGAAGCCAGGAGAGAGAACAGGAACTTCAAAGAAGTTCAAAGGAACTTCTCTTTCTTTTCACTACCACTCTTTGCTTAGCTACGTGTTTCTGCCAGAACAGATTGTTTTGATACCTTGAAATGTACAATGGCATCATCATATGCAGAACTGGTCTCTATCAACTGTACACACCAGTAAGTACCAAAATAAACCAAAAATCTCAAAAAAGAAATGAGATCCATCCATCTGCAGTCTTCCTGTCTTCTTAGTAGGCTGTCAGAAAAAATAATACCAGACACAAAAAATACTTCCAGACTTCTCTGTATCAAATCATTTGGGATTTGTATCTTCATCTATTATGCCCAACTGAGGAAATAAGGTAATGAATGGAAAAGACCACCAATCTATTTCACTAATGTCCCAAGTGTATGAATACACTTCAAAATTGCTTTGTTCCTAGAGCCAAATAGCTGAAAATCCTGCTTTGGTTAATCTTTGCCTAAAGGATTGCTCAAAGTCATCCTTTTTGATTAGCCCCCAGTACGGAAGAATAGCAAGGTGAAGTGTGAGCAGAGACACTGTGAAAGAGCGTGTGCAACAGCAGCCCAGGCAGCTGGCATCAGCAGGGAGGCACTCCTGCTGCCCAGCCCTTGGGGAGACTGCATGGCTGAAGAGCTTTGGTCAGGAGCAGAAACAGATCAGCTCGGGCCAGCCCCTACCGGACTTCCAGGAACACTGGAGCAGCAAACAGGCAGCTCCTCCTCTTGGGTTATTCCCCGTGCAGAACTGCTTTTCTTTGTGCCACAGGTACGTCCTACTTTTCCAAAACCTTTGTATCACCTGATCCTCTCATTTTCCCAGTCTAGAATTCTTCCTCCAGACTTTTTAACTTTTACTGAGTTATTCAAACAGCAAGGATAAAAGGGCTCTTTCAAAACTCAGAAGGTTGCTGTGAGATTTAATGCAGGCGGAGAGTTTGGGCTGCTCTAGATAGTGAAGTTAGAGTGGAAGAGGGATCTACCACCCATTATCACTAACATCCTATTTCTTTGTCATTATCGCTTAATTATCTTGTCTTGTTTATTTAAACAACAAGGCAATTAAGAGGCATTGTCAATGGAACAGAACCCTGGCACAGGCGAATGGTCTCTGCTGTGAGATAAATGCCAAGATATTTAACAGGCAGCAGCATAACAGGAGAGAGATTGTTTCCAAAGCACTGGGCAGTGATTGCTGTAAAATGTGTGCCATTGCTACTGCAGGATACCTTACAGTCCTCCTAATAGTCATTAATTGTCTACTGCAAGGAAGTCCCTTGGTACTCTCTCCAGATATGGCTGTGGCTTATGAATATACCTAAATACTATGCTAGAGTTTGGCATTACCAAAAGAATGCTGTAAATACCAAATGCCACAAACCAGAAAGAACTCAGAAAATAACAATTGGAAGTAGCAGTGACTTACAAGAAGTAGCTAAATATAATTTCATTAGGAGATTACTTATGGGGCCCATGGGATGGAGTAAAGGCATGGTTCTATCTCATCAGACCAACAAGTCATCTAATCCAGTGGCTGTTCTCTGACAGCACCGAACAGCAAATTGTTCAAGGTGCGTAATATCTTTGCACCAGGTAATGATCGAACAATATACCTGTAGGAGAAGTTTCTGCCCAAGATGTAGAACTAGTGGTGTTTTCCATCTTGAAGTAGCAAGAATGATTTGTCATTTCGTTGTTTATTCTAATGTAATCATGCTAACCACTTGCACAGCTTAGTGTGTTTTGAATATTTTTCATTTCCTCTGGGTTTGCATCAAATAATAGTGGAAATTTGCACCTAGTGGACATGAAAGGAGAACCAACCACCTTTGATGAGCACAGAATGCTTATGGGAGAGGAGCTGGTAGGAGTGAAGACACATTCCCTGATGGTAGGGAAAGGAGTAGCATCCCTTGGGGAGCATTTCAGATACACACACTGAAGTCTACCTTCCATCCTTGCACCAGCCTCACTTTCTGCTTTGTTGATGGAAAGGTGGTCTTTGCAGGAAATGGTTTGCACTACTGTAGTGGAATAATGCATATCTGTGGTAATGATTGACAAGAATGACCTGAAAATTCCTTTTCCAGTTGTTCTTAAGGGTACAAAATTCATGTTTTGGATTTATGTTCATTTCTGTATGACCACTTTAATACAACAGAAATAATAGCAGACTACTCTGTGGGTTAGTGCTTTAAAAATGAATGTATTTATTTATTGACATTTTTAAGTGCTTACTTTTTCCTTGTTGCTCTCCGGGGCCAAAGGTCCATCTCTGGCAGAAACACAGCACTTAGGAGTCCAGTTTTGAGCCTAAAAAATACAATTGCAGAATTGGTGTACACTTTGGGATGGAAAGAGAGAATACAAAATGGAGTGGAGGGATGGAAGGAACTGGGAGCTACCAGTGAAGAAGCATAGTTTGTTCTTTAATACTGTTTTGATATCCTACCTGTAGTTGTATATTTTCTTCTTTTTTCATCACCTTTTCTCAGTGATTCCAGACACTGGAGGAATACTGGTGCTGATGTTGCATGGATTATTATGACAAATGCCACCACCGCTTCTTCCTGCTCTCTCAGATGAGTGAGCTCCATTGCTTGATTATCTAAAGATCATGTCTGACTCCAATTATCATTACTTATTAAATCAAGTTTGACTCAGAAAAATAATTAAATGTTTAAATTAAGGCATTCTACTTTGTCACACACTTGGGTCTGCTGGCAAGTATATGGAACAGTTGTTAATATTGAAAATGAGATGAAAGATGTTCTAAATTTATCTCCCCAACATTTCCATTCAGCATAATAATGGACATTTGAAAGTAACACATTGTTGTTGAGCTAGTGAGAATCATTTCTGAAATGAAGTGATCACACACCTTTGAAAGTAGTCTCACAGAAACCTGGAATCATTCAGGGTGGAATAGATAAATTTTCATTCACCTGGGAGCTGTATTTTAGCTGCCTTATGACTCAAATAAAAATGAACAATTTTCAAATGAATATAAAAATCATACTTAAAAGACTTCAATGCAAAGTATAGATGTATTTTCCAGCATCCGTATATAAATTAATATGTACCATCTGGGTTACATCTGGTGATATTAAAGTGTTGTCTCATGAGCAGAATAGGTGTGAGAGCCATGAAGCAAAGCTGAGCAGTTCTGGCACTTACTGCAAAGGAGACAACATTCATATGTAACTCCAAAAGTACATTGCCTTGTCCCTTCACTGCTGATGCTTTTAAATCTCTGTCTCCCTGCTTTTGTCCCATATTTTTCCCTTAATTTTAATTTTATTTTTCCTAAGGATATTCAACAGCAACCCCATGATGGAGGCTGCCATTTCCTCTAGGTCCTGGGTTCAGCTTTTGCAGCAGGCCTTCCGTCAGGGCAGCGGTTGCGTTGTGAGTGAAATCCATGGGTCTTCCATCTTCCATGGTGCTCCCCCAACAAACCTCATCCTCTTCTCATCATTCTCTGACAATTCTGCTCAGAAAAGCATACACCTTTTGTTCCTCCGGTTGTCTTCAGTTTCTTAGTAAACCTTTCCAGTGGCTTGACTTTCTGTATTCCATCCTTTTCTTTAAAGACTGTTCCCCATCTGGACCTCTCCTCATCTCCACCTCCCTCTCTTTTGCCTCAAATTACTCATCTTCCCCAAACCATATGTGTAGCTGCTTCATTTCTTTCCCTGGTCTATCTGGACCCTTAAACATGTGAGCTCCTAGGGTTCCCAATGAGCACTTGTTTGACAATTTTGGTTGTCTCCTAAAGCACAGAGCACCCCAAAATTCTCTGGCCCCTCATAATGCCAAGGAATCTCCAGGTACTTTACAAAAGGCTGTACTATGAATTCAGCACACATTCCATGATCCCAAAATAAAAACTGAAGACAAAATAAAACAAGTCTTCATTACTGATTGTAAGAGTAACCTACATATGACTGTAAGGATCATAGCCTAGGATAGCCTAGGATAAGGCTGTCCACAGTGCAGAAAGTGCAAGATGGAAACATGGAAAGATGAAAGGATTACCTGATGTCTTGCTGCAGACCTCAGATCCTGAGGGACTGTACTACCTTTCAGAAGTCAGTTCTGCAGTTGAAAGAGAAAAAAATTCATCATCCTTACACATAGATATTTTTTTGTTTTCAGAGAGAGTCAGATGAGGTGTTAATCTGATAACATTGATCTTCCCATGAAGCGAGGGAGTGGATTAGACGGCCTTTCCTGCTCCTTTTCTGAACTATTTTCTTTGCTTGTTTGGGCTACACAATCACACTGTGATTCTCACACTATGAGAATGACCTTTTGTCATTTGCTACAGACAAACCCACCCAGTTCAAGAACCTGTACATTTCAGAAGAAATGTATGTAAAAGCTCTATGTACAGATAAAATCTCAGCCACCCTGTATTGAGCAAAGTGCAGGAGAAGATGCCTAACTTCTGATTTACCATGCTTGAAATTAAAGTACTTTAGCACAAGTCCTCACACGATCAAGGGAGAACAGCACACAATTACTCACCTGAAGAGATTAACGTCTTTCTGCACATAAACAAAAAGTATGTCTGTTCCTCTGGCTTTTCATATAAGGTATGTTCATCTGTAGGGTCTGCTCTCACCAATGGATCTTCAGGTTCCACATGCAGGAATTTCAACATGTCAAAAATGTGCCTAGAAATGTGGAGAGAAGGCCTCTTTTAGCTCTGACTCACCAGACACTAAGTTACAGACAAGTCTGGCATGTGTCTCTCCCTTTGCAATGCATGTAGCAGGCCCTGGGCTTTCCTAACATGCTGAAGCTTGGGAGATCCTGTTTGCTTTCTTCAGGTCCTCTCCTGGGAGTAAAACCTAGAGGGGGAAACTGTTTTTAACAACTCAAGATATTATGCTCTTTAACTTCTTTGATTAGGCATATGAACACATTTTAACCTTCAGAAGTAGATTTTCAGACTGGCATCAACTGTCTTGAATTATGTCAAAAGGTAGGTATCTCTGAAGGTTTCTCAACAAAAAGCATTATATAAAGACACAGTGACAGCCCAAATTACTTCCGAACACACCTAAATTAATCAGATAGAGAGAACATTTTCACTGCATTTTATGTGCAAGAAACTGAGCCTTGCAGTTGAACAAAGAGACTCATCATTGTTATGGACCAAGGACTGGCCCCAGTGCCTTTGCTGTTGTTCTCATCACAGAGTTGGCATCTTCTTTTCATACAAGTTATCTTGAATTTGGGCTCATGGCAGCAGGGAGGGATGAAAGGTGTTTCTTTCACTTGGATGAACTATGGCACAGGTGGAAAAGTTACAATATTTTTTATTTTACTTTTAAATGAAGCATTAAAAAATCTGCCAGGCAGAATATTTTTTCAGCTTTCTTTCCTAACCCTAGAGTGGCTGTAAAACCTCAGCAGTTAAAAATGTTTTCTCTGGCTCCAAGTCTAATGCATCCATAAAAATTACATTTTAAATAAAGAAAACATGTTTTGTTCCAGCTCTAGAGTGGCTCAAAGACATTACATATTTTCTAAAAATGCATTTAATTCTCATTTAAAAAATCCTTCAATACACAGTGACTGAATAATTTGTTGAAAACTCTATATATGTTCTAATCTTCAATTTATCAACCTTAAACCAGCATTTTGGGATCTGGTAGAAGAAAAGGCTTAGCTTTAAAACCTTTCATATTTTCCCCTGACCACATTTAGTTCATGGTGTCTCTGGGGGTGTCTAGGGATGGATTTTGTGTTCTGTGAGAAGGAGAGCTCCCCTTGTTTTTTAGTCCAGCTATTTTTCAGACAACCTGAAAAGGTTTGCGACCTCAGGACTAAGAGAAATGTCACCGAACACTTCTGCCTCTTTGACTAAAGCTGTGATTGTCCTTCTCTGAACAGAAAGGAGGGTGTCAGGAGATGTGTGGCTCTTTCAGAAAGGATCCATCCTAAGAAATGAACTGCATGATTTCCATTGTTCCTTCCAAGCTCCAGTAAAGGCTCCCTCTTCAATCTTGAGCAAGTCACTTAACCGTTTTCATTTCATTTCTTTCTTTGCAGAATGGGAAAACTAATTTTTACTGGCCTTAAGGCATATCGTGCAGAGAGATCAATTCTTGTGCTTTCAGCAGGCAGCATTTTGCAAATGCCTGTTTTAAGGGAGCTGCTCTGAGTGAGGACAGGGGAGGAGAATGGATGCTCAGATTGCCCATGAGGACAGGTTGCCAGAGTTTGCAGTGCACAGAGCCTGTGCCCTCTCTCCCTGCTGGTCCCTGAGCTTTACTGTGTCCCACTGGAGGCAAGGGACAAAGATGAAATTAAGGGTTAGAGGGGAAGAGCTCCCTCCAATGATGGATATGACTGTATGAAGCTGTTTTCTGCTTTGTTCTCCATTACTAACTCTTCTATGAGCCTCCAGAACATATCCCCTGAGAGATTACATACAGTATGGATTATTTTTCCCTTGTTCTCCCTCCTTGTTCTTGCCAAAATGTTCTTCTGTAAAATTCTCCCACAAAACATCACAGGCAGCTTGGATCTTGCCTATCACTCACAATTATGTCTAATGAGGTAACTCTCACCCCACTCTTCATTCCTCAGATAAAATACATCCCAACCAGCACAGGCTCTGGTACCTATCAGGTTCATGTGGGGATTTGAAACAAAAATTTGGGAAGGGAGTGATGAGAAGAGTCACTCAAAAGAGAACAAGAAATCATCTGGATATCTTTAGGTTCAACCAGCCCCTTCCCACTGAAGCTGACTTGGGAGCATTTTGGTTCTGTGGAGTGCAGGCTCCACATCCAGCTTATCTTCCTGACTCATGGTGTAAGTCAATGAGAGCTGTGGGATAAAAACTGCTGCCTCACAAGAGGTAGCTCTGTCACTAGCTTCTGTGAGCTCAGAGCACAGCGAAACTGTGACCAGGCAGCCTCTGCTTCTCCACAGCCAAGACACAGGGCACAGAGGGCCAGCAGTGCCCTGCTTTCAAAGGTAGACTTGCTGCCCACCACTCACAGAGCTCAGCCAGTTCTCTGCTGTTGAAGCTCTTCTGGGGACTCCTGGAGATGGTCTGCATTTGTATGCAAAACTTCTTAATAAGCCTTTTTAAATATTGAAAAAAAAAGCTGCCAGCAAGAGCAAGTGGACTGCAGTCAACTACAATTACAATACAGTGAAAGGTATACATCTTTATTTTTTTAGATAAAGTGATTTTAATTTAATGCCTGGAACAGCCTGCTGTTGTCTTCCAAGATTCTCAGTTCTGCTTAGTCCGAAGTGTTATAAACATGCTTAGGCAGAATCTGTTTCTGTTGGAAGTCTAAGGGAATAAAAATATTTTCACAAGTTTGCTAAAAAAATGCCATGGTCAGCTCTGTCTCATGCTAAAGAGCACTGATCTTAGGCATGGCCATAAAAGCCACAGTCTCTTCAGCAGAGAGGTGCTAGAATACTTATTTCTTCCCTGAACAAAGGACTGTCACATTCTCTCTAAAATAATGAGCATTGTTTATTCATATACAAATAATTTTAGTTAAGTGCTAAATGAAGCCATCACAAACATTGTCTACTAGACAAAGACCACGGACACAGCTCTCAGTTACCACAGCACTGTTTTGTTAGATTCCTGATTCCTGCATCCTAACCAGAAGCAGCACTTTGTCACCTTTCTGCTAGAGGTGACTGCAAGAGCTGAAGGAGTAAAAGAGCAGAGTGATTTTTGTGAACTGCGTCCAGGGGACCCTGCATTTGCAGCTTCACCTGACTGGTTGTTTATGAGATCTCAGCAATCCCCCTGCTGCCATGGGGCAGGGTGTCTGTGATGTGAACACAACCAACGGCAGTACCAAATGTTGCCACTGAGAATTAATTGTCTTTTTTTACAGCAGTTTAATGAACTGTTTTTCGGGGACATCTGGCTTCCCTGCCTGAGGGTGGGGGAAAAGGTGGACTACCAAGAAAGCAGGAAAATGCTGCTCTTCAGCACATTTTGTCTCCAAATATCCCTATTGTTACTGCTTGCTGATATGGCCCCGCTCTTCTGCATGATTGATCCGCACTGCTACATGTTCTCTTCCAAACATCTCCATACACAATCTCCTCCCATGTTCCTCATGTTTACACTAAATTACACTGCAGAGTCCACTCAAGGCTTTTCCCTGGTTTTCATGGTCTCTGCTAAGCTCTTTTGTCCTCTAAGAAGACCTCACCACAGCACACAGGAAGAACAAGCACTGACCAGGGCAGAGTGATTCTTGCCACCATTTCCTGCATTAGCACAGAGGATCAGTGTCTCTCTAGGAGAAGTGGGACCTTATTTTTACTAAATGGCCTGTGAAAGCATTTCCATTAGAGATGGTTTGGTGTATTATAACTAAGTGGACGGAACAGAGTGAACATTTATTTACCCAGGAAAGTTTGGATCAGACAGCACATCTGGTTTTCATTGAAATCCTCAACTTCACCAAAACAAAAAGAGTCCAGCTGAGTTAATAGAGACTCGAGGAAGGCAGGTGGTTGATGTGATTGCAAGAGAGTTGAAACAGGGTCAAAACATGAGCATCCTCCAAAGTTTCGATTCAGATCATTCCTGGAAAGCATTTTAGCATCCAGTTTGTAGGCTTGAATGAGTAAAAGGATTGCTTATAAGTGCTGAGTGCACAAAGAACCATGTTTTTTCTCTGAAATGTTTTTGTTTTCTTTCCTTTCTTTGTAAATCTTAGTATCAGGTGGGTCAGCCTAACCATTGGACGAGTCTGAAAAAATATATGAGCCGTTTGTGGTAGCACTAGCACACTCAGCTTTGTAGCAGCCATGACAGATAGACCGACTGCTCCTTGTTCAGAGGCACAGGACATCCAACTTAGCTGTCAGTGCCTGGGAAGAGTTTGAGAGGGATGAATAATGCTAGGACTCAAGTCTGGCTGAAAGCTTTGTTCTGAAAGCAGTCACAATATGCAGCATCTGCTGCTGTAGCTTCAGGAAACAACAGTGATGAATAAAGAAATTTTCCCTCAGTTTGTTAGTGCTCACCACTGTCCCCAGTGATACAGGATCCCAGGACAACAAAGACCTTCCATTTCTAACAAGGTTAAACCACCTTCATAATGTGGGAGATGTGTCCTGCATTGTAGGCACAGTAGGCCCTGTAGCAGTTTGTCCTGGTTATCACACTAGATCTGGAAAAAATTTATTGAGGAAATAGAGATGCTGCCATAGGAAAAAATATTGGGAGTAGCAGGGACTGTTGAATATTTTTCTCAGACACCATGTGCTTCAAAATGGTGTTTTGCACTTTCTATAGGTAGACTTATGTCTTGGCACTGTGCTTATGTGAGAAATAATGTAAAGAGGTACCCTGTTTGTATATGGGCATATGTGCCTGTTTTGCTGGCTGTGCTGGGCTGTTAGCGGGGCCCTGGCACTGTGGGACAGAAACAAGTAGTACCATTTTGTGATTGGTGCCATCAAACTGATATTTCAGTTAATATTTTCCACATCAGCTAAGGATTCAATGAAAGACTCAAAGAAAGAACTAAGGCCCCTTGATCCTCAGTCCCTGTTCTAATAAAGGAGTGATTAACATTACAGTTCATTATTACTTTCAATTTCAACTCCCATATGAAACTAGAGGAGCTCCAGTACTAGCCAGAATCCTATTTCCTGCCTGTCAGTTAAGCAAATGAAGTCCCAAGACAGTTTGGCTCACCTTTATATATAAAAGAAAATTCTTTATTCCAACACACCTGTGTCTTTCTTAAAATGTGTCTTTATTCTGAAAAGTGACTGTCAAAAAGTTGCATCCTTTCACTCAATTGATCTATTCCCTGTCTGTATATTTATCCAATGTATTTAGTACTAAAATGAATTTTTACAACATTTTTTTCTTTCACTTCTTAATGTTGACAAAGGTATGAGAAAAAAGCTGGCTTCCATTCTGGCTTATGTGTCACCAAAAGAGTTGTTAAATATTTTTCATTTCCAGGACCAAAATACTGCCTGCTCAACTACTCCTTTGCAAACTCGGAGGAAAATTTATTTCCAAAGGTTTAATTGTGAGTAGAATTTGATGTAATGAAGCTTTAATGGCAAAGCTGTATGAGCCAGAAAATGCACAGCTTGACTTGCAGATCCCAAGCTGAGTCTGCAAGTGGAGATGCTTCTAAACTGAGAAAATGTCGTTCAAGTCACTCAGGCACAATAAATGTGAATCCCTCACCACCGTTTTTATAGTAAAGAACAGGCTCATATGAACACTAATGGAGGACTAAGACACTGATGGCTACTTCTGCATAACCAAGGTAGTATTCAATGACAAGACTCAAAGAAGCATTGTGTAAAAACTGTGAAGCTCAATACACACAAATGGCCAAATGTGTTTTCTTCAGAGCAGAGCAACTGTGGTACACCAAAAACGCCCCATTTCTCCAGCTCTACCAGTTTGTCTAAAGAAAAATGACTCCCTAGAAATCTTCCCCTGGGCTGTCATGGCTGCAGTGACATTTCCACTTTTGCTCAAGAACTCACCTGGAGAGGCAAGTTCTAAGAAAGCCTCAGGGAGTGATGGCCAAAAAAATCTCTGATTTTGTATGAAGGATAGTGAAATGTGCCAACCAACCAGGAGTTCAAGTCTGGGTGGCTGTTCTAGGTGAAAATAATAAGTACAGCAATGTTAATTGGAGAAAATGACAAAGAAGAAACTCTATCAGCTAAAAGTGCTTAACAACCTTTCCAATTCCTCATTCACTTTACCAGTGTGGTCTGAATATTATTTTTGTAGCAAATCCATATTTAGAGTCTGTTTACTCAGTTTTCCTGCCTTAGGTTCTTCCTCCAGGCAAAACCAACCCAAATAAAGCAGCTGACACTGTCCTTGTTTACATAGGCAAGTACTGAGTATCGAGTCTCTTGGCCTCTGGGAATGCTTCCAGGCAAAGCCAAGCTGGTTAAACAGCCATCTGAAGTGTTGGAGATGGAAGGTAAGAAGGTAAAGGATAGCCTTTGATAACTGGGTAGCTCTAATTGTTGGGAGAACATTTTGTTCTGCAATTATTTGCTGTTCACCACTGTTATGTTGTTGTCAAGGACTGAGTTCACCCGTGCTGTAGGTTTGTAATTTCTTGTGTGCTGTGAGTCGAATCATAGAGGAGTTTGGGTCAGCAGGGACCTGGACATTTTCAACTAGTTCGGGTTCCTCAGAGCTGCGTACAGCCTGGCCTTGAATGTCTCCAGGGGTGGAATATTTACCACCTCTTTGGGCAGCCTGTTACAGGGTTTCATTGCTCATTACAAAAGATGAATCACTCTCATCTTCCTTATATCTACTCTGAGTCTACCCTCTTTTAGTTTTAGACCATTACCCTTGTCTGATCTCAACAGGCCCCACTGAAAGTCTGTCCCCACCTTTTTTATAAGCCCCATGTTTGTACTGAAAGGCTGCAGTAAGGCCTCCCTGGAGCTTTCTCTTCCTCAGGCTGGACGACTCCTACTGCCTCAGCCTGTCCTCATAGGAGAGGCTCTCCACCCCTCTGATCATTGCTCTCCTCTGGATCGCTTCAACTGGTCCATGTCCTCTACTGAGGACTCCAGAGCTGGGTGCAGCACTCCAGCTGGAGTCTCATGAAAGCACAACACAGGGGCAGAATCACCTCCTTGACCTGCTGGCCACACTGCTTTAGATGTAGCCCAGCATAAAGTTGGCTTTTCTGGGCTATGAGCACACATTGCTGGATCATGTCCAGAATGAAGATCAAAGGGCACTTCAGATAGGTGCTTTCTAATGTCATATTTTTAAACAAGCACATTAAATAAAAGGAATTAAAAGCCAGCTCTGAATCTTGTTAAATTTATTGTCGTCTTGCAAATTGATGAAGATATCTTCAGAATTGTCCCATAGTAGCTCAATTCAGCTGTCACATAGTCAGTTATAACTTGCCCTATTTTTGCATAATTAATTTCCCCTAATATTTTGCTTTATTTGGCCAAACATACCAGTGTTACTGTATTGCTGACATATTTACTTGTTTCAAAAACTATGTATAGTTCCTGGCTGGTTTATCAGTCATTTCAAGAGAATAAGAGATACAATGACCCCTGTATCTTCAAAGTGCTGCGTGAGGTTTTAGCACTCATCTCTCATTAAATTCAATAATACTCAGGCTGAAAGCATGAATAGTTCCCTCTCTTTACTGCCCTCTTACCTACAGCTAAAAGACAGGCAAGCCTGTGATCATTCTTTTCTTCAGGTGCCCCATGTTAACCTGAAACTCAGTAAATACAGTTTTTATAACCCCATCTTTTCTAACGTTAGTCCATGCAGCACAGTGCTCTTTGTTCGGCTTCCATGTACATTGAGAGAAGTACTCTGATGGGTTTGTTCATAGTTTTTACATGGTTGTGAGTCCTTCAGTGGTGATCTGTTATGTATGCTATGAATAGTGCCTAGCACACACTTTACTGTATATGGATGCATGTAACTAGCACTGTTTCAGTGGAACCTCAAATTTCTCAGCATTTTCTAAATGGCCACACTTCATTTAAAAGAATTCAAAAATTTATCAAGGTTATGGAATAAAGAAAGAATACCTATTAGCATAAAAATAATTTCTCCATCGGGTTTGGTTTGTTCGTTCTAGGGGTTTTTTTATTCCTTTTTTTTTATTCCCGTAAAAAGGGATCCTAGAGCAGTAATTATCAATCTTCACCTGACAGAAAAACTACATTAACCTTTTTTACTGCCCTTTTAACCCAAGGTCTTCCCTTTCCAACAGTGCTTTTACACTCATCTAGGAGAGGAAGGGAGAGGTCCCATTTTCCCTTGTGTTGTGCTACTGAACGAGTGGACACAGAGGCTCAGAGGGATGAGCTCCTGCTCAGAGCAGCCTTTTAGCCCCCTCTAAGAAAAGATAAGCAGTGACTTTGCCAGATGTTGTTGGAAGCAACTCTGACCTATCCTTCTCCCAGCCTGGTTACTCAGGACTACAGGGAATGAGACCTGAGCTCTGTGTCACTGACTTGCCCTGCGTGCCCAAAGAGCATCTCAGAGTGAAGGGCAGTCTCATCTAATCAAACAGTTCCCCTCTTTCTCTCCTCTTCTCAAGAAGCAGCAACATTATTCTGTTCATGGCTGTATTTAAAATTTGTTTTGCTAATTCTGTGGCCTAACTTTAAAAGAGTGAACTATACTGTGTGAATGAGAGCTGAATTATGCTAGTGCAAAAGTACAGGTGAAGCCACTGATTTTCTGTGAAAACTGAGCAGGAAACCTGGAACAGGAACACAGAAGGTAAGTTCTCATCCTAAAGCCAAAATACAGCACTATACCAGCTACTGTGAAGAAAATTAACTCTATCCCAGCCAAAACCAGACAAGACCCATTTCTAAAATACAGAGAGGTGATGTTATTCCCAGCAATTAAATACTTCATCACTAGAAACCTTAATAAGAATGTGGTAATTTCACTTCAGATTAGATGTTCAAAGGCAATAAATTAAAATTCTCTATCCCACTCACATCCCTTTTGTGATTACTATACTGCTATGGAACTAATGCTAAGGCTAAATGTTTTCTGTTATGACAACCTTATAAAACACCCTCTTAAACCTAACAGAAATTAAGTGTTGGTTATGAAATGTGAATTTCTGGATTCTGTTAGATAATTTCCAAAAATGCTGATGGTAAACAAACAAGAGACTCACATCAAGGAATTACATCAATAAACAGGAACATATTTCATTTACCAGGTTTTCCTCCTGATGGTAAGAGCAAAAAACTTCCAAAACTAAGGAGGAAGTATTTGTCATGAATATCATCGTTCATGTGTCCGACTGCTTCTGAAGTGATCTGGAGTAGAGCGCCAGTGTCCCATTGCTTTTTAGAACAAGGGAATCCTGGTTGCCCTGAAAGCAACCTAACAGATACTAGCAAGACTGACACAAACACCAGAGGAAAAGCACTTTCCGTTCAGGTTCTTTTTCGGCATTTTTGTTCCCCCAACACTTTTCCATGATTCCATACCCACAGACCATTATCACCCAGAATACACGAAACAACTGGATGTTGATATGCTTTTCTTCCCTGTTCCCTCCTTTAGTGCTTCCCTTCACTCAAATATCTCATACCACTGAATTAGAAATCAGTTTAAGGCAAGCTGTTGTCTTGCCTTTCTATATCCTTTTTAAATGGATAGCACAAGAACCACTCTAGTCTTCTCACCTTATAGAAAATATATTGTTCCTTCCAACTTTTCAAGTTGGTGACATTGCAGATTCACTTCCCATACATTGTCACAGTGATGGGTAACTTGTACATAAATCCATGGCTCTTGAGCATTATTTCTGCCTTAAAGTATCTGCAATGTATCCTCCAGACTGCTGACAGAACTGGGAGCAGATGCTTTGGAAACCATTTGGATTTCAATAAAGAAAGGATCCTTTATTTGGTTAATAGATTATGCACAGATTTCAGAGGTTGAATTGGAGTCATAAACCATAGAACCTGAGGTAACAAAATTCAGCTCTTTCTTCATTCAGAAGCTTTCTGAAAGATCTTGAGCAAGCAGTTTAGTCTGATACAGAATTTAAGCATTTCCAATATCTTTAATGAAGGGTGTCTAGCTTTTTCTGTTCTTTGGGAAGTAGAATCATCTCAAAGCAGTGTTCATAATTAAATTCTCTAAATATCCAGTAGTGTCCAGATACTATACTGACATCCCAGAAATTCTTTTGTTGGAGCCTCCTTTCCTTTTCTGTGACAGTATGTGTAGGATAAGGAAAATTTTTCTTCTTCCTGGCTACACCTGGCTAACCATAGTACCCATTTGGCTACTTTCTTCAGAGGGCTTTTTTCAATAGCCACCCGTGGGAATCTGTGTTCTAAAAACTCTGAAGTACTTAGGGCTTATTGTTGCAATGCCTGAAAATCATTTGATCAACTCAGCTTGCCACTAATGCCTTTTGCAGATGGAGAGGGACAGGCAGCAAATACAAATCAAGTCTTACGACTAGCAATCATTAAATAGCTTAAAAACACCCGAGTTTCTAAGATGTTTACAAATTGCAAGAGGAACATTTTGCAGAATAAAACTGCAGTCCTGGAGCTTAATACTCACTCTACTGTTTCATTACTGCTCCTGCTTTATATTAGCGCACTGAGCAATTTGTATGCGTCTATGGACCTTTTAGTAACACAGACCCAAAGCTATTGCCAAATGTTATTCAGGGCTGCTAATACGTAATAGTTCTAATGAATAATGTTTTTGTTAAGAATGTGGCAAACTGCTATTTATTCAGATGAATTCCAACCAACCATAATGCCTGGGTCTTACTTCTGAGGTATGAATGCAATAATTACCAAACACAGTTCTAAAATACAATTTGTTAACTTGGAGGAGATTGTGAGATCGTGACATACATTTAAAGTGTCCCCAAAGGTGCTTTTGGTCGGGTTTTTTTCCCCTTGAGTCTTCGTTTATGTAAGCAGGATCTACACTTACTGAATCCACCAGCTGAGTATCTCCACATGCATTTCTGCTGCGTGCATCAAGATTTAATGACTGGACGTGGAGCAAGCAATAAGGTTACACAGAAGATAAAGGAGGAAATGAATTTTCAAAATTGTCAAACTCTTTTTCATGTTTAGGTTTCGGCTCCAAAGCAGCTTATGGTGGTTTTGAAAATGTCCTCAGAATATGTCCCAGAATCAGCAGGCCTTTTAGGTTAGCAAGAAGTAGCAGCAGCAGCAAAAGTTGTGTATTGGGACTGAAAGCCACACAGTTTGCCCATGGGCCCAGGGACAGAGCTGCAGAGAGCTATGAATCAAACAGAATCAAACAGAGCCACGTGCAGCAGGCTGAGCCTGTGGGGATGTGAGGAGAACAAGAACAGTGTCGAGGGGTGTCATTGACTAGACAGAATCAAAACAATACAAAATCCAGAAATTATATATTTATTAATTTTAAATAAACATATTCAAGGTGATGTCTTAGTGTGGCACAGTAGATTGAAAATTAATTTTAGATGTTATAAAATTATGAATAAATATTTTTATTGGTGATTAACCTAGAATTTGTACTGACAAATGAGATCGAGAACAAAGTAGGTGAATTCAAAAAAAGAATAACTGAAACTAACATATTACAGTGGAACTAACATTGTATGAGCATAAAAATACGTTGGAGACTGGCCTAAAAAGTTTTAAATCACATGGTTTTAAATCTGAATCTGATCATTTGAATCTGAATGACTTGTATCATGTGGTATGAATTTCCCATCAGGATATACACTTTCTCCTGTCTCTCTGCAGAGTTTCTGCTGAGCTTGCAGAATTGCAGACATGTTTTATGGTGGCAGAGACTTATAAGCATTTCAACTTATGCACTGATAAGTGCAGAAATTTGCAGCCTCATAGCTGGGAGACAGATGATATTGCAGGTGCATTAGTATGAATATAAATGCCACACTATTTTTATCATGACTCATCTGGGAATTTAAAGAGAGGCAGTCTTCCCTTCTGCAGCTGAGAAAGGCCAGGAAAAAACCTCCGGAGAATTCAAGCAGCTGGGCTGGAGAAACACTTTGGTTTTGTGCAACTTGTGACTTCTAGCATTTGGAAAGTGCAGTAAGTACAGAGACAAGGGAGGAAGAGGACTTGGGCATACAACTAGTTAGTAAAGGAAGAGTGTTCCAAAAAAAAGGATGGTAGTACTTCTCTGTCGTACTTCTCTGAATGTTCTGTATAGCCCTGATCTTTCCCATTATTACTGTAGAGTTTTTTAACACTAGATGAAGTGCTAAAAATAGATTGGAGTAGCTTGTCACATACACAACCACAAGAAGGCAATTAACAGTTGAGGATGGCAGAATCTACTTCATAGCAATACAGACGATAACATCTCTATGGCTGTCACCCTGATTCTGCTGAACCCAGCTCTCCCATCTTGGGATCCACACGAAGAATTTGAGTTTAAAAAATGTGAAAAATGTTTTAGCGAAGTCATGTGTGCCTGTGTCCTGAACCCTTCTCCTGACTGTTCGACATTGCTCTCTCACAACCCATTAAATCAGCACAAGTGAGGGCAAGCAGGCAGGCAGATGCTGATGAGAGGCTGGTGGGAAGAAGGTGGAAACTTTTAAAACTAGTTGTGCCTCTTTAAAAATACTGAGTTAAATGGCACCAGGGAAGACCTGATCTGTAGACGGGAGACCTCCAGGAAAAGGGCAGTGATCTAGGATTAACTTGGAAGGTCTGTGGCTTAATTGATCCTTGTTGCACTATCATGAACCTTTATGGCAACCCACTGAGTTAGAGAACGCTGTCCTCACCCAGAGAGTAAATGGTCTCATGGTCTCCAGCCTTGCAAACCAGAGTTCACCCGGAAACAGCTGTGGTCAGAAGAGCAGAGTGGAAAAAAGACTTAATTGTATCAGAAAGGTCAACTTTTGTGCCTTGGTTTTGTATATGGGTGCAGAAAATTGCTTTCTCAGTCCCATTTAACTTCAAATTGTCCGTTACATATGCTGGTATAAACTTGTCAGAACATTTTCTTGCTGGTATTTTAAAATGGAAATTAATTTTAGAAAAATAAAAAGAAAAGATGAGCAAGCAATTTCTGATGAATTTTTCTCTCTCCTTGTAAATACACTGCATGGGCTGGGGGCTCTCTCACAGCCTGCCATGCCCCACTGTCCCAGCCAAGGACAGGGCAGGACACGGGGCAGACAGGGCAGACCCAGCCGTGGGCATCAGCCACCTCCCTGGGGCAAGTGGTGGCCAAGGCTGGGACAGAAGCTTAGGCTGTCTGGGGCCATCTTCCCATGCCTCCAAAGGAATGGACCACCCAAGGCTGCTCTGTCTCTAAGCCAGCCCTGGGCTGGCAGCCAGATCCCCAGAGAGGGATGCTCCCAGAGTCCTCACAGCCCTCTCAGAGACAGGTAAGGATTCCTGGGAACGCATTTCTTTTGCTGAAAGGAGAGGAAGGAAAAACCCTTTTGATGCCGGTGTGGTATTTGCTCTTGTGATCCATGCCATCTCAAAAGAAGAGTGGGAAGACTGGAGGGTGGTAATCAACAGAGGAGAAAACATGGAAGGAAATGAGAGACTGATTAACTGCCAAAATTATGTTGCCATGAGCCCTGGAACCATTAGTGTACTGCAGCTCTCAGTAGAGCTCAATCCCTCATTGCAGTACCATGTGCTGCTTTCCAGAAGATTATGGAGTGATGTGATTGGCCTATGTCATATATGTGACATTCTTTTACCTCAAAAAGATGAATTTAGTAACACCTTAGATACTCCCTAACTTAATAAAGGCCAGGTGAGTTTTGGGGTGTAGATCTTGCCCAAGGAAGCACCAAGGATGCCTGTTTTGCCCATGAAGATGTGACATTGCCCTCTGCACATCCACTGCACAGGTTTAGCACTCTAATGAAGCAGCCACACTATTTTCATCCTACAGGATCCCACTCAGTACCTTCTTCAGTGTTCGCCATTCAGCACATAGCCAGGCACTCCCACAACTACTTTAGCAGACATCATTTAAATTAGATACTGATCACATCTTCAATTGTCACAGAGCTCTTCTTTCTGGTTCTTCCACATGGCATTCCTGCCACCCCTACAATTTAACCTCTGAGGAACTGAGTTACAGGTAAGTGCAAGCTCCTTCCTTTGGATGAACACTGGAGATGATGAGGTCCTGATACTTCAGATGATACTGCAATTTTTAGCCCAAAACCCATTCTCTCATGGCTCCAATCTATCAGTTCTACCTTTGTGAGCACCTTGCATCTCTGTTAGCCTGGTCTTAAGAAACTTGCACTAGGAGACCAGAAAACAAGGAGCAGACAGGTTAGTGAGCCTCAGAGGAAAATAAGGTTTTATGTGGCTTGTCTAGCATCACAGAGGAATCTTGGGCCATAGATCCAGCTCTCTAAACTTGCATTTCATTGAACTGGCATGAAATAATTTCTTTGCTACAACACACCCAGTCAGATTCCCAAATTCTTTCACAAGGGTTTTCGAGGTAATGGCACCCTCCTTCACTGCAGCATCATAGCACCAGAGCACCTGAAACATCTTCAAAGTGCACAGACAGTGCAACAAAATAATCTTAGATGCCATCTTAATATAGCAATTTTTTTTTAACTTTTGAAGGCTAAAAATTGAAACTTATTTTTTGAATTTTGAAAGGCCTAGTATAATTTTAACATGTCTCATCCAACAATTTTAAGTTGTTAAAGGAATCCTTGTAAAATATGCTTTCTTTGGTAATATGCATGCTATTATTATGTTCCACAAGCAAATTGAATGGGAAGGACCAATTATACACTGCTTTTATGTTAGGTGAGTAGTTTTCAAGTGTGGGAAGTGTAATAAGTACATTTCTTTCAGAGAGGGGAGTTTTAAGTAGTAGTTTTTTACATCCACTCCATACTTATATTTCCTTACTGGTGATGACTCTGTGAGGAGCTCAGATGAGAACAGTCAGGATCTATAATCTCAAAGACAGATTTTGCAGCCTTCACCCACTTGAATGTTCTTTCCTTAGTTATGTCCAGTAAGACAAGAAACCTGGATTTGGGAGGTACTGAAGTGAAAGACATCTGATGAGTGAGAGAGATTCAGCACAAGTTGATTCAGGGCTTCTTGATACCATCTACACCAACAAGAATTTAATTAGTCCTGACCAGAATGTGAGTCTGGTCAGGACTAATAAACTGATGGAGACCCCTGGGTGGGCTCAGCCCCGTTGCAAACAAGGGAGATAAACAGCTGGTGCCTGCAGAAAGGGCAGGAGACAGTTGCAGTAGGGCTGGAGGCAGGACGAAAAGCCTGCCCTGCAGGGATGTGCCTGGCACCCTGCACACAGCATGTGTGACTGAGGAGCCACGGGGAGCTGTTCAGCTCCTGACACTCCATCTGCCAGCAGCATGGTGGGCCTGCAGGGTGAAGGAGGTACCTCCTCCTAACATGCCAGGTGTGAGTCAACACCTGCATCCTCTTTGAAACGGCTCCTACTTCTCCATGCCATGGAAAAGTTGTACACAACACGAAATATGCAGAGTGACAGCAGTTGGCAGCCTCTTAAGCCCAGGCAACTATCTCATCATTAGTCTGAGTGCACAGTCATGCAAACTGATCACGTTTATTGCTGATTTTGTTTATACTTCTGTATACTAAGGGGTTTTCAGCCAAGAGTAACTCCCTTGTTCAGACCCAACTCATTTGCAGCAGAAGTGATCCTCAACCCTGCTGCATCTGTGTGCACCCTTGCGAAAACAGAGGATGGGTGGCAATAGGATTGGGAGCAGTGCCAATCTTGCCTTGCCAACATGGATGTATACTCTAAAATATCCAGAGCTACTGTACATGGGGAACTGTGGTAAAAAGGACAAGCAGATGTGATTTACCTAATTGATGGCCTAATTAAGATCTGAAGAAGAGGTGGGTGATTTAGTGCTGTTGGAAAACAAGTTATTGAAAGGATTGAAAATGGATATAAAAGGTCTCAGTGGTGTTTAATAAACAGAATTCACTCAAAAATGTTTTTAAGTGTTCCAGACCTCATTTTCTACAGCAGCTCTGCCAGACTACGATCACCATGTTCAGCAGAGAGCCAAGAGAGCACAGCTGGGGTGAGTGGGGGTTGCCACTGAGTTTTCTTGCTCTCCTCTGTTTGATGCGATGCCTGTCCCTTAGACTGTGGCATTAGTCAGTAGACAAAACAGTGTGCAACATGTCTCTCACTTCAGTGAAACTCCCACATTCATTATAATATGTTTTGTTCGGCAATTTCCACTCACTTGCGTTTTTAAGTGCTTCAAAACAAGTCACTCTGGGCTGGATGTGGTTTAAAGAGCAGAGAATTCTGCTCTTTAATTCCTCAGGTGATCCTCCTGGAGTTTACTTCCTCCTTCTATTTGCTCATTTGCCACTTTTCCTTTTGGTTTTTTTTCTGTTTCCCACAAAAAGAAATAAGCTGCTGGATCTCCCACAGTGTTGTCAAATTCTAGCCATCAGTCATAAGGTGGTGCTGCAACATGAAGGAAGACAGATGTCTCTAGGCCAACCTTGCTCTTAGATTTGTAAAACAGGTATTTGGGCGGGGGAGGCTGGGAAGAGAAAACCTCTGCTTGATTGTTTGGAAATTCAGTAGGTTTTTTTTATAAAGATGGTCTTGAGATGAGTGAGGAGCAAAGGCAATGTGTAGGTGACAAGGAAGGATCTTGCACAGTCTGAGTCACTTAGCAGTTTGCCCCACAGGAAAGGAAGCCATTCAGTCCAGGGAATCATTGGTGATGGGACTGCTGACAGAGCTACCTTTAACTCCACTTTGGTGCCACAACTGGGCAAAGAGAGTGAATGTGAGTGACAGGAAATCTGGCTTCCTATGTAAAATGATCCTACTTGCAAGTCACCTCTCACTGTGTATCTGGATAGTTCATCAAGCTGTGTCATGTTCATACCACGCTTGTATGGAGGAGGGATCCCACACCTGTGGGATACTGCCTTAGCCAGCGTCAGCAAAGAACAGTCATCTCTTGTCACTTAGAAAGGGAGATTATAAAAGAAACTGGGTTCCTAGAAGTAGAGCCTGCAGGTGTTTTGCAAATCCAGCTTTCCATACAGACACAAAGGGTTTGATCTTTCTGGATTAGTTCAATCAAATTTGCCACAGATGCAGGGATTCAAAGATAATTATGATCTTTAAAAATATGAGAAGTTAAGGAGAGAGTCCTTATGAGACAGCCATGTGAAAACAACCAAAGAATCTATTCTGGAGAGAGACTTCATGATTCTATTGTTGGGGGGGGGAGGATAAAACCCCAACAAGCAAGAAACAATTTTCCCCAAAATGTCAATCAAAATAGTACCTTCTCAGCACCAAACTCAACCATAAGACATAGCTTAGTAGAAACTCTGACTCCAGTAGCTCAGATGTTCACAGGATAGTTTGTTCTCTGTGGGAAGCCTTCTTCTTTGAACCTGCTTCCTCCACTTGGTCAAAAAAAAGTTTTAATGATCTTCCCAGTGCAGTGCTTGCCTTTAAAGACTTGGGGATTGTTGCAGGGAAGGCCTTGAAAGGGTGAATGAAAAATATGATTTGCTGATGATTGAAATTATTTGTGGATTAGAGTGATTTTATTTTAGTTTTATGACAAAGAAATCTGGAATACTTAGATGTATTTTCTTGTGCATTTGTACTGGAAAATGAAATAAAATAAATCTAAGAATAAGCATTATCCAGTCCTTGTTTTATAAGCCTATAGAGATCTAGACATAAAATAAATGAGCACGATATCACTGAATGCAGGACTTAGTTCAGAGTTAGCTGAAAGATGCAAAATCATAATGAGGCCTGCTAGCTTAAGCAAGAAGGACATTAGTATCCAGCCACCAATATTATTCCCTTCTCTTCTGCACCCACTTTATTTCAGGAAGCCTGTGAAGTTCTGATCTTCAAAAATGTATCCTGTGTACTTCTGAGTGGAGAGAAACATGCAAAACTGTTGATGTGGCTTCATCATGGGTTTTGAAGTGAACCAAGGTGTTTACTTTGTTCTCTTGCTGCTTGTACCCAGTTGAGAACTGATCGCATTTAGCACAATAGAAATGTCCCTTTTCAGCTGATCAGAAAGATTTACATAGGAATCAGGGTTGTTTTTCTTTTTATGACATCAGTTACTGATCCAACATAGTCTTGATATTGGAGAAAAGGAAGCTGGGAAAAATTATTTATGAATTTTTCAGGTATAGGTAGAGTCAGAAAGGGACTTGGCAGGTATGTCTACTCCCTTCACTTGCTACTTTATCTTGGAGGTGCCTGAGGTACTAAGGACACTAAGTGTCTGATCCTGGGAACGGCCCACATGCCACCGGCACCAAACAATTTTTCTGTCTCTGAAGTTCTGGCAGAAGTCCCCGAGGAGGCAGCAATCAAGCTCACGTGGCCTCCATGGCCTGGTACCAATGCTCCAGCTACAAAAAACGGGGTTTGGCCCTCCAGTTTCTTCCACTTAAAATCCCATGAAGTGTTTATTTTCAGCCATCACTCTGGCTAGACTAGGAGTCAAATTTAGGATTTTCCATCCAAGTTCTTAATTTGCTTCCCCACCAGAACAATTTGTAAACAACATGAACACGATGTGCTTTGGATACTCCCTTACTGATTAAGACCTCATATACACAATCATCTGACACTTTGCACAGCTGGGCACACATCTCCAATGGGATCTTTGAGTCTAGCCACAACATATCAAAAAAATCTATAGTAATTGTCCCTTCCAACCAGAACAGCTTTCCACACCTCCCTAAGTTCACCAAAAACAGAACTCATTGGATCTGAAAGCCCTCAGAGTGCCCATTTGCTCAGATTTGGAGAGATTTTGAATGGTGCAGGTCATATTGACTGAAGCTGTGACTGTCTGGACAACAGAGGATTGAGAAGATATTAAAGGGAACAGCCCTATATAAAAAAAAGGTAACATTTCAAAAACGCCTTATTTCTCCTGGAAGTCAAGTGCATTTCCTCCACATTCATCTCCATTGAGAAATACCCTGGAATTTTCCCCCACTGAAATGCTAACTAGTCAGCTATAAGAGAAAGCCCAGTTGACTTTGAAGTGGTAAGTGTGCTTAAATTTGCTGCAGGCTTCAGTACCCCTGAGGGTCCCAGGGTCTACAAATTATTTTTATTCATTTAAAATGAAATAGAATTTTTTTTTAAAAAATCAATACAGCTGAAAAAAAGACACTGGAGAGCTGGGGTTTTTTTCAGCCCCCTCACTCTCCCTATGGTGTTTTGTCTTCAATCTAATGGGATCTCCCTTATCTTTTCTTCCGGAGAAAATTCTGCTTTCATTCAAAGCAAAGTAAAATTTGACACATGGTCTGGAAAAGGCAGAAAATATTGCTGCCATAACTGTGTCTGTTGTGAAATTAGGACTATTTGTGTGTTTTTTTGCATACTCTGCCAGCAGTGTATATGGAGAGAAGCTCCAATGAAAGTACTGTCACAGAACAACTTATTACTGCACCACAGGGTATGACTGCAGCAAAGATGCCGTGTTTCACCAGCTCCAGGAACGCTGCAGTGGAGACCATGAGTTACACTTTGTCATACAAGAGGAGTGTTTAGCTGGTAGCCTATGCTGATATCTGTGCTTCCACATCTTCCGTTCTGCTACTTATATTTTAGCCCTGCTGAGGCTACTGAAGATGCATCTGTCACACTGCTGTCAGACACACAGTTACTCTGCAGGAGTAGCATGGGCTGACCATGGGAGCACAGATTTAGTGTTTGGAGACAATTTTCCTTGCAGTTTGTGGAAAAAGGAAGCTCAAGGAACAAATGTGTTATCCAGCCAACTTGCATCAATAGATGAAATGCTGTATCCCTGTTGTTCAGCCTATGGTTACCTCTTTGCTATTCAGCTAAATATTCCCCAAAATATTGAAATATTTCTAGGAAATGCTTGTCACCGCATATTTAGTTTAGGTCCCACAAACCCTTTTCAATCTTCATGCATTTTCCCCACATTTCAAGTATATTAGCTCCTATGGCAATGAGGTGTCATTGGCATGGGAGAGCTCAATGGCATTCATAATAACCCTTATTTAGAGGGAATTATAGAGTTCATTTACAAAATAAAATGTCATTTATACTATGGTTTGTGAAATAAAGAAAGTATTTATGGGCCAGGTTCGGATCTGGTGGTGTGGGTGGGAATTTTGCTACTGCCTTGAGTTGTATCCAGTATGGTCCTTATGCTGCACACCATATGTCTTGCTAACCACCACAAAATCCCCCACCCCAAACTGCTACCTCCTCTATTTTTTTGGAAGAATATCTACGAAGACAGATTCATGCAAAGTACCCTCATTGTTTATAATGAAGATTAGAAGCATAATTATTTTTAGGTGTTCCTCGGTGATAGGAAAATCTAGATTTCAGACAGAGATGCCAGATGATCTAGTCATTGACTTCAGAAAAAAGATTTCTGCAGGTACTGTACTCTCTTCTGTTTCATGTCTCTGCACCCGCCTCTCACTGACTCCTGGCTGCCATTTTAAAGAATAGTATGGAAATTATTTCAGACATGTAGAAGATGGGGTGTGATTCAGTTCGAGATCTCAGTGGGCTGCAGGGATGAAATTGGCGATTGTGAAAAGTCTTCCTACACATTTTCCATATATTTTACATGTCATCCCACAAAAGGAATGAAAATAGAAGAGTCCATTTTACCGAAGCTGTGAGAAGAAGAGTATAGAAACCAGAAAGGTGAGTAAAATATGCCAGAATGCCTCCATTTTACACAAGCCATTCCACAAAAACCAGGGAGAAGTCATCTTCCACACACAATATTTCCTAAAACCTCTGACCTCTTATCCAATTCCTTCATCATGTATTGTGTATAAACAGTGTGCTCCAGATAGAGAAATAATTCAGAAAGAACAACATAACTCCCTAAGAAAATGCAAAAAATCTAAATGTGGAATCAATAGCCAATGGTAATTTAAAAAAATGCATTTCGGCTCGTGTTAACTGGCAGATCAATATTACTGGAGTTTTGAACAAGGTACTTTTGAAGGAGATTTGGAGTGACTGAGAGAGTTGCCGCATGTACTGCAATAAGAAAAGACCTGGATAAAATAAACCTCATACATTGATTTAAAAGGCAATTTCCTCATGAGACCTTTTTACACTACATTATTTTAGTTATTATGGAACTTCTGATGATCCTGTACTGATAGAAATAGTATCTTTAGACAGACACATGGAAGTGTGTGAAGAAAAGCACCAGGATGACCATGTGAAAAGGACTTTATTCTGTGATGCCCTCAGAGAGTTATGAAAAACACTGCCTGAAGCACACTGACATCTTAAAGCCTCTCTGAGCTAGTTTCCAGCAGCCTACTGGGACATCTAGGATGGGGAACTCTGTATATGAAGGCAACCAAGGATCTTATGGAGGATCAGATTAAACCTCTAGAAGCAGCATGTGTTTGTCAAGATCCAGCTTTGTGGTTGCAAAGGGTGCTAAATTTTAGAAATTCAGTGCTAACTAGGGAAGGCTACAAGAAGTTTTAGTGTCTTACACTAACTTTCGCCTGAACTCTATTCAGCTCTGCCTGACTCTTTATGCAATATGGGACATATTGATATGTGTCAGTTCTGTCTGGAGGGATGTACCAAAAATATATCAATCTTGGTACATGATGAGACTGAATTGAATATTAAATTGTTATTCTACATAGGCAACACATTGCCTAGATTGACTCACACATACAAAAAGAAATGTCTGACTTAATTTCTGTGCTTTTTATGTCATTTTTGTGCATTTCTGTAATTTTAAGAAGAATCTGGTCTACTTTCACAGCTGAAGTTTGTTTCTTGTGAAAGAGGAACAGTGACATCCTGTGGTTCAACTATAGGAAAAGCATATATTTTATCGCTACCTTTTCTTGGATGTATTTTCTTCTTCTGTATAACTTAGCAAGAATAGAATCTAAATTTTGGCTATGAAAAAAAATAAAAGGGAATAGATAGACTCAAACAGCACTTTACATGGGCAATAATCTTTCTGTATATGTAGGATAACAGGCATGAAGAAATTGAAGACATTTAATAAATGTGACATTTTACCTTCATGCTAATCAAAATAGAATTATTTTAGATTATAATAATAATAAAGGAAAATAACTTAGAACAAAATTTAAAAATAGGTATGAAAAGTGATGAGCTTTTGAAAAACAAAGTCCCATCAGGCCTAAGATTTGAACCCTTCTTTCATAAGCACCTTTTGGACTTACTGTCTTCAGAAATACTTTGATTATCACTGTTACCAGAATGTATTTGAAGGAATAGACTTTATTCGGAATATGATGGCATATCTCCAGGGTAAGCTGAGAGCACCAGCAAATGTAATAACTGAGCAAAACGTGGTCATATTCATGAAGAAAAAAAAAAATCTGATACATTGATTTAAAAGGCAATTTCCTCATGAGACCTTTTTACACTACATTATTTTAGTTATTATGGAACTTCTGATGATCCTGTACTGATAGAAATAGTATCTTTAGACAGAGCTGCAACATTTTCTGATAATGTACCAAAAATTATACTAACAGAACTTTACAAAGGCCTTGCAATTGTAACAGAATAATTTTCTGTAGAAGAAAAGAACTTCAGAACTCCTTCCCTTTAGCATAAACTTAGTGTCATATACTGGTGACATCCTGAAGAACTTGTCTTAAAACTCTTTTTTCTTATCAGATGTATAAATCAGAAATATTGTTTCTGCAGTTGTCTTCACATCAGGTTCACATTCTATATTTTCTTTCCAATAAATTTTGCTTTATTTGCATATTTATCAGTTGTGAGGTTGTCCCTTACCTAAAATTAGTTTGTTTTTATTAAGATTCTCAGAGACAGTCACTAGAACTGTTAAATTACAGCTCTCTATGATGGTGGCAGCAATACAAAGAGCAAACGTTCTCCTGTCCCCTGACTTCTCAAACACAAATGGCCGAGTGGATGGGTGACAGTGATGAAGTCGGAATAGAAAACAAACTTGTTCAGACAGAAAGGCTGAAATGTGTTTCTTGAGCATAAGTGATTTTCTCCAGGGCTTCAATTTCATGACTTTTTTCCCCTTCGATGCAAACAACCTCCAAAGGCAGAAATGTGTTTATAGGAAAGAGGACACCTCAGTGCGATGTCGATGGTGTGCAAGATGCAGACATTCATGATGGAAGACGAGAATGCTGAGCCTTAAGCTGTAAAAACAGCATTGTTGACAACAGATTATTTCTTACCTTTCTTGTCATTCAAAAGGTATGTACTCAGATAGGCACTTTTTTAAATATAAAGGAAAAAAAAGTAAATCCCCACATACAGCACAGAAATTGTTCACTGAAATTGCTAATTTCGAGACAAAAGAATACATCATCTAATATTTGCATGTATTTCATTATGTTTGACTGGCATATGGTGATCCATCAGCTTGCTGCTAATATAGAGCCTGTGTTTTTTAATTAAATTGATGGTCTTAAAAAAGGTACCTAGTCTCCTGAGTAAGGTATAATCTTTTCAATTTTGAATATTGCATGGTCTCACACCAGCGCTGCAGTAGTCCTAAAGTTGCTTCAGAATAATTTTTAAACATAGGCTTGTAAAATTATAGTAAAGGACAAAGCAAAACTATAAGCAGGGATTTCCCCAAAGAAAAATGAAACAAAGAACAGCGCAGGCTATAATTCAAATTGTCAATTAGATTCGACTCAGAGGAGTTTGAAAATTAGGTTTTTAATTTCTATATATTCCTTCCACTAATCTGTTTGTGAACTTTAGACTGTCAGCTGAGAAACAAAAAGAGAGGAAAACTAGACTCTTTTGAACCAGAGATTTAATAACTCCCCCAGGTCACAGTGCTCATTATAAAGGGAATGAAGTACTGGTTCTTGGGCAACAGAGCAAACATCTGCATCCTGAAACAAGCCAGGTGCTCTAAATCAGGGCAAAACCAAGGCAGCCCAAGCAGCAAAATCTGAGCATGTCCTCTGTCTTTCCAGCCTGCCTGAGTCCCTGCTATGATTGTGTCTGCAGCTGGAGCGACCTCCCAACCGAATAAGCACACCTGGAAACACTGATGGGCAGCAGCTGTCTGGCACCCACAGCGAAATTCCCAGCAGGCATCAGGTGTTTGCCTGACTTTTCCTAGGGGAGCTGGATGCATGTGCATTGTGCAAGCTTTAAAATGTCATTGTTAGTTTGTGTGTCAGTGAATAACATTTAGGTCTTGAATTGAAATGACAAGGGAAAGAAATGTTCTGCAAGAGGTTCTGCTATTGGCAAAAATGCTCACTGCATTTTTATTGTGAATTTCCTTTCTGTATATCTTTCAAGCCTCTCTCCTTGTGAACAATAAAATTTTGCCTTATAAACAGCTGAAAACTGTGCACACCTATCACTATAAGCAATGCATCGTCTCCTTTATATTCCCTTTCCCAGACAGTGCTTTACCAAAGTACAGAATTGATTTTCACACATTTCTTCAAATAGCAGTTTACATGAACTGCTTATCTGCTCCGTTCTTCCAAGTCTGCCTTTGCTCATCAAAACCATATACTACCTGCTTCCTGACTCCTAAAATGAAGAGAAGCATTCAAGAGAGTCACTACAGGAGATGCCTATTTACACAGAGGTTTGTATACCTATATATTTTTTAATATCAGCAGTGCATGTGTAGGAGTATTCATAGCCCTGCAGATATCCTCACGAACAAAAGCTTTTGCACTTGAATGTTTGCAAGTCAAAGGCAGAGCAAATGCCACCAAAGGCTGCTTTTATGAATGGGGATCATGTGGTTTTTATTTTACTCCAAAGGTTTATGCATCTGGGAGCTGTGTTGCATTGCTTGAATGGCGCATTTTTGCTTTGATATGATTTCATTCTCAGTTTGGTCCAGGAGTCATGTATTAAACACTGCTTTTCTTTCATTGGGTGAAAAACGCATTGGTTTTGCTCATACAATATTGTCTGTGTCCCAGTCCATAAATGCACAACAGGTATTTTACAACTTCTACAAAATCACATTTTGGGTAAATCATACGTAAGATAGAACATTCCCCATTTGTCTGGGTTGTCCCAGGCATGTCCTCTTTCTACTTGCATAATGAATCCTAGGATGCAGGAAGTCCAAAAGCAAGCAGAAATCCTACCCTGTGTAATGTGTCATTTGCCCGATTCCCCTGGTAGTTTATAGACTGTACAGATGACAGTGTGTACTGGATCCATCTGACTGACTGTGTGTGCACAGCTGCACAGCACATGCAGAGCACATCAGACATGCTGAGGTGGGGATGCACTTCCAGTTCATATGTAGGCCACCTGGGTGGTTCATGCACACACACTTCTGGCCAGGAAACCCTTGTCACAAATACAGCAGTCCTAATCTAATCCAGGAGCCAATCTGGAAACAAGTGCCAATCACCACAATTCTTCTGCTTCTTCCCTTAGGCATGTCTTTGGCATTGCAGATCAGAGATGAACTCCTGCCTGTACACACTGAACTCTTATCTGTTTTGTAAAGTTTCTATTCAAAAGGTTTCCCACCTTTCCCAACTTTAATTTATTGTGACTTCAAAATTTATTAGCTCTATATCATATTTTAAAGGTGCCTTTACAAAAGGAAATATTTAATACAGTTATTTTCTGGAGATTGTATTTCGCATTCCGAAAAGGGGTTTCCAAGTCCATGTTCCTAACCATCTGAGAGATAGCAGCAGCCAGAAACCTAATACTTTTACACAGGCAGACATGGTTCTAGTCCTGAATGCAGAGCCCAGGATCAGTCACAAAGAATCAGTTAAATGCAACATCTCCAGCAGAGCTTAGCTTTGTACTGGCAAAGCCTCTCTGAAGCCCTTTGCCACACTGAAAGCCTCCTGTAAATGATTTGGCTTGTCTTTGACCATTTCACTGGATTACTTGATATAAACACTAAGCATTTGTTGCTTGCTGTTACACAGTCATCTCCAATTAGTCATCCACAAATTAGTGGTCAAAGTAAACTAATGCTTTGTAGGTCTTTTCCTCTGGTTTTGTGTTCACTGATGAGAAGAACCTGCTTGTTATGGATGGATGAGTTTTTCTCAGAATTTCTGCTTTTTCTCAGGATGTTGTCTACAGAATTGGATTATGGTTTTAATGTGACCTCAGCTCTGCATTTCTGTACTGTAAAAGAAGTTCAGATTTGATTTAATCTTTGCTTATATTTGTACATGACTTTTGGATGAGAAATTTTCTCTTAAATGGTATTTAACACCAGATTATACAGATATCTCTTTCAGCTTTAGAGTCACCAAAACAAATATATTTGTCAGAATTACAATTATTCATCAGCCTTTCCAGGAAGTAAGTACCATAAAGTGTATGGCACTGCACCTAGATTTTTATCAGCTGCTCATGTTACAAATTTAATTTTAAAAAACTGCATATGCACATACATATAAATATGCAATGTTTTTCAAGAAAAATCATGCAGTTTGATGCAGCTTAATAAGCACGAAAACAGATGATATTACAGTAACATTGCTACAACTCATCCTACAAACTTAAAAGCACTGAAAACTAGAGTTACCAAGGCAATCTTGACTGTGATCCATATCTCCTTAAGTCACCTGGCTGTGTTGCAACAGACCATCTGATCACTGTCTGTAAGTTAAAAGGTGTGTAGTACAGAGATGTGGGTTTTCTCTCAGAGACAGTACATTGTGCTCTCAGCATGTGCAGCAATGGTAGCAAGTCAAAGCATAAAAATCAAGATGTTTTCTTTCTTCTCTTGGCAGCAGAGCTTTGCAAGATTTGGTAATATTATTTTAGAGTTAAGGATAGCCTCAATAGCTCCACCTCTTTAGATTTTCCTCATTGCTAAAGCATATGATCAATAAGATGGATATTTTCTGGAAAAGGTCTATCTGGTATGGCAGGAGGTAGGATACTTTAATGACTCTGATAGTGCTGCTGGTGAATACATAAACAGTAAGTGTTGATGAAAGATCAGAATGTTTCTATTTAAATTATCCACTCTATCTACTGTAATTTGTGTCTGAATAGCAAAGATTATCATCAGGTAACATTGAGTTTTATAAGGAAGTCCTCATGAAGTTCAGCAAGGGCTTATCAATGTCTATAGGATCTTTTCAGCAGTGCCCAGTGACAGGAACAGAGGAAATAGGCACAAAGTGAAACACAGGAGGCTCCCTCTGAATGGCAGAAAACACTTTTTTACTGTCAGGATGACCGAGCTCTAACACAGGTTACCCAGAGAGGCTGTGAAGTGTCCCTCTTTTGAGACATTCAAAAACTATATAGACATGGTCCTGGGCAACTGGCTCTGGTGGCCCTTGAGCGGGGTGAACTGAACCCGATGACCTCCAGAGGTCCTGCCAACGTCAGCCAATCAGTGAATCTGTGATTTTGAAAAGAGATGGATTTTTCAGCAGCAAAACTTTGCCATTTGTAGTGTCCCACCATTCATTTTAATCATCAAGTGCGGCTGTTCGTAAGAGCTGTAACTTCAGGAAGGGATGTATCAATGGAGAATGATTTTAAGAAAGCTCAGGTCTCCAATCCCTGCAGCTCATGACCCAGCAGTTAGTCAGGCACACACGAGGAGCACTGCAGTGTTTCCCTCATTGTTGTTTCTCGCCCTTGCACTGCTGGCACGTCTGCTTGCTCAGAGGAAAGAGCAGCGCTTATGTGCTGTGAGCATGATGAGAGTAACCCGAGGGAATGGGACCCCAGCACAAAGAACATGCTGTTTCACTTAGATGCTTTTTCAAGAAAATGAAAAAAACTTAAAACAACATGTATGCCATCGAAGCAGTTTCCTTTGGATTAAAAACAGAACATTAGACACATATTTGATCAGTTTTGCTGTCCCTGGGGGTGTTAATATTTGGCACTCTCCCCCTCTCAATTAAGAGCTGGTTCTCTAGTTCTTAAATAAAACTAGTCAGGAAATTTCCACAAATGCTTTCTCGTATAAAATGCATTTTCTGCAAAACTGAACTTTACTGCAAGGAAACAATAATATTCCTTGAAGTTTCTGAATCTTCACTGGGCAACACTGACTCCAAGAAAAACATTTTGGCTAGTTAAAACACTTCAGACCAGATCAGTTAGACCTTACCTCATGGTCACAAAAGTCAAAGAAATGTCTCATGGCAGTTTAGTTCAGATAATACATGCCCCAGTTCTTTTTTGCAAAAGCTTCCTTGTCTGAGTTACACCATAGACATTCCTGAAGCTGAAACATCAGACCAGGTCCAATTGAACTGGGGACCCCAAACCACAGAGGAAAAATGGGGATGCTGCATTTGAACTACAGTTCCCATGAGGAGCTGAAGTCCCTCTGAGTCCTGAACTAATACTTTCAAGTAAATAAATCAAAATTAGAAAATTTTACTTGGCATTGTTAAGAAATTTAACTTCAGTCAAAGGATCTGCTGAAATGCATTTTAACTAGTTCGGTAAAAATATTGATATTCATTGTTTTCCCCCTTAAAATACAAAGACAAGTAATGTCTTGGGGTTGTTGTTCCACCTTTCTGTGTGAAGCAAGCTGTAACAGAAACCTGGCCTGATCCAGAAAGTCACCTCCGAGTTTGCTAAAGTTTAAGACAAGGATGAGCCAACATCTCTTTCAGTCTGTTCTCCAGAACATCCCAGAGCACAGCATTTTATCCAGTGTCCACACAGTGAGGGAACTCAGTAATATGTGTGACTAAAGTAAAACTTGTGTGAACACAAGTCTTCCAGAAAAGCATTCATACTTGCTTAGGCAGCATCACTGGGCTTTTTTGGTATCGTGTTGCAGTAGTTTCTTGCCATTGCTGCTCAGGGCCTGTTTCATGTTTTCTTCTGTCTTCATCTAGCCAGAGCTTCCAGCCATAACTCTTGCTGTGGCCATATCTGTTTGATTAAAGATTACTTCAACATGCACCTTTTCACTTGAATAACACACTGTGCTTCCAGTCTGTGAAGAGAAAGTGACTTCTCTAGCTCTCAGAAAATTTTGTTTACTCTTTTTTCCTAATTTTCCTTAACTCTTTTTTTTCTAATTGCTCAACATCTTATTTAAATAGCTGACTGTAGTCCCCTGTGTCATGTTCCCATGCTAGTCTTAAAATGCACACACAGGAGAAAAGTAACTCCTGATTTCTACTTATCACTGACCTGGTTGTATACCTGGGGACTTCATAAGTCATCTGGCCTCAATATCATGGCAGTAAATTGTCATGAACTTTAATGAGTTTCCATGTCCTTTGCCTTGTGTTCCCTGCCTTACAGCTACAGTTGCTTTCCAATACTTTCTAACCTTACTAGGGCACTCTAACTTTTTATAGAGTACTACAATTCTCCCTTGACGAACTTACCACACAGGAATAAATTTAATATATTCTATGATCCAAAAAGTAATCTGAACTTTGACTTTTTCTTTCATAAAACATACAACTCTCTTGAGAAAAGGATTTTTATGTAGAAGTGCTGATATGTCCATTCTTTCTTCCCTCTTCTCCCCACCCCCTTTTTTTTTTTGTGACAGAACAACACAAAAGCAAAACAGACAGAATACATTCAGATTAAATGGCAGTGGACATAAGTTTTCATATTCTTCTGGTTTTTCACCTTTTCTTTCCTCTTTTCCCCCCTTTTTTCCCTAATCAAATGTCCCCTTTTTTTTTTTTTTCATTTTCATTTCTAGGAATTTTTGTAATCTGAAACTATGGTCAATTCTGAAAGAAGTGAAAGCAAAAAAGTCAGGCATGGTTTTCCATAGGGAAAGTAGAACCTGTGTTCTACTTTCTACTTCATTGAAAGAATAAGTACAAAATACAAAATGGAATAAGTACAAAATACATAGGACCTCACCAAGAAACAGACTGGGGAGTCTAAGAAGAAAAAGAGATCTGTAAACTCAGAACTACTCAGGCCAAAGAAACTCATACAAATCTCTGAAATAACTGCATTGCAGTCAGTGAAGGTAAAGGAGTAGGATGCACTGGGGTCCTGGTGTGGCCTTGCAGATTGAGGTGGGAGCAGAAGGGAGCACTGTGAATTCTTTCCAGATGGAGACAGTGTCCAGAGGGTCTCAAAGACAGCACGAGGACAGGAACTCTCCCTGAACTAACCTTTGAAGAATAAATACCAGTGGCTGGGCTTGCAGAGTGGCTTTCTGGAAGGGGATCTAAGCCTATGGCAACCCCTGATTGCACCTCAGTGATCCCCAGAGCAATCCTGACTTAAGTTACTAACAGCAAGAACTCTTTCCATGCGCTTGCCAACCTTGCAATGCAAGGCAATTCTGCTCCCAAACCTTGCTCCTTAAAGCCTGGGCTCTAACAAAGCCACCAAGAAAATTCCCATAGATTTCAGTGAATGCAAAATTTTACCCATTGTGCATTTGTGCTGTACCACCATTAATAAAAATTCTATAAGCACATTCAGTAACAGATGAAAAGAACCCAATCCCCTTCTATTGTCCTTTGGTCTGCATCTGGCAGGGATCAAAACCAGCAGCAAGGTCTCACTAGTCAGGGGGGAGAACCAAACTTTGTGTGACAAAATATACCCACGCAAGGCAGTGTTCTTGCACACCTCCTTTTCAGCTGAGGCAACACAAGGTTGATAGACAGCTAAGAGTGACACTCCTCAGCTTTCAGTAATCAAAGTATTTGAAGGGTAGGCAAATAAGAGAAGGTGATGTTCCCAAACTTTTTCATGCCATGCACATACAAGGACCTATCCCTCTTCATCTAGTGTCATCAGGAATCGGCTCTCCAGAATTTATTAGACCAGCTCTCTAGTACATCAGCTAGGAATCAAGCTTCTTTTCTTTGCACTTTTGAGTTTTAAAGGAGGAGCATACTGTTTATATGTCGACTTCGTGTGCGTCTGCATCTGTGTGTAAATCTATGTAGAAAAGTTTAGTGTAAAGCTTGGAATAATCATTAGACTATTAGGCAATAGAAGCATAAAATCTACTCACTTCCTTCACTTCACTGAAAGAAAAGTATGACAAGGAGAAAAACCCAAAGCAATACTCGACCCTGGTTTTTGGATGCTGGCTCTGAACTGTCAGTGGCCATTACATCAGATAAGCCATGAGCCTAAGCCAAAGTCTCAAGCGTTATAAGGCCAGGAAGGTAAAAAGAATCAGGGCCAGTGCAAGCTTTAAAAGTCAGTAAAGAATTTTAAAGCCATATGCTGCTTAACAGGCACCAGGGTACAGGGAACGTGAGACTGGAGAAATATGATCTGCAGATCAAGTCCTAGTAACAATTCTGGCAGCAGCAACATTCAAAACCATCTGCAGCCAGTTTAGCAAACAATCTGGAACACCACCAGGAACAAATTAAAATAGTCAATCCTGGAAGTCATGAAAGTCTGTATGAACAAGAGCCTGAGCAAATGAAATGGTGTTTTCATGAGAATATCTTGCAATATTCTCAAAAAACATCAAAAGACTTTTTTTTTTGCCCTCTCTTTCATGTGAAGACAAAAAGCTGAAAGGAGAGTCATATGGGTAGGCAGAAAGAAATGGGTTTCGGCACTGGAGCTCCAAAGCAATCAAAATGCCACAGATTTCACTGGCAGCAACATTAATACAAGCCAGGAAGAGTCCTCCTGTACACTGCAGGGCCTCAGACCCGGATATTCCACTACACTTTGCAGCACATGTTGAGTGCAGGAGCTGGGAAGCAAATGTGCTGAGAAATCCCACGGAGAGGGGTGTGGGTGAGAAAACTGGCTAGCATATGCCGTGCTCCGACATGTAGCAATTGAACTCTCACTACATGGATCTCATTGTGCAGCACCTCCCCCAGCAATTGAAAAAAAACAGTGCATGTGTGTAAGAGGTTAGGAGTTTAGGATGCGGTGCCAACAGGAAACGGAAAAGGGGAGACAAGTAGAAAAACAGGCAGTTGTGGAAAATGCAAGGAAACACAACTTCATTAATGCTATCCAGTGAGCATCATGAATTGTCTGGGGTGAAGAACAAGAGAGAAAGTGCTTTCACAAAGGCCCACACACTGGACACAGTCAGGGACCTCTGTTGTGGACTAGATCCCCTCTTTTGGGGGAACTTCTGTCTGCTAAGTTTCACTCCAGGCATGAGAGGCATCCCCCTCCTGCTGCTCTAGCGCCATGCACTGCTCTGCTCCAGCAGAGAGCAAAGGCCTTCCCACCAACTACTCCAACTCACCCTCCTTTTTAACCTGGGAAAGACAGGAAGGTTTTCAGTTGTGAGTTTGTCTGGATTTTTTAAAATCAAAATGAAAGCTGAATTCAATCCAAATCCCTGGCACTTCAGATTCTCACTAGTTTAGCTGAATACCAGGAGCTATTGGAGAGCTCTTTTCACAGAGCAGTTTGACCCACCAGCACAGATGGAGACGCAGAACATATGATCTGGGCCAGGTTCTTGTTCAGATACTGCAGGGTGTGAACAGGAGAGTTTCATACAGTGTCTATTAAAAGGAACATAAGCATGATATTAGCTTGGTTTTGAGCATCCAGGAGGACAACATGAGAACAAAAAATTAATTTCAGATTAATCATGCTGTGACTTTTGTTTTAGTCACTCTACTCTTAGCTTTGTTACTCCAGAATAAATAGATATTAAGGCAGAATTGTGTCCACTTTAATTGCAAGTCCTATCTTCTTTGGCTTTGAGAGGCAAGGGGAGACTGAACCCTTGGTCCCAGTCCTGAGGAGGGTTATGTTCTAGGCTGTCTGGTGTAATAACAGAGCTGTGATGGAGCTGGCTCATTCCCAAGCCCTGCTGCTCCTTTACTTTGCCCAGGAGAAGGGTGGTTAAGCTCACAGCAAGTCAGGGCTGATCTCACATTAGGTGACTGTCTCATTGACATTGTCTTTTTGTTGGTTATGCCATGATTATTTTCAATCCAGCCCTAAATCTCCAGTCAAAGTAAAATAAAATAAAATAAATTTTAAAAATACAATACAATACAATACAATACAATACGTGATTTATAGCCAAGAAAACATTTTCTGACAGTCTGGGGCAGCGAAGGGGAAGCCAAGCAGGCACCTATAAAACGCCATTGCAATCTGTGCATCGAGGCTTTTTTTAGTGAAGCGGATGGCAGGCAGCACTCCGGGCTGATGAAGCTCAGGATAACAAAACATAGAGACCATTCCCTGGCTTTTTAATTGTCCTTTCTAAATCACCCATGGTATGGATTTGGGAATTAAGTGGTTTAATAGCTGACTCTAGCGAACGGTTTCGATGCTGGCTTTGTTCAAACGAAGGGCGCAGCGGGCCCGCAGCGCGGGGCCGGGCGGGGAGCGGGGGCGGCTCCCGGCGGCGCCGGTGCCGCCGGGGGCTCGGGGCTCAGGAAGGGCCCGTGCCCCGCGCAGAGCCGGCCGGGGCCAAGGGCGGGCAGCGGGGCCGGGACCGCCCCAAGGCAGCCGGGGAGCCGAGGGGGCCGGTCGGGGCACCCTCGCACACAGCGCTGCGCTTGGAAGCAGCCGCACTGGGCTGGTGACCGAGACATGCCGGGGCGGGGCCGCTGCCCGAGCCCCGCGGCAGGAGCCCCGTCCGTGCGCTGCTGAGGGAAGGCCCGCAGAGCCGGGCAAGGGGAAAGCTCGCTCCTGCCCCTCCACGGCGCCCCGAAACACCGACGTGGCCAATCCTACCGAGCAAGGCAGCAAAGACAGGTTTAAAAATAGAAGGCAAGTTCCATTTTCATTTTCATCTGTATGCCAGCTCCTCATGTCATGGCCAAAGTTCAGTCCATCCCTATACCCCACGGTAGCAAAGCTACTAACAACACAAGCCCACACTTGCCTGGGTTGATACCAGAGTAGAACCAGAGAGCAGGGTGTGAGCCAAGAAAATGCCTCGTGAAGGCCGTAAGTCCAGCTCGTGCCCTGACCCTGCCCTTGTCCTCCCCTCCTTACAGAAGGACCAAGAGGGATGCAGTATTCGGGCAAGGGGGTCACCAAAGACGGTGATGTAAAATCAATAGGAAACCCCAGATTCCCCTTCAGGCCCCCGGAGAGGAGGGACTTTGATACCTCAACCTGCCAGAAAAGACCTGCTTCTGGAGATCTTCAAATCCCATTATCCTTCTTGGTCACCTGCTTAGGGAATATAAGCACTGAGTTTAGCAGGACTGTTTCATTAGGTACCCACAGCACAAATCTACATTTGGCAGACAGTGCCAGACCTATCACACCCCCTATTTGGCAAAATATTTTTTCCAAACTTAAAAATGCTTCATTTATTTCTACATCTATTTTTCTTTGAAGGACTTGAAGCCAACCAAATAAACTTGTGAAAATAGATATAATTTCTCATGTTTTCTGTAAGGTTCCCAATTCACCATAGTATCTAATAGGCCACAGGAAAAAAAATATTTTTCCACAGTTTCTAAATCCCCAGTAAATTAATTAAAGAAGTAGAAATAAAGATCAAAATGCTTAATCATGTTTACCCAATATTATTGTATCGTTTTGTTCAGGGTAGAAAGGCCCAGAACTTTGTAAAGCTACTAGACCACAATATTTAGAGCAGATCCCATGATTTGTGAGGTATAAAAAGTTCTCAGGAGCAAGACATAAAATGAATTGAAAAAAAAGATGAAAAGGAGTAAGGAGGCCATAGCTAGAGTTCTTACCATTTTTATTGAATAGGTTATCCTGCGTACAACTTTCAGAACAAAATGGCCAGCATAAAAGAAACTTGGATTTTCTCACCTCTCTTTAGAGAACTGTATTTTCACATACTTTCTTTATATGTTGAGAAGGGATGAATGAACTGTGGATGGTTTTAAAGAGCAAATGGATGACCAGGTAGGATTAGGGAGGGCTGTACCCCAAGAAGTGATTAGAAGGGAGATCCCACGCCTCTTATATACACACAGAATTCCTCACTGATCTTAAGAGATAATTGGTATTCTCATATCCACAGGAGAGGAGAACCTGAAGTCCTGGTAGGTAATTTGTTGACAAATGAAGTCAACACCCAAAATGACACAAGCAAATGATTGCAGCAGGAATACTCCGTATTCGTAGAAACAATTCATGAATCTTGGGTGAAACTCTGAAGCTGAATGGAAAAAAAATTTCTTTATTCTCTATTATACTTTACTAGTGAAATAGTTTTATTTCTGGGAAAAAGAATATTGAAATAATTTTAAATTATTGTAATTAAGTACTTATGAGCCTATTGATTAAGAAATAGACTAATCATGGTATTTCAAATGGAAAATTTATTCAATGCAAGAAATATCCATTATTTTCTCATTTCAAAATTGTCCTAGTTTTCTGGCCCCCAGAAGGGGCAATTATGACTTGAACTGTTCGGAGGTCTGCTATTGAAAAAATGCATTAAACCACTGTCTCTCTTGTGTACTGACATCCATCAGTCAAGATCATTGTTTCACTGTCAGTCACCTGGTAAAAGAAATAGTGCTGTGATTGTAATAGCATGTGATCGATATCTTCTGCTTTGAAGATAAATCTCATTCCAGTAAACGCCTTGTCTGCCGCCAGCAAGAGACTATTACTCTACAAAAATATGCTGTTTCTTTCAGATTACCTCTTAATTAAAAGTTTATGGCTCTTCTGTTAAAAGTATGGTCAGGAAGGCAATTTCATATTTAAAGCCAAAGCTAACTGGATCTGTGGTAGAAACGGAAGGAAGACAGAAAAGCTGCTTCCCCTGGTCCTTGGCTCCAGATGCTGCCTCCCAGTTATCCTCACACTCCCATTCCCAAGAATGATGCTTCACACAGGCTATCTAAAAGGACTTCTGATTAGCTTCTGACCTGTACCTATATTTCCAGCCAGATATGTCTTTGAAAGTGGATTTTCCACCCTAGACTAATTTTGTTTCAACTGGAATTAAAGTTGTTAAAACCAAGAAAATGCTTCTATTTAACCAATGAAACTAATATTTCAGAAATTGCTTCAGAAAAAATATTTTGCAATTAATTTGGAGTATTTTGTATAATGATGTCATTATTTTTAATGGAAACTAGAGACAGTTTGGAATTTAAAAAGTCATTTTAGAACAAGCAACATGCTTATCAGTGTTTCTGTGGACTCTGGAAATAATATTTTGCAAGAAATTTCCATTTAGGTTTTTTGGGTTTTTTTCTCACATGCTCTAAAGATTCCACTGGCAAGAGAGAAGTCCCAGACCTTGAGCAGAGTGAAATTTTGTCCAGCACAGAAATCAGTGACAAAAAATCTATTGACTTGGATGGGGTAAGCACTAGCCTGGAACAACGAATTTCCATCGCTGTAGTCATTTTCCTTGTAAATACTTCTCAGGTTAATACCATAGCCTTGCTGTTTTCTTATAAATTCTGTTTTGTTTTAAAATGTTCCCCATAATATTGTAGCATAGAAATATTTTATATGAGAGTAGACTCAGTTAAGAACTAAATTTTTTCCCCATAGTTCTTCCTTTCTTGGCAGGAAATCCATATAAAGCTCACAAAAAAAGAGGATTAGCACCATGAAATTGAAATAATTTATACAAATGGAGGTGTGGAGAGAAGCTGTGGTTCTGAAAGTTTACAGGAAGTGAAAAGCTGTGTATCAAATGTCCAAACTCTCCTTCCAGATAGTGAACTGGGGGCGATTCATCTTTCCATTAGACAATTCACATGATATATGTCCAATTACTTCCAAGATATAAATGGATATAAAGCTTAGGGTACTCTGTGAGATTTCAAGACAGCTTTAATTGATTTCAGTGGGAATAGCATTTATGTATCTAAGGGGAGAATTCAGCTGTTCATATTTAAAATGTAGAATCTCAACATCCTACAAAAATGTTGCAAGAATCTGAAAGAATGATCAGCTTAGTTTTTCTCAAGAGGGAGAAGAATGCTGCAACTTACATGACATATATAAGAATAATTTGAATAGACGGATGTTCACATTGATGCCTCCTCCAGCCACCTAGAAACAAAGACTAGACAAGAGTAAGGGAATAAAGACAGGTATTTATTTGAAGGGCCTTCAAGGTACACCCTGGGGGAGCCAGAGGCTGCTTCCAAAAATTGGACCCCAAGATGGACGACAGGTCACGAGTTCTTCACACTTTTATAGGTTTGGACCATTTGCATATCAGGGTTAATTCTCCAATTAAAGCCCCAGTTTTAGCGATGTAACGCCCCTCAGCTTGCCCCCCTTAGAATCTTTAGTTTACACATTTTGGGCCTAAAAACAGCCTGGTTGTCCTTGAAGGCAAAGCCTGGAGAGGCTTTGTTATGTCTACCCAGTATGAGAGAGCAGGAATTACAGGCTACAAGGAACTTCAGAGTTACACTCTAAGCAGTACAGAATTTGAAAATAGAAAAGTTAAAACCTAAGGCATCAACATCAACAAGGATGTGATTTTTAAGTGCAGTGATGCAATTCAGATAGGAGGCCTGAATCTCAGATCAGAAAGAATTCCTGAGTTTATGCCAGTTTCATTTCGGACAGATTTCTGAAAGAAGTAGCAAAGCACACTGGGGAGAGCCAAGGGTTAAGGACTGGTGCTTATTTATTTTTCTTTGGAACAGTTTGTTAGGCTGACTTGTGATGCCCTCATGCCCCTCTGCAAGGAATGGACCTGCTTTTGTGGTAATGACCCTTTAGAGTCAGGCTATTTCAGCCAGCTCTGAGTGTTGTACTGTCCACCAGTACTGCGGTTAATTCAGTTTGGGAATGGGGAACATGTACCTCCCTCAGTCCCAGATACTCCCTCCACTTTTTCCTCAGTATGAGGAGGGGAGAAGCAGCAGCAGTGCAGGCCGTCAGGGATTTACAGAGCCACACGTTTTCTGGCTTTGGCAGGATGGCTGCAGGTCGTGCACAGAAGGGTGTGTAGGGAGCGCTCAGTGGCTGAACTGTGCGAGAGCCAGCGAGATTAGCACTTCTTAGCATATGTGTTTGTGCATCTTATTCTCGGCAGATGCCAAGTCAATGGGTACCAGGACAGGAACCAGTAGTTATTATTTTCTGCTGACATTTGTTTCTCAGCATAACGTACAGTTAGTAGAATTACTCATTTCTGTCAGTATGGTTGGTGTCTGATGGAAGCAAGCGCACCTTGTTTAATTTCAGACTTGCGAAGGAACTTTATTTCATGCTATGTTTTTCTTGCAAGAAAATCCAGACAATATATTAGAAGGAAAGCTTTTCTGTCCCATTTCACCCTCTCACATTTAGTCACTCGACTCTCTTTAGCTCACTTGTGTCTCACAAAATCTCCTTTGGGCAGTGGTAGCATAGCTAAAAGCTCAAAGATTTATTACTTCAATTGTTTAGCTCGCTGGCAGTAATGCATCATGATAGAAGCAATTGTTGAAACAGGCAGCTATGATACCATTCTTTTATGAAAAACTGTAGCTGGAGATAAGGAAGGCAAAAGAAGTCTCTTGTGAATATTATTATCCTCTGGAAATTATCCCAAAAAGATTTGCAGTTTCTCTATAGACTGTGGCTAGAGTTCATTGATCCACAGACTATCATCCTGAATAGAGATTAAAAACAGATGGCTGTAGATCTCGGCTTGGCTACAAATCTCAAAAGAAATGAGAGGGAGTACAGTGGTGACTGACCACAAATGAAAGCATTGAAGGGATTCTTCTTTTTTTTTCTTTAATTCCCTATTTCATTTCTCTGTAGTTTTATACAAAGTCCATTGTACTTAAAACTCAAATAATATCAACACAGAGAAGGTATGCAAAGTATACTAAAGTAGATCGAAATTATACAAAGTATCCTGAAAATACACTACAAAGTCTTTTATGTGGGGCCTTTGTTAGGTTATTGTGCTGGAACAGTGCATTGTCAGTGAAAAGGGTCTTTGTATAAACTGACTTGAACTGATGGTAATCCGTTTGCTTTAGTGGCTCAGGTCAAGTGAAGAGTAGGTATAAATTGTATGCCCTCATAGAAGTGATAAATATACTCTGCAAGTTAAGACAATACAAACTATGAACCCCCGAATATTTTAACTGTCAGGCCAAAATCCTTGGTTTTATTTAACATATGCCCATATGCAGATTTGTTAATATTATAAGAAATATCAGTCTTCATGCAACCCTATAGACCAAGATTTCCCAACATCTATGTCTTTTTTCATCATTTTTAATTTCCATTGTTACACAGTGCCATTCAAATTTTTGAGTAATAATTTCTTTTTTTATCTCCTTTGAATTAAATTAAGGGGAGAGCTAAAATTCCGGTATTTCTCATTAAATAAAAATTCCAGAAATCTTTAGTACATGCTGGTTGAAGCAATCTATTTGGGCAATCTATCTAGTGTTATTGTATTCTAATCTCAATAGTATCATTCTAGCAAAATAAAAATCACTCTGTTTCAAATTGTAAAAATTCTTGGGACTCCAGTTATAGTTCTAGATATTTTGTTTGGACTTTATATCATGTTAAGTCTCCCTTACATATAGCATGAAATTCAGTGCATTTGAATAGGATAGTAAATGAAACCAATTAAAGAGTAAATCAATTTTGTTTTTACTTTTTTCATGATACATTTGCTCAAAATGAATAGATTGAGTATTTTGAGAATAATGAAATTTTATCAGGAAGCTGTTTCATAAAATTGTTTTCTGTTTCTCTCAGATAGCAAATCACAAGTCTGATTAGTCAGTGAAATACCCATAGAGTTGATTATTCAGTTTTAGTTCAGCTTTTTAAAACATTTTCAAACACAAATTGAGTGCAAAGGGTTTTCAGCAGGAATCTCCTCAAAAACCAGCAAATTATTGGAATCAATAATGTTAGTCATGATTACATAATCAATGTCATTGTTCTAAGCATCTAGTGTAAATAGAGCATTGTTTCTGTTCTTAGATTAAGAGCATTTTTATTTTGCATTTCATTCCTGGTAATAGAGTTCAGGCATAGCTGTGCATTCTTCAAAGTCACTATCAAAGTAGAGAAACTTTACAGGTCTCTTGTTGAAGTGTTAGTAAGAATTAGATGCAAAATACTGACCAAAACTCACCTTTTTTCAATATTGACAGTCCATTAAGTACATGGATTAATTACTCAAGTTGCTGTTTATCATTAATGGATGATGAAAAAAGAAACCAAACTAGCTCAGCTCAGTTTAAGTTTGTGGAACAGCATCAAAGTATTAAAAGAGTGTCAGCCATTCACAATTTGCCTGTGTTAGCATCTCCTGGAATGGGTAACAACTTGGAAACACAACACCACAGAAGTTTTGGTCAAGACAGCTCCATCTTCTGAATTAAAATCTGGATCTTGTAGGCAGCTAAAACATCGGACACAACTCAGACTGAGTCTTTGGAAGGATGTTAAGGGTTTTCAGCTGAACAGCCACTGAGTCTCTTATCTCCTGTAAATTAAACTTACTTTTCCCTGGTAGATTATAATTTCATTTGCATCACTGTTATTCTCTAGCAGCATGGAAGGATTTAATTCTCATTCACATCAGGCTAAATTGGCAGCATTCTATCAAGTTATTTTCCCCAGTGAAAAATTATTTTGCAATTAACATGAAATTTTACTAAAAGAATTTAAAAATGTTCATCATTTTAATTAATAGTGCAGAAATTCAAATAAAAACTAAATATTTTTCCTGTTACTGGTGGACAAAAAGCACTTCACTTTCATGTTTCAAGTACCAAACCAGTATAACTGGTGGAACAAGGGGCTTTTTTAATCAAAACAGTTTCTTTCCCCTGCCCAATCTCTTCTTAAAGAATGAAAATAAAGGTTTTTTTCAGAATATAAGAGTTAATTTGTTCTGACATGCTTACCCTCTCTTTAACCAGCTCTGGTTTGGGATTCTGTTGGGTACTGTCAGAATTCACCTACAAGGCAGGGCAGGGAATATCTCATGCACATCAACGCTTCTTAAGGGTTCAATCCATAAGTTCAGCTCCTTTTTGATGATGTTTTTTGATGACCACTGAACTGATCTCAGGGGTGCTCTGCCTTTTCTGCCATGGTAAGACCTAGTTCCCCTCTAATCTCAGATTGGAGAAGGTGACACTATTGTGTTTATTCCAGATTTGACTCCACCAAAAAAAAAATTATAAAAATTATGACAATTTCAAAAACGCTACCTCTGACAGTAAATATTCCTTGTTTTCTCTCCTTTGTGATTGAATTCTGATGTAAGTTAGACTAACGAAACTTTTTAAGGACCCTAGCAGAGAAAAACTTAAATGGGTATATCAGTTTTAAAGTTATAATCCAATATGTAATTTATCTTTCAGGCTATAAAAGGAACCAAGAGACTGCCTGTTTCTAGAATATTGTACATGTGTATGTGTAGGTTTCTACTTAAATGACAATAAACAGGTTCCTCCAAAATACAGAGAGCAGTGCTTGTATATTTAGGAAATGGGAATGTTTTGAAATTAATGTATAAAGGAAGTTACTGCTCTGGTTCTGTAAGTTTGTACAAAGAATGCTAAATTGGATGTAGTAATCCTATAGCAAAATTAATTCCCATTTCATCCTCATGAACTAAAGTAGCTGTACAAGTCTGTGATTGTAAGCAAGAGGTCACCTACACTGGCTGAACAGAGTTTGAAAAATGGGAATGCATAATCTATTGATTGTTGGCAAAAAAAGTTCAGACCCTCAACACAAAATACTAGGCAATTTAGAGTTCAGCTACACAGTTTTGAACTCTGTGGAGGAGCTGGACAAAAATGAAAGTCTTTCATTAAAGCAAATGTCAGCCAAGTTTGCAATGCCTCTTTGATTAGCAAAAATGGCTTTGCATGTTATGCCTTAGAGTGCTTCCTTAAGGTCCCATTTCCCTAATTTTCTAAATGTGGTCTTATTAACTCTTCATGTACTGACTTGTCACTGGTGCAATAATGAGCACTCTTCCTCCCTGGCTATGTTGGTTACCAGCTGCAAGACACATTCATGATTCTCAACTGCCAAAGCAAATTCTTTTTCATTCATTCTCCCTTCTTATAACTTTTTCTTATCCATTTGACACAATATCATTAAAAAAAAAAACCAAACAAAAATGCAGGATCTCTTATCATGCCGTGTGCTGTTTTCTTAGTGAGGATTTTTCCCATTTGTATTTCCATGCTAGGCAGAACAGCACATGAAATTTGCATGGGGATCTCATATGGGAGTCTGAATAGTCTCCCGAGGCTCCACACCTTTTTGATCAAGTGTCTGGCTCAGAATACCATTGGTACAGTGGTTAAGAATTATTTTGCACAAAAAAACCCTCTTCAGTAGTCCAGACTCAAATCCTGAAGTGTTGATTATGTGAACAGTGAATGTGAACAATGAATCAAAATATCCTGCTGTTAAAATGACTGTTGTATCATCATATTTTTGAAGATAACCACAATTTTTCTGTAATTTACAATGTCTTAGATGCTGCAACGCCAGGCAGCTGTTCAGCCAAGAGCGGCAAGGAAGGTTAACTAACAGTTCCTGTCTCCGGAAGCCAGGTGATATTATTGATTACACTGTTGTATAAAGAAGGAAACAAGGAAGCCACATTAATTTTAATTTTGTTGAATAGCCATCATACTGATAGGTCAAAGAAGAAGGAATGCTTTATGAAAACAAGTGGAAACACTGGAAAGGAATAATTATTCACAAGATCAGAATGGAAAAAAATATGAAAGGAGTTGTGTATTTGTGTATGCTGTAAATGATATTACAGACTACAAATTCTAGGATGGAGTGAGATGTATTCAGAATATCTGCTTTGCTTCAGAATAGAGACAGAGATGCTTAGATTAAAAAAGAAATGCAAAAAATTTGACAGTAGAATCAGTTCTACTAGCCAGAGATGGTAAGTCATAGGTACATATATCTTCCATGGGAATGACACACTGGGAAATGTAAACTATCTAAGTAAGGCTCCTATTTCATTCTATGGACTGCCCAGGGAGCCGGGTAACCTTTACTTCACTCGCTGACAGGTCTTCTGAATTTAAACATCTGTTGGACGTGCAAGCCCATTTTAAGCATTATAGTAGCTGGTTAAAACATGTCTTGTTACCCCTAACCAGTTGTGTGGCCAGCTTGAAGGAGAATGTTCCTTGCAGAGTCCATTGGCAAAACTAGTGTGAAATAATCCACTGCAATCTCTGTGTGCAGATATAGGCCTGACCAGGGATAGTGAATTAATTCTTTCTGGGACTGGGAGAAATGCTGACAAAATAGAGAGAGGTTTGCAGCAACTTTTTTTTTCTTTCACTGTGTTTTTGTAGGAGGCACTCTAGATGTGGACTGACATGCAATAATCATTGAATCAATCCTTTTTGAACAAATGCAAAAAAGCTAAACTTGGTGAATTTATCGTATTTTTTGCATTTATTGCATTGTAGGAGAAATCAGATGACACCACAAATGAAATAATTAGAAAGTCCTCCACAAGGATTTTAGGGAATGGAGGCATTTTCCATAACAGAACATTTGTTTAAAGGCTTTTAGCAAAACCTCTTCCCCCTGCTTTTGGCTTTACATCTATTTTGAATCACAACATAGCTGGTTTACCCTTCTACCCTTCTACTGTCACTGTTTTTATCTGGAAATATTTTTCATTGGATAGGAGTGTCCTGTACAACCAGGAAAGAAAACATTTTTGCTCGTTCAAAAAAAATCCAAAGGTTTCACTGTGGAATGAGAAAGGGTCTGATGACATTTTCTAGCAGCTAGCAAATCATTCTGTCATGCATAGGGAAAAAGCCACTAAAATATCCCCAGCTAAAATATCGCAAAATTATGTAGAGCTCAATCCTGGGGAGCCATCTGCCATGTGAAAGCTCCACTGATTTCTAAAGGCGTTCATTGCAGGCAGGTTTGCAGAACTGGACGCATAATTTGTCCCTTTTAGAAACCATAGCTGTTGAAAAGAAATCCTCATCAAAAACACAAGTGGCAGAGGATGAAAAAAAGGTCTGCACAATTGGGTAAAAAATCCCCACCACATACTCTTAAAAGGAGCTTGTGTACTGGTTGAAAATGCATCCCAGCTACAGGTAAGAAATGAGCTACTCGTGAAAGGTCTGATCCTGCCTTGTATGTGCACGAAAATCTGACTGCTGTCAGGGAGTTTTCTGTTCTGAAAGTGTTCAGATAAGGTTCATCCTCAGTAATTGTCCTTTTCTGAATTATTGGCCCTTTAAAAACTAAAGGTAAATGGTAACAACTGATAGGAAAGAATTTTTGACATAAACTACACATACATGAAGGGATGTGTATATGTATAAATGTATAATATTTTAGTATTGCCTTCTATTTTGTAAGAAAAAACTGCTGGAAATGGTTTAGTGGGTCCTGCCTTGGGACGGGGAGACAGAGAAGCAGCTTCTCAGGACCTTCTCCCAGCTCTGTTTCTGGAAGCACTGAACCTCAAAGTGGAGGAAACAATCTGCAGAGGCAGAAGGAGATGTGTTTTACAAATTGCAGCCTGATGAGCTCTTCAACAACATTAAACACCCACGGAGAATTACTTTAACATGAATACTAAATGAAAAGTCTTTTATGGCAGTAGTGAAAACAAAGCCTTTGATATATATATATATATATATAAAAAATAGATAAAATTCCATTAATTTTCAACTTGGGACAGACGTTATATTTGAATTTACAGACATGCCAAATGGTAATTTTGGCTTCCAGTCCTTGAGATGTGGCTGATCTATTACGGGTGATAACAGCATATGCTACTTTCTGAGTCAATTTCTATTATGTCATGAGAAGTAACACAGCTAGTAATGGAAGGCATTTTTGCATTAGCTAAAATAGGAAATAAGGTCCATAACATAGAAAATAGGTGGATTCCAAAAGTAGATTCAATAGTTGAGATGTTGTCAAATTCAATACTGAGTAAATAAGTCAACAAAAGCAAATCTCACATGAAAAATGAACATGGCATGTAGTACAGATTTTTTTCTTTCATGATGTCAAAGGGTTGCATATCTTGACAACTCTCTTCAGCTGGTTATGCCTGGGAGAACTGATGGAGGCATTTGGCCTTTGTTGGGTCTGCGTCCGAACTTGTATGTCCTGAGGAGGTAAGTGGCTGCTTGAGATGCTGTGGAGCAGCGGTGAATAGCCGAGAAATGGGAGCATCTGAGTGCAATTTGATGGAGCAGATGTTTCATCCCAGCACTCTGCAGCTGCCTCAAGGCTTTGTCTGGTGTCAGCCCTTTCCTAAATGAGTTTTCATAATGAATTTATCTGTTAATTGACACATAAAAATCTATGTTAATATAACATTAAGGACCTATCTTATATTTGCAAATGCCAGGAAATTGAAGGGAAAAAAAAAAAAGCTTAAGCTTGATTGTCACCAAGACTTACCTGCTGTGTTCCATGGGGGAGAAATCACTGATGTAGAAACACTTTACATGCTGCAGAGTTAAACATCTTTTAACGTAAACTTTTTCTTTTTTTTGTCCTTTTTGACGACTGTGTGGGCAGAGGAAGTACCTCCAGCACCTAGTAAAAGGTTTTGGCAGTTGCTCATGACTTTAGGCATTAGAACACTTTATTTGCTTTTACCTAGTGTCCAGACTTGTGGCTCTAGTGGCACCAGAGTTGTCCACAGCTGACCAGACCAAGCAGTGAGGCATTTCCCTTACCCCTTGCAGAAATATAGAGATGCTTCTTAGGGATTTTTCCAGTGTGTCCATTCTGTTGACAGCAGAGAGCTAACATATTGCCACTCCTCATTTCATGCATGAGCTAGGGCAGCTCCTTCGATACAATGGCCCAGGTTTTGCCATATGAGTTGAGAAATCCAGAAACAACTTCCTTCTCAGGCTGATAAAATTCACATCTACCATTTTACCTTCAGGGCAATAACTTTCCTGCTGGTGGGTGAGGATACCTTACAACAAAACTATGCCAAAAATAGTTTGAGCCTTAACTGGGCTGCCTGGCAAAAGGAAACACTGTATTTTAGTGCCTGGGGAAGTAACAGGAGTGAGGAACTTCTATATTCAATTTCCTCTTCCTAGGACAATATATTTATTTAATGTCAAACCACCATTACGAAGACCAGACCCTAGGAACTTATATTGCCAGCTCATGCCCTCTGCTGTCTTTGCCCTTGTCACCGGTGAATCTTGTTGCCCTCTTTTCTGTGCAGTCGGGTAATGTCCACTGGAAGGAGAAATCATACAAGGGTTAAGGTACCTTCCTGAGCTAAGTCCAGACTTGGGCACAGTAGATTTTGGTGATCTGGAAATACTCAGTTCAAGTTCTCAGACCACACCTTGGTGCACACAGCCCAGGCAGGCAGGATGATGCCATTCTAAGCTGAGGACCACGTTAATAAAGACAGATTCAGCAGCTGTCCAAACCCACACGGATGTCTCTCTCCTGATAAAAGGTGCAATAGTGTCTCTGCCTACCTTAATTCTTGGTTGCCCGGTGCTAAGTGGGTCACAGTGGTCCTCTGTGTAGTGCCTGCACATCTCTGGGGCAGTGCATCTTAGTGCAGCTCTGAAGGCTACTGAGGGTACTGAAGACTCTACTGCACTACCTGGTTTGGCCTTTCCCTGCACGGACAGAGTGGAGGCGCACACCAAGGCACAGGGTATCATGTTCCCATGAAACTCTGCCAACATTGCCCGTATCTAACTGTTGATTAGTCCTAGTGGTCTGGTTATTCTAAAACTGTTATCCTTGCTTGAAATTAATCTTTTAACTGAAAGTGTTTCCACTTTCACTTTCTTTCTTTTCGTTGCTCGCTTCTAGTCCCGTGCTAAATTTTCTTTACATGAATGGAGATGCCATTACCCTAGGTGGAACCTGGAGAAGTATCTGAGTGGTGACAATGATGCAGAAATGACTGAAGCGCTTTGAGCACAGTGTTTGCATGCGCTGCCCATAACATGGAGGTGGCAATACTTGGGGTACGCCTGTTACTCCTTATGGACCACCTGTCTCTGAAAAGGTGTAGTCTTTGAGGCTGGAAAAAAGCAGTACACTTTTCATATGTGTACTTCATACTTATATGAATGAAACACCTATAAATGCTGCATTTTGTCTGAAAAAGATGTCTGACTCCAGAAAAAAACCCAAACAACTCTTACTGATATGAAGTAATTGAAATGCTGCTAAAACCACATTAACAGGATCAATGGCAGTGTGGGGAAATTATTCTTGAGTGAGGCAAACTGCACTTTGGAAGAAAATGACCTTGGGTGTTTATCAAGGGCCTGCCAATAGGAATTGGTTCAAATTTTTGTGGCCTACCTCCCCTTCATCCAGCACCTCCATGCAGCCTGACATCCCAGCTGCACCTTTGCTCTTCAGCTTTTTCATTCATGCACGGAATCACAGTCTCGTTCCCTTGAGTCTTTTTCTCCTGTATAGCCTCTTCCTATATCCTACTGTCCACCTCAGCACCCTCCTCCTCCCAGTCCCACACACAACAGTCTCACAGCCCACCAGCATCTTAGCCCTGGTTTCCAGCTCTGCATCTGCAGCATCTCACCTGTATTTCCATCAGTACTGCAGCCACTACTGCACTGCAGTGTGTAGAGCAGGTTGTCTCCTGCTAGGAGAGAGGCAGAAGGAAGGAGCAAAGCAAGCAGTCCCGAGCTCTGCAGAGCATCACGGGTCACTTACAAGTCACCGTCTCTGTTTCATGAAATTGGGAACTGAAGACAAGAGCTATACTGGAGACCTATGAAATTGGGGCAACCATGGAGCCAAGCCAGCACCAAACCTGAGCTGTGATCAGCAGATTTAAACACAATTTTATTACTAAAAATAAGATTAAAATGATCACAAATTGCAGATTCAAATGTAATATTCCAGAACATATTTCAAATCTGGAAGCACTCCAGAACCAAAAAAGTGCATTTTTTTTCCCTAATAGGATTGCTCTTGTTCTTTCAAAACTTATCTTCCTTTATGGAGGTATTCTGAATTAAAAATTTGGCTGTAGAAACCAAGGTAAACCAGAAAGTAATGAAATTCCAGAGATTTAAAAGCAGTCACAGAGAGAGAGAAGAGGAAAAGGAATTTGGAGCAAAATGCTGAGAGTTTTTGAAATTATTAGTTTATACTACCCACTCTGTAGTATCAACTCACAATTCCAGTACTGTTGCCTGTGAACTGAGAGAGACCTCATTTTCTGACCCAACGAGCAGCAAACATTTTTGACTATACTACCTGAACGTACAAATGAGAGCAAATGTGCAAAAAGCACCTTCCCTAAAATCTTCCAACTATTAGTTGCAAGGAACAATTAAGGGTGCAGATAATTTTGCCTCTCAAATGGAATATAAAACAATGTGTCCAAATTAGTGAGATGTATTTTGTGGGATTTAAGTGAATATACAGGATACAGCTTAATTCAGCATTGTGGAATTTTCAAGAATTCCTAAGATTTTGCTGCATTTTTAAACTGCAACAGTGTCACATTCAAAGCACAATGGGAATGAGAAATATTTGTCCTCGAGTCAGTCAGAGCAACAACATGAGCCACTTTCTTGGTTCTTCTTAATTATTAACCACCTGAATGTATCCAACACAAAAGACCTCTTTATTGGAAAACATATGAGAAAAAATTAACCAAGCAGCCATTTCTCTGCTTTTGCATGTCATTCTCTCCATAACTGCTGTGGAACCAGAGGATTCTCAGTAGGGAAGGAGTTGCACTTCAAGTTACCTTTCAAGTTCCTGGTGAGAGCTGATCTTGGGCTTCTACATGCCCGTTCTGGGAATAAAAATAATGATATTTTCTCAGTTATCCTACTCCAAAGTGAGATAACTTGGAGGTTTCCTTGCTATTGTGTGAGTGCAATTGGGAAGAATAGCTCTAGAAAACAGCCTGTGTCATTAAGATTAACGTTAAGAATATTTAGCTGTCTAGCATCTAGGAGTTTATGGCACTGTAAATTGTTTATACTTTTGCAAGCCACTGTAAAATCAAAAAAATGTAGAGGTTGCATTCATTTTGGTAGAAGCAAATTCTTTCATAAATTACCAGACTTGAAAAATTAAGCTTCTACTTTCAAGGCCAAATTTTTAAAGATATGTCAATCCATTTTTCATTAATGTCATCACAGTTATTGGGAGGTGGTGGGAAGGTTTGCCCATCATTTCCTCTCTACTGGGATAAGCCACAGACTGTATATAAGCAGTGCCATCAGTATGTGCCAATTGGATATGAGGTGCACCATCTGTAGATGCAAATGACAATTAAAAAAAGACGTATTCAAACGCCTGTGCATGCAAAGAGGCAATACTGGAAAAATTGGACCAAGATTTCTGTATTTCTTACAGAGGTAAAAATGTCTGTTATATGCCATACTCCTGTAAGAGCTGTGAGGAAATAAAACTTCTGAATGTAAGGCAATTTCTCTTTTTTCATTGTTAAGATTTAATACATTTTGAGGTTGAAGAAGGTAACATAGCTCATTACAAACTGGCTAGTACAGAATGTAAAAAAAAAAAAAAAGAAATAATGAGGGCATTTTCCTCCTTCTACATGCAAATTGTCTCATATTCCAATTTATTTCAGTATAAATTTATTCTTGCATATGCTAATTCACAGAATTGAAAAAAGAAAAAAATAATTAAATGCATTATGAAACATATGGAAACATACAGATTAAATGATCTTTACTAAAAATCTATCTTAATGATGAAGGCACCATTTAGTATGCACTCTGGAACTGTGCTCCTTCATTTATTTATGAGTTTCTGTAGACAAAGAAAGTATCTTCCAAAAATAGGAATACCATATTTTCAAGGCATACTGTGTATTTTATTTTTGAAACTAGTAAATGTCAAACAGTATTCGTACGCAGTATTGACACATTAATGTTTTCATTCAACAGTGAAGATACCTTTCCTTGTTACATTATATATTTATGACACACAGAACTGTCAAATAAATTATGTCAAAGCAGCTACAGCCAGACCTTGTGACACTTGAATCATAGAATCAGGGCAAATAACCTTTAAAATGAAAGACATATGACAAGAATTAGAAACATTTAATTTGCATAAATATAATGTTAACAGTCCTTCCTTATTACATATTTTATGCCTAATTTTTAATTGCCATTATACTCATTCTTTAACATCAGTTTGCTCTCTATTTTTTTCCTCATTGCTTGCTTTGTTTTGGAATGTGTGAAACAAATTCTATAAGAAGCATATGATCAGATCACCATTTTCATATACTCTGGTTAGCAAATCTTAAATATTGAGAAAAACTCTTCAGTCACATGATGTACTATTAAAAATGTAGAATAAGTTCCTAAAAATAGCTAAAAATTTCTAAACACATCAAGCAAATATATCATCTCTGATAACACTGGACCATCTCTGGAAAACAATCTTGTATTAAAATTCTCCTATGAAGTGCAGAATACACCAAATGTGCAAAACTGAAGCACTGATTTGCAGAAGCTAGGTGACTCATACATACTGAATTCTGCAATATAAAATCTGGGCATCTAAGTATACATACAGGAATCAAAGCGAATGGTTAGATTTTTCAGAATTGCTTACTAAGAGTAATAAAGTCATTGGTTTGATTACTTGAAACCTGTTTGTAAATGAGAGACTTCCTCAAGCCTCTGCTGGCAGGTGCAGTCTCTCTCTTGCACCTCTAGGAATCACTTAGGACAGAGAGAGCTCCACAGTTTGCTCTTATTGCTAACACTGCATAAGCTCACAGATGTAACCACAATTAATTAAACTTTGCATTATTCTGAAAAGTCCCTAGGAATGTTGAAGTAAATAAGGCTGAATGTCTGCCTCAGCAGGGCACAAATACCTAAACCCTTTATTGTTCCTGACTGTAATTCACCTCCACTGGGATAGTGAGGCCAGGGACTGCACAGCCAAAAGGACTCACAGACTTTGTGCAGGCTCTTTGCTACAGGATGAGTTTGGCTCCCTTCACCCTTCTGGATCAGAAGAATAAGTATGGCTTATTCTAATTATGATATTCTTTTATAGTAATGGCAGTTGGACTAGGTGATCACTGTTGCTTTCTTTCAAGTGTTATTTTACTCTAATCTATTTCATTCCATTCCATTCTATTCCAGCGGAGCTAGTTATGATGTTTTGGGTTGGACTTCCATATATTTACATAATAATTCTTTCTGAGAGGCAGAGGAAAGCCAATGGACAGTCTATATAAAAAAGCATTTAGGGAAGGGTTGAAATTGATAGTGGTAATTGACGCCAAAACTTAATCCAGAAGGTTTAGGGTGTTCCCTTAAATCTTCACCAAAGACTTAAGCAGTTGTTTGTCAGTTGACTCTGTCAGTGGCACAAACACACCATCTCCAGGGATTTGCAGAGAATAACTCAGGGAGGACGTGAAGCACCTCCCATCCCACCAGCAGAGCAGCCGGTGATCTGGCGATCCATGAGGTCTGATGCCGTGGCATTCCGGCCATTTGAAGACAGGCAATGTGCAATCACATGTGTTAGTAAACATCAATAGCTCAGAAGGGTGGGTGGTGGAGAAATGGAAACCGGATCAGTAGTGAAGTAATTTGCAATTTGCTCTTCTAAGTTAATGGTAAAAAAGAAATTACACTCCCTCACTCACTGCCCATAGTTCTGTAGAGTAGTTCTGGTTTGACAGAGCTTAAACTCAGTGCATGTATTTTAGAAGAAATTGAAAGGGCAGCTATCTTCATATGTCCCTTAAACACTCTGTTCTGCTGAGAAACAGCTATCCTGAGTGATGCCACTTGCCAGACGGGGAATATAATTAACAATGCATACTCTCTGAAATGTTATTTAGACTTACTATATGAAAAGTTATTTAGACTTATTATATATGGCAAAATAGGTTACAGAAATACTACAACTCTCCCAAAGCCCAGTGTTGGAAGGTTGACGCTAATGGGAGATAACCATTCATCCCTAAACCAGCCATTTAACTGGGCAAAAATTATTTCTATTGAAAGCAGTAAAAATTGGAAACGATTTTGATAAGCACTACAAAATTGATCATTTAATGTAAAAGGTTTCATTAAAGGCTAATACTACAAGGAATTTTAAAAGTATCTGTGTTGTTCCATTTACAAGATCATTCAGAACAAAAGTGAAAGTCTCGTGGTAGATGTTATCTTTGCTAAAGACCCTATTTTTAACAATTTCATTAATCAACTTATCTGTAAATTTTCAGAAAAAACATTTAGCTGACAAAGAACAAATGCTGAACCTAGTAGAAAAGATACCATTTATTCATTTATTCAGTTTGCAGTTAAGTAGAAATCTCCATTCAGCTGTGACATAAAATTGATGCTTCTACGATTAAAGTACATTGTAAATAGTTTCTGAAGTGTTAATAAATTACTAAAACTGTTTGAGGAAATTATTAATCAAATGTTATAGCCTGTTACTGAGTCCAGTGATGTAATGAGCCATTTGCAATCAACTACAGCATCTGAAATTAATGTGCTTGGGACAGTATACGGAATTTATTTCTCCTGTGTATAATGAGTTTCTCACAGTTACTTATCAGCCTTTTGAATAGCAATTACCAAAGCAGCCTCAGAAGAACTTGTACAGAACATTTCTGGTCATCTGTGGGACAAAGTAGGGAATAGCTACAAGAGTCACTCGTAACTGAAAGGGCAAAAAACCCCATGGCTTTCTCCCATTATCATCTAGTAGTGTGGAGTTACCAAGACTTGAGGAAAAGCTAATAAATTTCTTAACTATGTAGAGATGCAAAAGTTACTCCATGAGCCACCTCATCTCCTGCAGGCAGCAGCTTTGGGCAGACAGAGCAAGGAGGGTCCAGACAAGCATACAGATGTAACTGCTGCTGAAAACGGAATGCTTAGCACTAGATTTTGCCTTTTCGTGTCAGCTGCACAAAGCATCCTTTTACTTCCCTGCTCTCTGTAGTGCTAAGGTGGCAATTACGGCTGTGCCATATTCATTCACCTTTAGCTTCCTTAGATTTTTTAAGTTGATGAAAAAAAAAAATCCTACTTCCTCATCTTTCTCATTTGCTGATTCCTTTTTTGCTCAACTCGCATTTTACTGCTGGTGTTCACATAAGGGAACAAAGGCAAGAGAAGAAAAGTCATATGTGGAATCGCAGAATGACCTGGGTTGGAAGGGACCTTAAAGATCATCAGGTTCCAGCACCCTGCCATGTGCAGGGACACCTTCGACTAGAACAAGTTGCTAAAAGCTCCATCCAACCTTGCCTTGAACACTTCCGGAGTTGGGGCATCCATAACTTCTCTGGGCAGCCTGTTCCAATGCCTCACCATTGTCACAGTAAAGAATTTTTTTCTAATATCTAATCTAAACCTATTCTCTTTCAGTTTGAAGGCATTCCCCCTTGTCCTTTCACTACATGCTCTTGCAAATAGGCTCTCTCCGTGTTTCTTGTAGGCTCCCTTCAGGTACTGGAAGGCCTCAATATGCTGCCATAGAACATGATATCAATGTGGTAGTATAATCTAACATGATTGCTGACAACCCATAAGTACAAACCAAATACTCAATTTGTGAATTCCTCCACCCACTTTGTGTGCTCAAACACAGTACTGCACATCAGGATTGTGGCTGAAATGTGGCACACACCTTATGTGTCCCTACCATCACCTCTCAGCTGCCTCAGCTGAAGATTTCAACACCAAACAAATCACAGCTCAAACTGGAAATGCAGACTGGAAAAAATGTGCTGGAAAAAAGAATAAGTTTTGGAAAAATATTACCAGTTTTACCTCTTCAGTCTGAGCTAAAGAATACCTGTGGCTTTGAAAATGTAGCAAACCATAATAGCACAAGACAACTAATAGAGGGGGAAGCAATCCAGTGTTCTTAGTCAACATGCATCTGCCTTCTCTGCATATATTTGCAAGTTCTCCCATTGATCTGGGCAGGTGTTAAAAAGCATACAAAGCCAAGTAAAAAAAGTGGAAGCATATGATAGCTGTGGTATGATGCTGTTACTGCAAATGGCTGTCTTGAATGGAGGAAAGAGTAAGTAAAGCCATTAGAAACAATATGCATTGATATATGCCTTCCTGTGGATACTGTATCAATTATAACATGCTCTTTTAAGAATTCATAATCTCTCTATTCCATACATAAAACTACAGATGCTTATTACAACTAATGTTAAAATAGAAGATATCTAAAAGAATACACCTAACTGGTAAACACAGTTAGTACCTCGTGTCTGCTTTCTAATAATTTTTATCTAAATGTATATAAAAACATTATATAAAACCACTGTAGAACAATTGCATGAACATTTTCTGAGTGATTACAGCTGAAAGATTTTCTTTTTGAAAGGCAGAGCTGTCATTACTGAATGTACTAAATATACATGGCATATAAAAGATCATCTATGAGATCCACTGGAGAAAAAAGTTGAGGAGAAACCATGATGTAGTTCATTTTGAATGCGAGCAGATGAAACGAGCCATGCACAATGGGTGGGCATCACACTTCACTCTGTTCACTGAACTTGCTGTAATTCTAAATTGAGAGAAACAGAAAAAAAAAGTATTATAATGTTTTCTTGGAATATAAAATTAGGAGATGAAGCTTGAAAATGCCACCATTATAAAAACTAATATTTCAAAAAGTTATTTATTATTAACTGCATAAAGTAATAGGCAAGTTTCTTATCAATTTATAAACACAAAAATGAGAATGACACAACATTTTCATTGGAGGGTGTAGATAAGAACATCTGTGCATTTCTGAACAGCACCAGAGATGAAAATGAACCACAAAGGCCTCCTGCCTCTACCTTTCTGACAGTGAAAGACTATTTCCTGTTGTACAGGGAAGCTGAAATGTAAATCAGAACAAATCACTTTCTGTTAGTCTCCAACCCCTTCCTCATATTTTTTTTCTATCCTATTCTGCCTGTTCTGTCATGTTAACACTCAGAAGTCCTACTGACCTCAGCACCTTAGAAAGGCGCAGGAGGAGTACATAGACTGGTAGCTACAGTGTGGTGCTGCTATTGCAGTCACTGTCTTGTCACTCCTGTCCACCTTATCTTCAGGTGTTAAGCACAATGAACACATAAAAATCCCTGAAGCACGTACTATGAATACTCTGAAGAAGAAGCATCAGCAGTATATATATACTGTTCATAATTACATGATAAATTTAAAATTTGAGGCTGCATGCAAGCCTTTCAGATTAAATTGCTAAGCCACTATGCAGAGGTTTGGTTTGCCTAGCAGCTCTGGTAGAAACAAGCAATCAGTTCCTAAAAAAGTGGACTTTGAGTTTTAACTCCCTCTTTTCATTATGAACAATTGTCCTGGTCTGTTCATGTCCCATTTCCATAAAATGGGAATGCTAGTACATAACTATCTTACAAGAATGTTAAGAAAGTTAATTAATGTCAATAAAAAATGCAGACATTTTATAAAACAACAATCATTCTAATTCATATAATCAGACCCAGACAAAATATACAATAGCCAACCCCGTTATTTTTGCCCTGCAGTTACTGTTTCAGTAAATTATTTTTTGTAGTACAACATAATGAAAAATGTTGAAAAGCTCTGAAGAGAACATGTTTTTCTGGTCAATTCACTAGACCAACTGTGCCAACTCACCTTAATCTGGATAAATCAATGGAAAGTGGTTTTGTCCATAGGCAACTCTGATTTAATTAGTAAAATACAAAGTGAAGAACAAAAGACAAAACAACCAAACCACAGACCATGATGACTTTAACGTCTCTTAGACTGGAGAAGGCTCTGAGCCAAGCTCTAGCCATGTTTGAATCATAAATAAAACCACAGGAAAGCACACTGCTTGTAATGCACGCTCACTTACATTGGCCTGGCGGTGGAAAAGGATCACATAGTTCAAGAGGAAAGGCCAGGTTTACAATCTTTTTAAAAAGGAATGCAAGAATCATTGAGCAAGTAAATAGATGCTCAAGCCTCCCTTCTCCCTTTAGCTCTCTCTTCCACCTCGTGCAATTCCTCTCTTTCCACCGGTGAGCTAACACAGCATGCTAAAGTGCAGGGCAGAGACAAGGTTTCTAGCTCAAACCAAACTTGCTGGGGATCCAAAGCATTTCAGTCAGACCAGTGTGGTGCTGTGTGAAGCAGCTTCAAGTATCACAGGCTGAGAAACACGAGACTATTTTCAGTAATGCAGAACTGGTTGTGAGTTAATTTGTCTCACTGAGAAGCTATCTTAGGTGTTTGTAGATGACATAAATCTTTCCAGTGGAGAATGAGCCCAGATTAAAGCACCACAATACAGCGCCTCTGGATCTTTCATAGAAGATCAACAAGTTGTTGTGAAAGGAGACGTGGTGATGGGAAGAGTGCTAGCAGCAAAAAAATGGAAAAACTGCATTCCTGAGGCTGAGGACCAGTTTTAGAGTGCAGACAGATAAAAGATTTCTACACAAAAGGTTCATTGGGTATATAAGACTTTTCCAGACTTTAATAAATTGCTGTGAGCATCCAATAAGCCCTCCAGGCTTCACCTACTCCTGCTTGTAAGTCTTACCCTGTGAATCTGAATGGCATCAATTGCTGAAGAAATAGATTCAAAAAACACAGGATTTTCAGATTCAAGATTTCCACCGTACTGCATTGCTTTTATCAAGGAAGCTGCAATAAAACAAACACATGAGCACTGAGAGGGCACTGAGGATATATGAACCATCGTGTTAGAATTTTTACTGTAAGCTGGTACTTGCCTTTGCAGTGTGCTAGCAACACATCGATGTATCTGTTTTTACAGTCCATGTAAATCTATGTGTTTGAAAACAAAAAAAAAAAAAAAAAAAACAAAAAAACAACAGTTTTAAATACCAACAGAGATTAAAATACACAAAAAGTCCATATTCAAGATAGGCAGAGCCCGGAGTGCTGCTGCAGCAGCTGTACTGCCAGCAGCCACCAGAGCGAGCCCTTCTATAATGCAAACATCATCAAGACACATTTATTTCCTACCACCTCTTCACAGTACTCCATAGCTCTGCTGAGAATTAAAACTGAATTTGATTAACAATTTTGAATTTTCTGACTGTAACTTTTAGGGATATTATTTCCAGTTCTCTTTTCTCAGCATGTTTTCCAATGTCCTTACCATATGCTTACTACCAGTCCACACAGATAGGAATCAGACCTAGGAAACTTTGAGACTTTTATCAAAAAAGCACCGTAACTATCATGCTACATTCAGCAGTAAGTTGTTCGTTATTCTCTCTTTGAAAATGGTCAACTCCACAGAGACAAAATATTAATAAGATAGAAAGCTAAAGGAAAAAAAAGTGAAAATAACTCCAAAACCCGATTAGGGTGTTTTTCTGCCAAATGGGGAGTATCCAAAGCAGTTCCTGCTTCAAAAAATGTTTAAATAATCCATATGAAGTAGAAAAATTCTGAGAGAAGAGATTCAGTGAGAACCCCATCAGAATACTCTGTTTTTTAAAATAAACCAGAAACCTTACTCAGTTCAAAAATCCTCCATCTCTGGCATCAGTGATGATATTTTGGGAAGGAGTGTAACAAGGACAGGTTGAGTGTGGTCCTCTCAGAGCAGCTTGGTTTTGGACCAACCATTCATCCAGAGGCTGAACTACCAACCTGTGCACTTCACAGCCCATATCAGACTTGCCTCTCACAAATTTATCAAACACTTCTTTGGCATAATTTGTAAATTGGAGGTCTCTAAGACCTTTTGGACATCAGTTTCACAATTTTTTAAATTAATACTATATTGAATGCCCTATATTTCAAAGGGATAACTAGTAAAGAGGCACTCCCACTAACCTTATTTTTCCAGTTTTCTTTTTCATTATATCTCTGCCTGTATGTGTAGTTCTAATTTAAAATCTTTTAAGGCAACACTTACTTCACTGTGCAATCACTGCAGTAAACTGAGAAAATTGTTAGGGCAAGAAAAGGCCTGGGCTAAGACCCAAGTTCAAATCTAGTCCTTTATCTTACTAAGAAAAATAATGCAAACCAAACCTTCCATACCCACTTAACTCTGTACTCACTACACAACTTTTAAACTCCAGATCTGATGGACGTGTAAGAAACAGCTTTTGAACATGATTTATAGTTTTATTTATATAGAACTGCTTATTATGCAGAACCATAGACTCATAGAATTGTTTAGATTGGAAAGGACCTTTAAGCTCATTGAGTGAATGTATTAACTTGGCACTGCCAAGGCCACCACTGACCCATGTCTTTCCAGGCACTCTTTCCCCAGCCTGTAGCACTGCACAGGGTTGTTGTGACCCCAGAGCAGGACTCGGGACTTTGCCTTGCTGAACCTCTTACAACTGGCCATGGACCATTGATCCAGCCTGTCCAGATCCCTCTGCAGAGCCTTCCTGCTCTCCAGCAGATCAACACTCCCACCCAGCTTGGTCTCATCTGCAAACTGGCTGAAGGTACACTTGATTCCCTTGTCTAAATCATCAGCAAAGATATTAAACAGGCCTGGCCCCAGAGGAACACCAATTGTGGCCAGCTGCCATCTGGATTTAGTTCCATTCACCACAGTAACCAGTGATTACTGGGTTTAGTCTTCTGGGAGCATCTTGGAACTCCTGCAATGCCTGAACCCAGTCTGCAAGATATGTTGCCCATGGGAGAAAGGTTGCAGATAATATTCTGACCTCTAGCTTAGCAGAAAGTAGAGCACACAGATAAAATAACAGAATTAAAGCTGAAACTTTAAAGCAGTAAATTTACACGTGTCTCTACAACTGACATGGAAGGGTCAAATATGACCTAAGCCAACTTTAAAAAAAAAAAAAAGGAAAAGTTCTGAAGATCATCTTCATTACATACAGATGCATACATTTGCACTGTTACCCAAAATATTTAGAAATATTTTAATGTAATTTTATATATACACACAGTACAATTTAATACCAAATCTGTGGTTATCTTTTCTATGGGTGTAATATTTATCCACTGATATAGGTGAAGTGACTCGTAGTTAGCCCCAATAACTCTTATGTGTATTTATACAGAGAATGTTTCTAATGTCGTGAGTACCTGAAGAAGCACTGAGACTCCAGTGTAGTCAAAGAAATTCAGTCCACTGCAGTCTAATATCAAAACTCGTCGCTCACTGTGACATGACTGCACCGACTCACCTACATATTTGATAAATGAAAAATTTTAATTAAAAGGACAATATTCGAGAAATGGGTATAAGAATGATGACAGCTCAACAAAATAAGCCCAAACTATCACATTATATTTTTACTGTTATGTGCTAGGGTATCAGGCAAGCAAATGCCACATTTTAGAAGCACAAGTGAAGAACATTTAGGGCAATGGAAAGAAGTGATGACAGGCAGAACATACTAATGAGATGTTTTAGGCAGCAATAGTGTCTCAAGAATTAAACAATTGTTTCTTCAAATTTGAATTTCTCATTGAGTCAGTTTGGCTTCTTTGGAAGACTTTTCATGGAATACACAGAAAATATATCTATCTTTATTTTAAAGTTCTCATATGACATTGATTTCCATAGTACCTAAACACCTGCCTATGGCTTAACTTAATATTCAACCATAGGGAAGAAATATATGTAGAGTATTTCCTTTTCCTAAGGTTTTACTATGCTGGTTTTTGTTTGATCTGCCTTTGGCAGATTAAGGTAAAGATTTTAAACTATTGAGTTTAAATTTCCCGATTACGCAAATTTATAATGGTGGCAACTCCTTTGTGACAGTAGTCTGAGAGCCAAAGACTTTTGGACTTGCATCTCCAGACATTTACTGTCTTTGTACTGTCCAACGTACACGAAATAGATACATACAAACAAAAATATAGAATTTTAAAGGGAACCTCCTGCCTGAAATTACTGTGATAGAAACCCAGAAAGGGTTCATGCGATCTCCCAGGCTCAGTGTAATAATTCCCCGCTGCATTCTGAATTACAGTAGAGGCTGCCTGGCCTCTAAATGAGGAGCTAGGTAAAGACCTGGACCCGCTTTGGATCAGTGGCATGAGCAAGAGCAGTCGTTTCATTTGGTGATGATACAGACAGTATTCCCCAAAGGGAGAAAGGAAGGATTCTGACAAAGACATAAATTTCCATGCTTTCCTGGACAACTACCATAAGGCTTAAGGATTGTGTCCTCATGCTCCCCTCCTTCTTGAAAATCTAAGCTCCGCATTTTCCTTTTTTCCTTATAGGGATTTTTCTTTTTTCTCTCTGTTTGTTTTGAAGACCCCATGAAGAATCACCATAGACTGGTTGGTACAAGCAAACAGCATTTAAGTCCTCAAGGCAGGACTTAAGCTTTCAGAAAAGAGGTCTTGTGCTTTCTGTCACTTTTGTAATATGAGAAACCAGTTCATCTTCAAGATGACTGAAATATGTACTCGTAAGATCTTCTCAGACATAGTATTTTAGAATATAGTCAATAAAAGACAATATAATCTTCAGTAGCCATTTTCATAGGTTGCTATGCTACAGCAAAGCACTCCGTCGCCCCCAAGAAAAGTAAACAACTGTAGTTTCATAAAAATGTCTTGAATCTAGTTAACAAACACAAACAATCACACAACAGCCTCCAAATCAGATTCTCTACTGCAGCCTTAATGCTTATAAGTGTTTTAAATAAACACTGTTTTAATTCCAGCCACAATGAAGTCATCTGTATAAAGTATCTACTGCAGAAGGTTGCTGCAGCTCTCTTATGGGAGTGTATGTGCTCTGGTTTGATTTAAGCATTACAAAATGTGGAAAGAGTGGAGTTATCCAGCTTAATTGAAATAAAACCTCTAGGGTTCTTTATTATATATTGTATTGATACTGTATTGTATTGATATACTGTATAATATTGGTGTTTATGGCATCACTAATAATTCAATTGAGATTTTCTGTTATTTTCTCCTAAAAATCACCAAGATTTAACATGCTTCTAATCTTATTTTTACTTTTCACACTAATTGTGAATGCAAAAAAACCCAAGCCCAGAGTTTAGCAAAACAGTCTCTTCAGCCTGGTCTGAGGATCAGTCCAGGCAACAACACGGGAAGTGTTTCCCCCACTATGTACATGTCTCTTTACACACACAGTCATTGCAGTGCAATAAGCAGGGACACAGAATCAGCGAATGCTTTGGGTTGGAAGGGATCTTAAAGATCATCTCGGTCCAACCCCCCTGTGATGGGCAATGAGATTTCCACTAGAACCTTCCACTCCTGTAGAAAAGGCATTTTCATGGGGTTCCCTGATTTTGAAATCTTAAAAAGTCATTCAAAACCAGAATGAAAACCAGGACTTGTTAGGTCAAGGTTAACACAGTTTAACATTGCTTAGCATTCACGCTTCATTGAATTTTTGGTCTAACTGAAAATATTTGTTTCCATAAAACTTGTGTGCACGTAGAAATATATAGAAAAATGTGGAGCCATTTTGCACACTTACATCCATCTTGGTTTTAATACCATTTGTAGATAATAAACTCACCATGACAACTTCCATTGGAAAATGAACAGAGCAATGTGTTCTGCTCACACTGAAATAAAAGCAACAAACGATTAACATACCAAGGAAAACTAGTCCATTGCATAGTAATGAGAGAAAATCAATGCAATACATAAAATTCTGTTTCTCAGTATCAAAGTTAACTCATTCTCTCCAAAATCATGTTCTGAGACAGCAGCCTATTGGATGTATAATATTTTCTGGTATAACTTTAGAAGAATACTGAGATACATACTCAAACTGATATTTTGCATTTCTTTTTTAGCTGCCTCAATCTCTGTCAAGTTTGGACTCACTAGAAAGCATATTTTGGACACAATGCTTTTGGGGAAGCAGGGAATGGTTAAGAAGTGGTCAAAAGATGGGAAAGATGTTCTTGAAGAGAAAAATTCTAGGCAGTGATTTTATAAGATTAACTTTTGATTGATCTACTTGCTGCGATCTCATCTGCTACATGAATATTTTAGTAAGAGCATTTTTGGCGTGTAGATTTATTAAAGAATTACATTTATCTGGATAATTTTTGTAATAATTATTTCAATATGCAAGTTCTCAGTAGAAACATGAGTTAAAACCAGAAACAGAGCACAGAAACAAAATTGAAACTGCATTTTTTTCACACCCACTATGTGCTACAGAAAGACATTTATTCTTTCTTAAAAAAAAACCCCAAAAAACACAGTAATTCAGGCAGCTGTACTATTGAGTACCTTACAGAAGAGACAAAGGATAAAATCTCTCTTATAAGTAATGTACAAATTAACTTATTAAATTAACTTATTAAATTGACTCAAATTAATTCCATGCAAACCCTAAGTAATTTCTCTCTGTTTGGAGGCTTTTTATCATACTAATCCAAATCAGTCAGCCTAGCAAAACCAAGGGAAAAAAGCATCACATTTTCTGAGTTGAATTTCCATCCATCAAAGAGCATATGGGTAGCACAACTCTTTGTCAAGAGACAGAAGAGGTAATAGACACACATTTCTGTCTTAACAACCCACTTAAGGCATCGCTGTGATTTTCTCTGCCCAATTTGCCAAAATGGATGAAATTGTCTACAGTAAGCATTGTATAGTATTGGAATGTCTTCATGGTACTGATAGAAAAATGATAATTTATTTTTTCCCTTTTAGGAAGTGTGGCAGGAAGTTGCAGTAGTTATCTGCAGAAAAACTTGGAAAATACTGTACTTATGGGGATATTCTCCAAAAATGTGTTATATGTAATTTGTATACTGTTTATTTTTCTAATACAATAAGCACAAAAAAGGAAAAATTAACAATACCTTTGAGAAAAAAAGTAGCCACTTTCATCCTAATTCTCTCAAAATTATTTATAGTTAGAAATGAAGTGTCCATCTCTCACGGACTTATCTCCAGAAAAAAACCAACACATTTTATTCAACCATATTCGTAGCTACTCATTGTCTTTATGAAATCTCAGAATTATATCAGCTGAGTCTATGTAAATTCTTCAAGAAATTTTGGAGTTTTGGATCAGTGCTTTAATGTCTCTTATAGGATCACATGCAGAAATAGTAGAGATATTATTTTCAAGTAATAATACAAAAATAGTCCATGTTGAATCTGATTAAGATTAGGATTAGCTTTATTCTAAATGAATCATTTCTAATGTTAATTTTTTATACCTGTTTCAGTATCTGATTGCATTATCTAAGAAATGCAAGGAAAGCAAACACGATCTTCGACCCAGTCATGGTGATTACTGAAGTGTAAAACAGATCCCACCTCATTTACAATATCACATACCTGGCTGCTCATGCCATCCTTCTGGATTATCTTTAACAGGTCAGCGTGAAATTTTCTTGCATTCAAAAAGACTAATGGGCTGTTGACTGAAACTATTTTTACCTGTTTTAATGATTCCTGTGGAATGAAATAACCATAATGCTGAAAAGGGCATCTTGGATTTGGAGACCAAACCCCAGACTCATTTCTTTTAAAATCCTGAAAATACCTTTACATTAACCTAGGAGGAGCTTTGGACATGAGAATGATTTAACAGATAATTCTATTGATCAGCCTTCACACATAACTGAAGTAAGAATGGAAATGTAAGTAATATATAATGAAAATTATCTATAATTTTAGTTAGCATGAAGAAAAGCATACACATTATTAAGTATAATACTAAGAACTATTAACTAACAATTATAATAGCACTATTTCAGTTGGTATGATCCCCAAGCATAAGCAAAGTAACATTTGCAGACAGGGAATATATTTTATTAGACAAACATGTCTTGAAAAAAGTACGCAAGGATTTAGGGCAAACACTGCAGGTGGTTTGGGGAAAGCCGGCAATATTCATCTTGGTCATCTGAAGATGACCTTAGTACAGAGATAGCTCTCCATAAAAATACTTAGAGGATCCAGATCAACCTTCAGTGGCACATTTAAAGCTTTACCAGCACATATCTACAACCTACACAATAATCTATACATGAACCATCAGTTGCCTTTGATCCTGTCTCTGCATGTCACTAAATAAGCTACAAGCATCTTACCAGCACCTTCAGTCAGGCTGTGTAGCTCAAAACATAAGTGTTACACAGTAGAAAAATTCTGGAAGGACACCAGATAATGTTCAGAAACCCCCAGGTACAAGGGGGAGACATTTTGCACAAAACAAGTGCTGTTTTTCCCATTCTCAAGGTGTACTTATCAAACACCTTTGAAATTCAGTAAGAAAACTAATATTTATGTATATAAATATATCGGACAGCAGGAAGACATGCTTAAATACTGGTTTTGTAGGAGGTAGAATTAAGTTAATCCTACTGAACTCCCAATTTTCCACAGGTTGTGTGAAAATGGAAGTAAAAATCAAGAATTTGCAAGAGAAGGTAGGTCAAAAAAGCCTTTTTTCTTCCAACAAAAGTCATGTAACAAGGTCACAGTCAAACACAAGTAAGTGGAGCTGACACAGACCGTTTCTTAAGTAGTTAAAAATTTTTTGGGATTGCATTGAAGATACGCAGTTTTCCCAACAGACTTTCAAGCAAAACAGGAATGGAAATCTCACCAGAAACCACATAAACTATCTCCTTATTGTAAACTGCTGTTCAGATTTCTGGGAATGAGATGATCTCTCAGACACCACCACAGTGACCATCAAATAAAGGAAACATTTCAAACATCCCAAACTGAGGCAAGGAACCCCAGACTACGTACAGGGGCTTTGTGCAATTTACCTATGAATGTGATTGCAGTAAATACCACATCACCAACATATCACAGTCAGACAAATGGCAAAGCTCAACTGGCAGTTAAAAATGTCTCAGTTTATATGGAATAGAGCTCTAAAATAAGGGCAAAACAGAGGACAGTATATGCTTGAATGGAGATAGAAATACTCTGACATCCTACAGATTCCCATAAAAACTGTGCTGTACACAGCTTGGTGTGGAGACAAGTGGACACTTCAGTGCCATAGCAGCATTGGCAAAGTAGAAGATAAAAACTAAGAAAAAAAGGAAGACTGATGTGCAAAGATCAAATCCTGGGATGATCAACCTTCCAAAAGTACAAGGTACAAAACTTGAAAGGGTCAAAGCACAAGGCCAGATCAAACAGATGGCAGACTTAGGTAAAATTTTTTTGTCCAGAATGGACAAGGCCAACTGTGTCTAAACTCGACTAGCCAGTTATTCCTGGGCCTGGTTTGATTCTTTGTTAACAAGAACTGTTCAGAGAAAAATGGATTTCCTCTTTGTTGTGTCCTTGCTAAGAAAGGAGGAAATTTATCTCATGTGTCGGTGCCTGCCATCACTGAGAAGGCCCCGGGCGATTGCCCTGTGCACTCTGCACAGCACCGGCTCTGCTTGGGTACGAGTTCAGTGCCAGCGAACGCCTGGGATGAAATGTGTTTCACATAAGCTTCTAAATACCCTTTGATTTTTTCCACATTAAAGTGTCTTTTCTCTTATTGATGAAATAACCCCTATAAATCCACAGACCTTAATGGCAGGGTAGATCATTAAGCTTGCATATTTTCATGTTTAAAAGTCCTGTTGTTTGTGTCTAATCTGTTATTTACCAGGGAATCTTGGATCAGTCTAACATTCATACATTAAAAATTACCCTAAATGCCTGCTGCAACCCAGTGACTCTAAATTCAATTAAAGGCATATTTTCCTTCTTTGTTTTGTGTAATAAGCTCTTGAGCAATTTACTTCTCTAACATAATGTTATTTTCCCCACTGTCTGCAGACACTAGTTTGTTATTACTGGGTTACTGGAGTTAATCTTACTGAATAAAGGGGAAAAAAGCAAGGGAGCAGTAAGCTTTAAAAAAAAAAAAAGTATAGGCATTTGTACGAAGTGCTTCATGAACCGATATGAAAAATAGCAGGCAAATCAAATTTTGGTTACCCATCTCTGACAAAGTTACTCCAACATTTTTATTAAGAATGAAAAGTGATATAATAATTGACAGCTGGGCCAGCCTCAACAACAGTGTTTTTAATTCACATTTCAGAGTCCTCCCCATTCTTATGTACCTTTCACATTCCAGTGTTGCTCAGCATGCCAATACAGTAAATGCCCTTGAGCACTTGGAAGTTCAGATTTTGAGCCCAAGATAGCTCTGATGGAAGACATTTGCCAGAAATAATAAATTCTTTAAAGAAGAGCTGCTTAATGGGGAAGCAATAACTGCTGAGCATGCGGCTTACTGATATATAAGACCTTTCACAGCCACTAGGAAAGGAAAAAGGATGTAGGAGAAACTGCCACAGTGGAGAAGGCAGGATGTCCCAGTGATGGGGCTCTGTGCTGAAATGACACATGGTTCTACTTCTCTCTTGGCTGCTGACCTACCATTTCATCTTGGAGGAGGGAGTTCACCTCTCTGGGTCATTACCCTTCTCTTCTTACCATAGACCTGAACAAAAGCAACTTTGATGATAATTGCAATGAAAACAACCAAAAGAATCTGAGTGGTTGGTTTAAGTTTGTAAGAAGCCAAATTTTAAAGGCGCAGTCTTTGGGAGAGATTTTTCCATCCATGTTTCACGTGCACAGGGTGATGAGATGTGAGAAGCAGTCTATGACAACTTTGTGGTGCTGCCCCTCTTTGCCCAGCCACATGGTGTCCTCTGGGACAGTCTGGTCACAAGGGGTTGGTGGCAGAAATGGTTTCAGAAAAGAGATTGGAGACGATGAAAATACCAAAGGACTTTTAGAAAATGTGATAAGAATATGGAGACTGCTATTGTCTGCTCAGATTGCCCTTGCCATTCCTGGTAAGATATTTCATTAAATTTAGGAATTAGGAGACTTTTAGAAAGAGCAATTCATAGCTAAAAATGACGAACTAAGATAGATCTAAGAGGACTTGCCTAACTTCACTTTGCAGAGAAGCAGCAGAACCATGAAAATATTCCAGTTTCTGATGGCAAACTAGTTTTGTTTTTATTATATTATACTGGCTTTAGATTTCAAGTGGTCATATCATAAAAACATTCCCTTGATTCCCTGATTACAATCTGGTAACTAACTAGAGAAAACAAACAAATCTGAATTAGTGAAACACATACACACACAAAAGGTTAAAAAAGAAATTAACTTACACAATTATCTTCTACTTTGTATTTATATTCCACCTCTTTCATGTTTTTCAAATTCAGTGTCTTTGCTCTGTAATCAATACATAGAGAAAAATCTGTACAGTAAATCATTAGCAGTCTCGAACAGAAACAAAAAGACACACACCCCAAACTACAGCACAACAGTTTAAAGGTCTGACAGTGCAGTCTGTGCATATATTTGTGATTACAGACCTTATCTTTTCTGATAATCATCCACTTAAAGAGAAAAAAGCTCATTTTAGAATTATGATATCATTTTGAAAATATGAATAATGAAATTCTCTGGTGAAAAAAATCTTAATTTTTATTAGCTGGCCAGAGAGCTACTCTCAAGTCAAGGTAGCTCATATATAACTTATAGTTTCAAAATTAAAGGAGTTTAATATTTTTTACCTGCAAAATTATACTGTAAGGAGAGGGAAAATAAATATGTAGAATAGCTGTGGGTCATGAAAAATAAAGATATTTTATTTGTCATTGAAACTGACACATCTTTTTCTGATGAAGCGGAACATTGCACTCTAGCTATCAAAACTGGGGGCTTACTGGAAAGGGCCAGTATCCCTGTGCTCTCTACACCATGAAAAGAGAAAGTTGCCTCGGAAAGGCAGCTCAGCGTAGGATCTTCTGATTCAACACATCATTTGCAGGAGCACATTTAACTGCAGAAGACTATGGAACTAGCTGTCCTTTGAGACAGATGCACCAATAGACAAGGAGTATTTGCAGGTACTGGGGCCAGATAAATGAGCCTTGCAAACATCGGCTGTTCTCTCATCTTTGCATAAATGGATCTGTAGCTGCTGCTGGTTTTAATACATTCTGATACACAGTATGTACCACATCCAATACTCTGTCATCTGAACAGAAACTTTACAATAATCAATGTATGGTATTGTCCTTGCTTCACTCCTGCTAACACTTTTGCTCGTGACTGCATGGCTTACTACACGTTATACTGTTAACCCCATCTGTGCTGTACCAGTTTTAAGGCTGCTACCTTGTTCAATGCGTTTAGATGGCATGGACAAGTGTGTGCAGTTTCACTGAAGAACAGAGAGATCACTGGAAGGAGTCTTATTTGCATTAATTAATGCAGGTTCAGACTGAGGCCTCCACTAGATCAGGCTCTTTTGTGTTAGATATCCATCCCTTTCTGTTGTTGGAGAACCTCTAACATCGAGGCTCAGGGTAAAAACAACATGAAAACTTGTCTTTTGCTTTACTACCAGAATTTACCAACATTTTAGCTTGCTGAGTAGCACAATGTTATCACAAAGGTATTGATTAATTCAAGGAGAAACTATCTCCCATAATTTTTAACTGCCTTGAAATTTTGAACTATTTTCATGCTGGTTCTGCAACTTATTCTAAGAGAACAGAGCGGTGCACAAATGTCTAACACCATTAACTTTAACAAGCATTTAATCGAGCTGTCTATATTGTGCTTAATTTCAGTGGGATTCAATGTTCATGCAAACAACTGCATGCAAGCAGCAAGTAATTTCCAGGACTGATGAGCTGTGAATTAATTCTGTAGCACAAATCAATCATGAACCTCAGCTATATTTCCCTTTACTCATGATCCAAAGTAGCAACTGTAATATATTAAAAAAAACCCCCAAACTTCTGATTACTCTAGTTTATTTGTCCTGACTTTTCTAATTCATACACAGAACTTATACTTTTGTTAGACATTAGAATAGTTGTACAGTTATGTTTCATTGATCTGTATCAGCAGTGCAATTGTCAACTACCAACTCCTGTGTAACATAGTACCTAGGAGTTTATAAAGGCTCTTAGTTACGAAAGCTTCCCAGACATGCTTTCTCCTTAAGGAGCAAATAAATATCTGATGGAAAAAAAAATTAAATTAATCTTCCTTTTGATTTTATGCTACCTTCATATAATGAATAATACAGATGTGTAATAATAAGAGAAATCAGAAAATAATGCCATTTTATAAAATGTTTTAGAGATCCTTAGTCTACAGTAAATGCACAGATGTGACTTTTCCTTTTGAATTGTCGTCTTGCAATTTTCTGCAACTAGAAACTGAAGTTTAGTTTTTAAATTTAGTATGCCGTATGTCTATCCTGACTGTGAAGCAATATGCAGAAATAAAACGTAATGATGTGCTAGTAGAATATTTCAATAAATTGTTTCTTACCTGGGAAAGCGGAAAATCACGATTACTATAGTGCAGACAACGCCATACAACAGTCCCACATTAGCAGCAAAGCATATTGTAAACACATAGGTACTAACCCATATGCTCTTTAAGGAGGGGAGCAAAAAAAAGTGATTAGTTTCAAATTGTATAGCAATGTGCTTTTTATGAATCAGAAATAAAGATTTTTAAAACTAAGATAGTTTCTCAGATGTGAACATTTGGATCTTTGAACTGGCAAATACTGAAGACTGAACTAGCAATTAAAATAATACCTCCCCGTGGGAGACCACATACAGCATGGCACAACTCATCCCAGTGCTCACAGAGGTTCCTTCCAGGGTTACTTAAAATAGCATTTGTGCTTGTGCTAGCAGCTTAATTCAGAATGAACTCAGTTGTTTTGGAAAACCTGTATTTTATTTTTCACATTGCAAATTCTTGTCACCTTCTTTGCTGCATAGATTTTAAATCCTCCTTTCCTTTCACATAATGAGGTGCCCTAATGAGGTCACACACAGAGAGCTTTTCTCCCACTAATCATATAAGTGGGAATTATAATTTGCAAGGAGGCTGATTAAAAGTGGCATTTATCAGAGTACAGCTGACTAAAACAACTCTATAACAAATAAAAATTACTGGGGAATTAATGCCTTCCAGTGGAAATGGTGAGCTTTCATATTACTTCCCCATCTTTCAATATTTGATTACTAAAATTTTGGATTCATTTTAAAAACAATTTTTAAAAATACACAGAAGCATATATGAAACTAAAGTTACTTTGAGAAGAAATTAAAAATGTTTAAAAAAAAATTTAAAAACTTTCACATTTCAGTTTTTTCTTAATTATTTTCTAACCAGAAATGATCACTTTTATTTCCATACTACAATGATGTGTACAGCTAAAAGACACGCAGATTTTTCAATTAAAACAAAAGTACAAATTACTTGATTTCTTATACCAACCTAATTGGTATAATAAACCACATATTTCTTTCCTTGAAGGAGCCTTAAGCAAAGACTACTGTCTAATATTTCTATAAAAGGTGTTAAAGAAGAATGGTAAGTATTTTCACTCCTCTGGATATACAGATCCCTACAGGTGCCCATTTCAAGAATTACAGTGCTTCTTGTTCATGTTTGCAGAGTAACAGATCACATTACAATGGCACAATCAGTGTTAAGATTATCCTTTCCGATGCTTCCACTTAACTCACAAAAGCCAGAGACAATAGAATACTTTCAGCCCAACCGCAAGAATTTTGCTTAAGCAGATCTCAGAACTGTTATTTTATGAATTATAAAATGTAAGTCATACCATACTAACTTGTGCTTCACAGAGGACAGAGTGTTACGTGAGTCTATTAAGAAGCCTTTTCCTCACTCATCTTCAAGATTCCTAACTACTGCAAAAGAGTTTTCATTTCTTCAACAGGATGGCTGCTAGGCAAACAGGTAGTTCATCCTCTGTAACTGTCCTCAATCACCAGATGTGTTTTAACATGACAACTTACACAAATTGTTGTGCATATATTTGCAAAGACTACCTTTATGAGCAACAGATATTGAGTTCTGATTAATGAATAAGAAAGTAATGCTAAGATTTATAAATCCAATATACATTTATAAAGAAGCTCACCTGGACACGAAAAGGTGAACAGAACTACTACAAACCTGAGAGATCAAGAATTAGACTATCTTAATAAGGCTGAACCCTTGCTAACACCTGAATCCACTTCAGTGCAATCCAGTTAAGCTGCAGACCTGGACCTCATCACATCCTAACTAAATCACTGCTGCAGACTTGCAAAATTCTTATGTCTCAGAAGAAAACAGAAAGCATAAAAACTCAATACAAAGTCTGTATAGGAAGAATCAAAGCCAGAAATGTTTAAGTACTGCTGAGTACTGAGAAAGCTAGTTGAGTGCCTCGCCAGCAGTCTAGTATCTTATCTCTTAACTGTAATCAGAGACTGCCATTGTTGTAGAGCCTGAGCCAAAACAATCATATTCTCATTAGTCAATCACCTTTTCATTGCTTTGTATTGGCCTGGAGTCGGTACTTCTTTAATTAGGGTAGCATCAAACTTGTAGAAAGAAGTTATGTTGATCTGCTAGACTTCTTTTTTTTTTTAATTCATGGGTTATTGCAAAGTTCAACAAAGAAGTCATAAAAATATCAAAGTTTTCCTTGGAAACTTATTTCAAGATGGTTATTGCATACTCCAGGACAGATAGAATCTAATCACTCCTCAAACCTTAGCAATAATGTGTTATAGGCACATGTTAAAATCAAAACTCAAAACAAAATCCACCTTCAAAGTATTCTTGTACTGTACTAATTTAAAGAAAAACTCTAAAGAGGGAGAAAAGAAACAAGCAGAAGAAATGGATTTATGTCAACTTCTGTGTATATCAGGAAGTATCAGAAACACTGAGAGGTACAGTGACTGTGTACAGCGGCTGCCTCCATCTAGACTTTCCATTTCATAGGGTCTAATCATCCACCATTGATGACACTTCATAGGAAAAAAACATATAAATAAGTTGTAGAATACTTTCTGAACCTAGGACTAAACAGTGCAATTCTAAGGTATGGTGATACTGAAACCAGATTATGCACTTCTCTTTTTCATTGCAAACTGAGGAGATGATCAGCTCTTGCCTGAATGGGTAGGGTTCCTCGCACTTTATCTGCAGCACAGCTGTCTAGTTTCCTACAATAATCAATGGATTTGGTTATCAGAATGAAGAAAATTTAGGATGCAGTTCATCTAACTCCTACCTGGTTACGCTGTTGTTTAATGGAGGAAGAGATGAACATGACTCAACTGACCAGTTCTGTACTCTGTAATGTGAGGCTGTGATGAGTTGCTCAAATAGAGGCCCATGCTGCAGCTACCAGCATATAGCCAGAAGGAGAATCCCATTAAAGTCCTGCTCATTCAGGAACTGTCTCAGCAGGGAAGATGCTGGAATCCTGGAGGAGGCTCTGGCTCTAAGGACTGGGTGACATGGCCATGCTCCCACATCCTTCTGCAGACAAATGACTAACATGTGCATTCATCCTCAGCACACCCTTCATCAAAACTTAAGATTCAAGTGAAGACCACCAGAGCCATGGAGCAGGAACTGCTTAATGCACTTAGGGACATGGTTTAGGGGTAGACTTGGCAGTGTTGGGTTCACAGTTGGACAAGATGGTCTTTAAAGGTCTTTTCCAACCTAAATGATCCTCTGATAATAAAGCGGTGTGGTAGTTCTTTAATATAATTTTTCACAGGCATACCATCCATAGTGGTTGAGACAGTATTTGTTTGCAAACAGCCCTGGAAACAGAGGGACTGATACAAATATTACTCTTTAAAAATAATTTATATGGTAATCATACTTTCAATGGATTAAGCATTTGCAAATTCCTTCTCACCCCACTGAGACCAACTACAGCACAAGTAATAGAACTCACAGTAGCATATTCACTAATGCAGGAAGAATAGAAAATCTCCCTAGGAAGTCATAAGCTAGAGGCATTGATGTAAAATTATTCTCACAGAAGAGATGGTTTCCTACTTTGTGGAAAATTGTTTATCTAGCAGAACCCTGAGAGCTCTCAGAGACCTCTCATGAATCAGGACCCATGTGTGATGAACAAATTTAAAAGGCCATCTTCCTCCTGAGGATAATATGTGAAGAAGTTCTAAAAAACCCCAAGAAATTGCACTAATGAGCTCCAAAACTTTCAAGGAAGACCCTTTCTAGGCCCTCTCCTCTAAATATTTTGACAAAATAGATTGACAGGGTGTTGGATGCATGTCTCAGAAATTCATAATGGCAAGATCTTGGAGGATACTTGTCAAAAATGAGACCCTCATTCTTGGATCTACTTTAATTGCTGAATTAGTAGCACTCCTTACATCCTTTAATATTAATATATGTGCATACAATTACAATTCATGCATCCATAACGGCCTGTCATCACAACACCATGTTGGGAATGTGTAATTTTTACCATAAATTCTTGCCATTCTTCCTGCCTTACAAATCAGGCATGCAACCTGGCTTTGTTTCAGCTGTGATCATTTTCTGGTCAAGACATACGTGCAAGTTTAAAACAATTTTTTCTCTTTAAATGCCAGAGTATTTCATTGCTGAGCTTCTCAAATCCCTGCTATATAACTCATGAAAATGATCCTTATCCTATTATAATTTTTCGCTTAGAACATCACCTTCTGAAATACTCTTCCTCCATCTTTGGGTACTTTCAAGTCCAACTGTAAACAGCAAAGAGAATATTTTTCTTCAGCAGTCCATTGCCAGGCAGTAGTTTTTGCCTGTCTTAAAAGGCTGCTTATATGTGATGCTGAGCCTTAAAATCAGGAGTTAACAAGAACTTCACTGGCCTTTTTAGTGATACTAGGAAAGTGCACTGTCAAGCTAGAGAATAAGAATGGCAAGTTAGTCAAGCAGGCCTGCATAAGAAATTAGGCTTACAGAAAGGACAAGGAAATCAACTTTTGACCTGAGGACCTAAGAAGTGAGATATATTTACAGACTAATGCCAGATTAGCTTCCTGGGAGTTCCCGGCAGTTCCCAGAAACAGAGGGGAAAAAAATCAAGACGAATCACTCTTAGTTATGCATACAACGTACATAGTGGAATAGTGTAATTATTAATCTGAGATTGTTGAAGTCAGCCAACCAAGGTGTAGGGACCAACAGAAGACCTTAACTGAAGCATGAGACATTTGAAGTTCACATGGATGCTATGAACGGCAGGAAAGAGAGCTCTGGAATAAGGACAGTGGGGTAGTAGCTGAAAAGCAGTCAAATGTGATTTGAGAGGCGGGATGTAAATCTGAAAGAAAAAGCCACCCATGAAAGAAGAGGTTTCATAGAAACACAGAATATCCTGTGACAGAATGAAACAATGAAGATCCTCAAGTCCAACTCCTGAACAGTGTCTTACCTTCTACATTTAAAAGGATTTTGTTTGTAAAGAACTAATCAACAAATAAATATTATTCATACCACTTGTGTTTAATGAGATGCTTAAAGAAGTGTGAAGGAATAAGGTAACAAACTCCATAATACTCTGTTTCCATGCACTATCATTTGCCAGACTTATAAGCAAAATAAACTTGACTTCAATGCTACATGACACACGCCCTTCAAAGAATCAGTTCCAGAAAGGACAACTGCTAATTATTTCCAAATGTTTTGTTAGGGTTTCTATCTTCAAAACACTTTGGATAACCTGGGTGATGGAATGATTCATTTCCAGTGTTCTGTCAGTTGCTGGGGTGAATCTTTTCAGGCCAAAATAACACCAGTGCAGTTACACAAATCACTGCCCTTGGTGGGGCTCCTCAGAGCAGGCAGCAATGCAAGATCAATGTTTATAGCCTTACTTTAAACTATGCTATTTTAAGCAAGATGATTTCTCCTGTCAAGCTAAGGACTGACGGTAAAACTACTTGAAGATAAATCATTGCTCAAATACGTTTAGTCAAAAAGATGAACCCAGCAAACTCCCCCGTTCTATAACCTCTCTTAGAAATGATGACAGATGTCAGAGATGTAATAACTAACCATTCACACAACCTTTTCTGCCAAAACCAGAAACGCAAAAATCAATCAGGCTGGTCTATCTGTGAAGATGCATTAAATCTAGTGAGATTCCAGAATATCCTGCTGGAAAACATAATTACTTATTATCTCAATGAACTGATGGAGAAGATATATCTCTCTCACGTAATTACGAATGTTTTTAAGTCCATTGCTCCCAAAATAATTCTCGATCCACATCATCCACCATTTCTGTCACTGACAATTTGGTTTAAGCTGAAGATCAAATACAATACAAAAGATAGAAAATATATTCAGAATTCTACTGCTTGAGGAAGAAAACATTTCATGAAAGATAGAGCTTTTCTTCTGGATAATACAAAAGAAACCCCCAAAAACAAGTTTTCTGCACCCCTAGTTTTCTGCAACTAAGGACGAAAAATCTCACAGTCAAACAGTGTTGTTCACTCAGCTCTCAGTTTACTCAGTATGTTTCCCATACTGAAATCCACTACTGCATTAAAAAAAGTTTTATTCAGTATAGACTTAACCATTATTGCTGTAGGATACTAAGTCACTGGTGAATTCAATGAAGTCTAATATTAACTCCAATTATTTGTATATCCCACCACAGAAAAGGACTGTGTGGCCAAAATACCTTTCTGAACATAGTTAACTCAAACATACGGGCTGTCAGCATGTATGTAGTTATGCAAGTGCATAGAAATTTTGGTTCCACTAATTGCCCATTACATCCAAAAATCTCCCACAGAAGAGAAATACAGGAGTCTTCCTACACATGGATTCATCTTTAATATTTGCTAGGAATTCTGTGCAAATTCTGTCAGACTATTTAGACTTTGCATTAAACTGGATTTTCATACTATATCTCTTTTCACCTATCTACTCTTTCTGATGTATTCCTCCTCTCATAGCCCAGAATCTTTCGCTATGTTCAAACAGTAGATATTCTGTTTGCAAAATCTGAAAGAGTTAAGGCAATTTACCTACAGCACCCCTCAATATGTAGCTTTCTGCATCCCTAGTGTTTCCAGTTCTGTTTGACCTGTATGGTCATTCCATATTCCCAGAAGGCAAAGATACCAAAATCTCTTCAATAATGCTACAGTAGCAAAAGCATGATAAACAGAGAAGACATAAAAATTAGACACATATTTGCTCACATTAACTTGATGCCTGTATACACATCTCTAGCATTAGGTTTGATTCTTTACCATTTGCTAAAATGTCATTTTTTAATACAACTGATATTACAGATGCTGTTCTTCTGAGCTTATAGTGCACAAAAAGTACTACTAATAATACCTTGCACTTGTCTCTTCTAGGGCCACAGAACTATTAAAGTTTCGTTACCAGGTGTTTGCCAAACCGTCTCAGGAAAGCCTCCTAAGATTAAGTTTTACTTACCCAGTCTATTTTATCCACTTTCCAATATTTTTTTAAGTCACGGAATTGCATTAGCATCCCCTTCAAGCCCACAACAATAATGCTTGCTAAGACACACTGCAAAGACATAAAAACAAAAGCCATTTGCAGAATTGCTAGTGAAAACAAATTTTCTGCTGTTTCTTTAATTTAGCAGTCAGTATCATAATTAAATTATAAAAAAATCTCGTAGGTGTTTAGAAAATGGGATAAGCACAGGTGTCCTTGTGACAGATGCTAATAACATCAACCCCCCCCATCCCCTGTTTTTTGTGAAGGCAATCTACAGGCTACCTAATTTTGAGAAAAATGACAGAAGCCTCAGGACTACCTAGGACTCTTCCATGCATCACCAGAACAGATACATTCTGCCACAGTCTGAAGGACTCAAAAGCAAATCAGCACTCAACTTCTATGCAGTGAAGAATTTTAATTCCCCTTCCTCACTTCCTTCCCTTCCCCTAGAGAAGGCCTCTAGGGTAAAAGTCCACTAATTTTGAAGCAAACAAAATGATTTTTTGTTCTTTGAATCAGGAAGGAGGAGGAGATGGATGAAGAAACCATCTAGAGCCAAGAAGAGCGGAGTACAAACCGATGGACTTGCAGTACATAGATGGGCTGAAAAAGCATATTAGAAGAAAAATAAATTATCAAGAAAGCAAAAACCAAAAAGAATTTTTTAAATATGGGGGGCAAAGCCGACAGGAAACCAGTCAAAATTCACATATAATCCATATAAAAACAAATGAAAGTAGGGAAGAAGTATAGCAAAAAACCAGGACATATTGAGCACCCTTCTTCAAGTGTCCTTACTTTGCGTGGTTAAAATAAGCTATAAAAGGATCTGTGTTTGAAAAGTGAGAACTTTCATGACACCATGTAAACAATAGCACAAAGTAATTTTAAAATATGGTTGAGTTAAAACTTCATGTACAGACATGGCAGAATTGTGGATAATTTTGGACCTGTATTTTGCAGCTTTGACATGCCTGTAGTTAAAATTAACTATTAATTTGTGATACCAAAAGCTAGATATAGCTTATGTGAAATGATGCCACCCTGCTTCATAGTCATAGCATAGATCTATTCCATGACAGAGATATAAGAATACTTTGTAATCTTTCTGTAATTAAGCTTATATCGCTATCTAAAATAATTCGTGTCAAATTTATTTGAAAAGCAAAGTTGTATATCATATGCATATCTTGGAGAAATATCATGAATCTTCATTAATTTCTACCGCACTTTGTTAATTTAAAAATCCACAGCAACCTGGGTGTATATTTTTCATAAACTACATGCCAAAAGTAGAAGAGAAATTCACTTCTATATGCTTACATGATAGCCTATATATGTAACTATATATATGTAAAATCTATATGTCTTATGCTGTCACCTCTGTCTTTTATGATTTCAAGATTTGTCATGCCCTTACTATTCTTTCAGCCACTGAAATAAAAAGAGCTGTTTTAGAGGTTGCACTATCTTTCCCTGAAGGAAATTGTCATTAGAAAGTGTTCAACACTTAATCTTTAAAGAGGGTAAAGTACCATACCATAGGAAGCCAGTACAGCAGAGGTCCAATTGCGTAGATCACCACAAGAATTAATACACAAGAGATAAGGCAAGCCACCTAAAACAATAAAGAAGAATTGCAGATCATTCAGTCTAACAACAAAAACAAAAACGACAAAAGAAATTGTGAAAAGGATAAATTATAAAATATTTTAGACAAAGTCAAGAATCAGATGTTGAAAGTGTTAGCTATTAATGTATCTGTGGAATGCAGGTGCATATAATTTCAATTTAAATCTCCAATTATTACCTTTAATCAACTACAGTGAAAACATAGTGAGAGATCTCAATATCTGTGCTTGACCCTGCTGCCAGCCCACTGATATGGGTCAGAGCATCACTTCCACACTTGGTTATTAAACAAAACATGTGTGTGCAACATCTCATCCCAGAAGTTTCTCAGCACCCACTGTCATTCTGCAACTTATTTATAGCCATGCACCCTATGTTGTACCAAATAACAGATTTGTCACAGCACTAAGCAAGAATTATATTTGCTATAATTTTTTCCACAAGAGAAGACTTCTAACTTCTTTTGTTGGGATTAACACTAAAAGAAAACTACTGTTAAAACAGAAACCACTAACAATTTCATGTTAATATCAGTGTATTTACTTAAGAAAATGTAGGCGCAATTTAAAAAAATATATTAAAGATTATAATTAATGCAAGTAATATAAATTCAGAAAAATATATGGTGTTATAATTATATATTTCTTCACAGTATTTATGGTATTAATCTGATGGAAAATTATAGTAAAATTGCACTGTCCTATTTCACTCTGAGTGTTCACTGAGTACTTCTGGTCTTATAAATATACAGTTCAGATTCACAGAAGGTTTTTGACGATAAGTAGACAGATGCTCACTTTATTTTTATATTGATAATATGTTTCTTTACTAAAATAATTAGGTTTCATTTTAAGAGACAAGTTGTTAAAAACAAAACCAGACAAGTTGTTAAAACACTAGAAAATTAAAGTCATGGTGTACTTAAAAATACCATCAAGAAGGATAGACAGAGTGTTTACAGAAAAAGGGACAGAAAATCTGCTGGTAAAGTCACAAGCAACTTTTCCCTCTTTCTGCCTTCATGAAGAGCAAGAAAAAAAGTGTTGATTCTATTTGAAGGACACTTCTAGTCCATGATAGAATTCCTCACTTCTGTTTTCTCCCAGGAAAATACATCACTGAGGAACAAATGGCAAAACTGCAACCTAGGTATAGCCTTTTGAGAAAAAAGGGCTGCTCTGTGCCCCTGAAAGGCTCTCTGCATTTCTTCCATGCCCTATGCCAAACTGACTTCCCTCTATGTAATTACAGCAAGGCTTCTTCTTGCCTATGACCTGACCAATATTTATAAGTGGTGATCTTCTCATGTCTTCATTCTGCCTAGACAGCCACAAAGGAGAGGATTAAGCAGATGTGTTGTTTTCCAAGAAGGCGGGGGAGAGATTGTTAGGCCTATTAAAATACTCTCATAGTGCTAACTCAGCCATACTCTGACATTTAGACTCAGCCACTGCTATACTGTGAAACCAATGGATAACCCAAGCAGATTTTTACTGTGTGTTTGCTATCTTGAAATCAAATCATAGTGGTTTCGTTTTCTATTTAATGTATTGAATAACCTTTTGTCGAGGTCTTTGCCTACATGTACCAGAGCCAAAGTGCTCAAATACCCTATATGCCTTCATGTTATAGGTCTGCAGGTTACCTCAAATCTTCCATGGAAAAGCCAGTACAACATGATGCAGTACAACTGCAAATTGTACAATCAGTACATTAACAAGTTACAGAAAAGAATGTCTGTGACGATGATGGTACATGGTATGACATCAAATTCAACGAAAATATATAAAATAACTAATAGCCAAGTGGTAGCTAAAATATTTGCATATAAATACTTTTCAGCATTATTATTTGTTAGATTATTCATTATGATTGAGTTTGGAGTACTCTGTAGCAAGTATTTAACGTGTAGAGTATTGAAGTAAAGTCCTGTATAATTCCTTAATATTGTGGCATCTGCATGAGAAATAATTGCAGGACATGGTTGAGAAGAAACAGTACCTATGGATTGCACTTAGTCTTGTACCTCATGAACCTTTTCCTTGCAGCTAATGTCCTTTTTTAGGCAAGAGGAACAGCTATAAAATTACAATAGAATCATTGAATCATAGAATTGTTTAGGTTAGAAGAGACCTTTAAGGTCATCAAGTCCAACCATCAACCCAGCACCACCACCATGTTCACCATTAAACCATGTCCTCAAGTGCCATATTCACACAACTTTTGAAAACTTCCCAGGATGGTGACTCTGCCATTACTCTGGGCAGTCTGTTCCAATGCTTTGCAACCTTTTCTGTGAAAAAAATTTCCTGATCTATAATCTAAACCTTCCCTGGCTCAACTTGGTGGTGTTTCCTCTTGTCCTGACGCTTGTTGCCTGGGAGAATAGCAACAAACTCCAAAGGACATAATATTTATGTGGCAGGTTGCCACTGAAGAGCCCTTGAGTTTCAGAGGAAAAGGCAATGCTGTGGGGGTGCACCAGGTTGTTTGCCACCTCTCTTGTTCACAAGCACAACTCAGACAGATGACGGGCTCACAGGGTCACAGTTATCATTTTCAGCAATTACAGTCCCCTCTTTCTTGAGCTACTGCAATAAGAACTTGTGGGTTTTGTTTCCTAAAGTAGGAAATAGCGAAAAAATCTTCAAAAATCTAAATGTCTCTGTGGGCTCAGTGTTTACTGAGGGATAGGACAAGTACACCATGTCACAAGGCAGAAGCTGGGAGATTACTAGTGGTTTTTTAACAAACAGCTCTAAAGGTTACTTTCATTTTATTTTGGAAATCAGATAGAAGCACTAAATTAAATGTGATTTTTTTCCTAAAACTTCAGTCTAGACTGTACCATTAAATCCACTAAACACCATTAGAGGGCACTTTCATTACAGTGCTGACAAATTCACATAAGCTGAAAGGGCTTTTATGTAGTCTCCTGCAATCTGAAAACACAATTCCTAACTTCCTTGCTGCCACAGACCTCACAGTTTATATTGAATGAATCAGGTAAAAATTAATAAGTGGAACCATTATCTTTCCTAGGAAGACATCTCTGATTGGACGCAATTTCATGCAGATTGTTAAAAATGACAGGGCAGAGTCATTCCCAGGACAGGGGAAAAGGGAGACTAGGGAAATACAATGGATAAATCAGTACAAATTCCAGTGAGCAGAATCATAGCTTTAACTCTCTGAAGTACTTCACTCTAAGCCGTTACCTGTGTTTTGGCGCCCGTACTGTATAAAAGTGCCGTCCGTCCCATCGCTGCAGCACTTGGTATGCAAAAGAAAAATGAAGGAATCACGTTGCTGAGGCCATGAGCCAAAAATTCCTGCAAAGTCGTTAAATAGAAGATGTTTTTCTCCTATTGTTCTGTCATTTCAATGCCTCTTGCCAACAAAGGAGTCCTCTATGTAAATATTAGAAATGATAAAGGATGGACACATTTTTGAGGGGAAAAAAAAATCCCACAGGTACAAGACAAAGGGTTTCCCAACAGAATAGATCTTCTCACAACTCAGAACTAATTTGAGTGACAGAGCTGTTGAACCAGATTCATCAAAAGCAGGAGGGACATTTCGTTCACAGAATAAATGCTATTGCTAAGTTTTGAACGTGAAGTTCAACCAAAATATTTACATCTTGATCGATATCTGCTTTTTAAGTGGCCATAGCCCCAAGTATTTGTATATGGAAACTGTCCAGATAGTTTCTGGTTTATGACTCCCTGGAAAAAGACAGCCACTGATTTCTTTTAGAGCATGTTTTAGTGAAAGCGAAGTGTGGTAGCCACACTATATGCATCCTGTCTTTCATCACAAATGTATTTGGTGTTTGTTCACATTCAAAACGCAGACATGTCTGAACAAAGATTCATAGAAGAAAAAGTGGAGAAGCCACCCTGTACATGCAGCCTAAGAAGAACAGTGTTTTCTAAGGAAGTGTTCCAACGTGGCCACCCAGCATCAGAGACTTTAAGGAGCATATTGGTTTGCTGAGCAAAACGTGCAGGAAAAGACCTCAGAGTGCTTAGGACACAAACAGTGCTGTATCCAGCCAGGAAAACACCAGCTCATGAGTTTGTCTTCACAGCATAGAACAGCACCCCTTTAAAGCTGGCCCAGCAGCCTCACACAAGCACAAGCCCCCATGCCAAGCACTATGCCTGGCCCCTGAAGGCAGTACAGCTACACCCCCTCACTGCTCTCCTCTCATGGAGGTTTTGCTCTTTTGCTCCATTATCCAATGCAGACATACACAGAGTTTCCAAGACTTCAGTAATGAAGCTGTGTAAGCTACAAGACTTCCAAAGGTGCAGAAAGATGTACAGGTTGCTGTGTTCCGTGGAGTGCCTTGAAACATAGCAGCATGTCACCCTGGAGTCTGACCCGCGCTAAGCTCAAAGCATTCTCCATCTGCTCCCTAGAAACATGGCTCTGAAGCCTCAACAGAAATTCATGGCCCATTGTATTCAAACTGAGAAATATTATAGAGAGCTGAATAGACAAGAATGTTCCCACCGTGTTTTCCAATGACATAATAGTTGTAAAGGACAGGAACCGATGCAGCAGGACTGACCTGTCTAGATATGGTGTCCAAATAGAACTCCAGCTGCAAAACAACTGTTCTTCATTCAACCCTATGTCATTTATCCCAAACCACTTAACAGAAAGGTGAAGGCAGCATTTTCAGCACACAGTACTAGTGCCAGTTATCTGAAATTGAGCCTTTCTTACCACAGTGCTTGAATTATCATCTCCATGGGTTTCCAGCTGGCTTGGAGTTACCCACCCACCATGAAAAGCAATGTGGTAGTGTAGAGATGTTCCACTTTTATTTAAGCATGGCCTCTGCAAAGTGGAACTCAGAACAGAAAGCTCCTATGCTGTAAATGTGGCAGCACTCTCTGAACTCACCCAGCTTCTTATATACAAATAAACCTTCATTTCAGGTGAGACTTCTATGCTACGTAAGCATAAATTATTGCCTCTTATAATATCACGTAAGTCCTGGGGCTGTAAGTACCTGGTTTTGTTTTACAATTGCTTTGTTTCATTAATTGGTGGCTGATTTAACATCACAGCTTCTCTATAAGAGCTCAACTGCCAGAGGAGAAGCTGTCTCATCTTAGAGCGGTGGAAAATGCATTAATACCCAAATGCTGCACTGAATGTAGCATTACAAGATTATCCTGAAGGATGAGCTTCCCCAAAAGGAGCAGTTCAACCAATGAGGGCATTCTGCAGAGAGAATTTGAACAAGATTTGGGTGTTACTGTAAACACTAGAAGGTGTCAGGATGCTCTATGGAACATAACTTATCCTAATGGGCGTTCATCTATAATACTTTCCCCAAATGGTGAAGTGATTTCAAGGCTCAGTGACACGAAGGAGAAAGAGCTTTACCTGGTTGTCATCCACAGTGTATTTAAACTTTTTAGCAGAGCCTTGAGCAAGAGCTAGTGAGGCTACATAACCAACCAGTGCCACTCCAAAAGCTTCAGTGACTACTTCAGGCAGGACACTCATGGGTGGTGCTTTTGGTGATGGCAACCTATAAAAATAAAGGACAGTAATTTTTGCAAAACTTGATACATAGTCTCTATATACCTGCAATTCATGCAAATACCAGAGAAACAATCTCTACAGGAACAGCTTATTTTTGTGTTACTTGTAAGGTGACATTTTTCAGTATTTTAGATTAATGAGATCTCAGTCTGTTGGGAACAGCAGAAGAGAATTTGTAAAAGATGAAACAGTTTCAGATGGAATATTCAATTTGAAAACTTTATAATTTGAGAAATTATAAAGAGATGTTGATAAATTAACTCCATGACTGACAAAATTACCAACCATTCATTAATTTTGTAATGTTCAATAGAAGAAACTACTGTATATTTTCTCCTTTTTTAATATATTTGGCTTTCTAGTAAAATTAAATTTAAATCTTAAAAAAATTTTGTATTCCTGTCAGTTACTGACAGTACAGATATTTATTCCATCTAATGGGGATTGCAAAGAACAACTCAAGTTATGAACCAAACCACCCCAGATTGTCTCTGAACTCTTCAAAAAGACTGTGGTCTTTCCAGAGCACAAATCCCACTGACTGAAGACCACGTTGTGCTCTTAAGGTTTCTGATGCCCTCCACTGACAAGGCAGTTAGGTATTTCAGGTAAATGTCTAAAAATACACAGGAATGTCCCAGGCTCTGCTTCTGTTTTTTAAACACTACTTGTATGAGGTTAGACAGAAAATAAATTCCTGATTAAAGCTGCAAATACAGTTTACTTATTCATTACACACAGAAGGGGGACACTTAGTCCTGTTTTAGTTTCAGATTCATAGCATGCTCTAAATACTTAAAAACCATTTTCTTTCTCAGAAATGCCCCTTATTTTATTTCTATCAGTGCAAGCTGCCACATGTACTCCTGCTGTCTTGGACCTGTACTTTGTGAAATTTAGGGAAACCCTGCTCTATCCAAGCAGGAGATTACACAACAGCTGTGCTCTTCCATACCAACCTGTAGAGTCTGAACATTTTGTCTGACAACTAATCTAATTTCTCTTTCCAGTTAATTATATTGGATTTTCTTTTTGCCTTCTTTTCAAGGTCATGGAGAAAAGCGTATCACTAACTACAGTAAAAATGTTCTTTTCTAGATTAAGTATAATTAAATCTTTCACATTTCCTCAGAAACCACATTTTCTAAAATTTCTGTATGGGTGGAGAGGAATGAAGTGTAGTGATCTACAAATCTTATCTCATTGTTAATCCTTTCTGCTACAAGAACCCAGGGAAACCCTCAAAAAGCAGGTTGCAATAATCTTGTAAAGAGTGTCCTGCCCTCCTGTCATACATCATCAAGTACTTAGTATCTACTTTTTATTCCACAAAGCAATAAAGAGCTGTGAAAATGTACAAGAATGCATTTTTGTGATGATATCTATGTACATATAACTTGTTAACGTGGGATTGAATTGTGAGAGTATTTGAGAGGAAGGGAAACAAACAAAATACATTTTTATCATTTCTTATTTCAGAAACTACTTTGACCTTTTCAGAGACTGTTCTCAGAAATAAAGATATTTAAAAACCACAAGCTAATAAAACCCACATTACCCTTTAGGAATATTTCCCACAACTTCTATCCCGTAGATGTATTCCATATCAGCATAGTAGCAAGCAGTGGATGTAGCAATTATCTATCGATTCAAACAGAAAAAGATGTCACATTTCTGTTGCTTCTGACATGGTCCCTATTATTGCCATAACTCAGCACATGGCACTGTTCATACATTTATCCTTAGATCAATCCAGTAAAACAGAAAAGTATTATTATGATTTTTTTTGCAAATGTGGAAGAGTCAAAGGAAACTTGATTTGGATTTGGACACAATAATGAAGTGAGGCTATAGTGCTGTTTGCACATTCTGTGTTAATGAAAGAGAATTGTACGACTCTCTGTAAAGCCTCAGGAACCTTAGCAATCAGTGTCCAAAGTCCCTCTATGCAGCATGTGCCCCAGAGCACTGCCATTCATGTCAGCAGCCTAAAGTAGCTCATAATTGAGTGTTCCTGCGTAGTCTGATTCAGCTGATGCTCTCTGAGCACATCTAATCCAGACTGGCAGTGTTGACTTCAGCACAAAACACAGCAGAAGATGCGTCTGCCTCTTGTGTTTATGTTCTAGCAGGTATGAATCTTGCAGAGGGAGTGGAAAGTTTGACCCTGAGGAGGTTCAAACTCATTTCCTGTATTTCAAATGAGATGAACACACAAACCCCAATAGAACAGGTTTGAGTTCCAGTGTGCAATCCTTAGTTTGCTGGTACATTTTATCCAATATTTTAAAAAAGGTAACACTGAGACCAGGACCACACTACCTCCTTTTCCAGCATTTTGTCCTTCTAAATTTTTCCAGTAACAGAAGAGTAATTGCAATAATACACCCTGAAAGCATACTGTCCTTCATACTTTGTATTTTCTTTTAGAGGTTTAAAGAAAAACAGAAACCTTCTGATGGTGATCTGGTGCTGATTATTTGACTACAACTTAATCCTTAAAGCAGGGGTTTATAATGCAATTGCTAATTTCAATTTTGTCTATACCATGTTAAAGGAAAACTGTCAACAAAATGATAGAAAGCAATAGCATAGCTATTTAACTTTGTTGTAGATAAATAATAAGCAACATCTAAGGCACAACTACTCAGCACAAGACTTGCCTGGAGTTACAATGTGCCAGTTACTTTTCATTTTCTGTTTCAAACTTCTCACACTTCAAAATTCTAGGCTTCATATTCTTGTGATTATGTAAAAAGTAGTAAACATATGAAAAATATTATACAAATTGGGACCATATGTCATTTCTTTCTTAATTATTTAGCCATACTGTTTCCTGTTCTTACAATTAACTTACAGCCATGGAAATCAGCTGTCCATTTAATAAGTGTCAGGTGTGGGTAACTATAGACAGCACAGTAAACTTCAGCAGATTGAGCCACTGAGAGCTTTGTAAGAAAAAGCCTGATCTATAATTTTGTACTTACCAAAAGTAGATCGATGGGAAGGACAACTTTAATGTTTCTCTGAAATTTCTCGTTCAGTTCTTTAACAAGAACAAGCACGACAATGCTCAGCAAGGAGAGAAGTAATGCCTCCAGCTGAACTGATCTGATATTCTCAAACACATAGGCATAAATCTACAGTGAACAGAAAATAACAATCACAGATCAAAAAATTATATTCTGGATCACATGCTATGGCACCTTCTCACAACTTCGGACAAATAATCAGTGAGAGCTGAATCAATACTGCAGGAGCTGAGTCATTGGACAAGTTTTTGGCCTGTACTTTAGATTTTACAAGGAAGAAAATCCATGAATTTACTACTCCTGTGGACTTTTGAAAACACACGCGCACAAAAAAACCAGTGAATATTTGTATAAATTAATTTACGAATTTCTATTGGTAGAAGCAAGTTATAAAATTCCAGTAAATGTGATATGTTTCCTTTTCTTATTCATTCTCATTAAGTTCAGTGAGATGAGTGTTGCATAAAAATGTTGAGAAAAGTTTCTTGTGCAAAGGTTTCGTTGTAGTGGCCATAGCATATCACATCCATCAACTCTAGTAGTAAAAGTTATTTCTGAGAAAAAAAAAAAAAAAGATAGAAAAGAGGGGGAAAGAGACTGAGAGGAAAAAAGGAAAGGGAATGAAAAATGCAGTATTGGCTGGATGGGAAGAGATGCAACAGGAATCTTCCAAGATGAGCATCCTCTTCAGGGCATCCTCTGCAATCTGTGGGTTGTTTTTCCAGAGTAATTTCAGCAGGCCATCCTCAGTCTCCCTGTTGGTTGCTCTTGCCCCTTTCACAGTGTTCCATGGAGCATGCTTTGGTCAAGTCCAGGTGCTGCACACACTAAATAGTTGCCAAGCTTGCATACGTATGTTATGGTTATTTAAATAACTGAAGCTATCTGCTTAGCCCTGTTTGTTTCCTTTTCTGCTGACTGCAGAGTTAAAAGGGAAAGAGGACACCGGGCCAGAGCTACAGAGCTGTGAATGGAAGGCCTTCAGCTTTTCGGGAGTTAATATGTGCTGCAATAACCTGTAAAACAGGTAAGAAAAAATATAGTTGGATCTGTGATGAGGAAAGGAAATATGGTGCTAAATGAAAAGGAACATGCAGAATAGAAATACGGAACAGGCATAGAATGACCAACAGTGATGAGCTACCGGGGTCTTTGATGATGAACACAATGTTGTGAGTAACAGACTCAGAAGAATGCAGTTGCCTTCGTACCAGCACAGATGACACAGTGAACTATAATTTTGGCTCTATGATGAATTTGTGAGTTCAGGAAATAAGGGATAAATCAGTATGATAGCAGATTAACAGAAAGTAATGAAAAAAATTAGAAGTTTGCTGGAACAGTTAGAAGGGGTGAAGAAAGTTAGAGAGAACATCTATCCTGATACATAAAGAAATAATGAGATCGGTGTCACAACTTATTTTCAGGCCTCATGAAGAAAAGCAATAGCCTATTGCCCGGAAGAACAGCAAGCCATAAAAATGGATACAATACACATGCTTACTAAAGCTGTAAGGGAAAAAACAAGGTAGGCTCAGTCCCTTGACTTCTGCATTTAAATTCTGGGAGCTACTGTGCATCCTGAAATATAAACCATAGAGAGAACAGAAGTTAAGATCTAGGATGTAGATTTAGACATCATCACCAGTAACTTTTTTTTAAACCTCAATATTAAGGATAATAAAATCAAGCAACTGAGGCTTGAAATAATAATAGTAATATATAAAAAAAGGTGTTTTCTCTGGCAACGACTAAGAAGACCACTAAAATAAATCAAAAGTGACAGTTGTAGTTTTATCAAAATAAAGATTAATAATTTTCTGCTCCAGAAAACTTATTTTCAAATACATGTGTAATACTAACAAGTTTTGACAGTTTGGAGCTTAAATACATACATTTATATTGGACAGGAAAAAGTACAAGAAAAATTATCCTAGGAAAGAACCCTGTTCTAGCAGAAAGGTAATCAATATTATGATAAAATCTATTTCTACTGTTCTGATTCTGTCACTCATTGAAGAGGTGATGCTCATATTGAAGAATGAGTAAATTAAAATAACTTCCTGGTTTTTTCCCCTCTGAGAATATTTTTGTAATCTAGAAAGAGAAAAAAACCCAACCTAAATATGGTTAGAGAAAAGTAACTTCCTCATAAAGAGGAAAAAGTAGTCCATTCCTTTGAAATTTAGCCCTTGGAGTTTCAATTAAGAATGCACAATATAACCCAGCCAAAACATTTCTCAGAAACCAGGACAATATTTTAAAATCAACTTGTTAAGTAATATGATCTAGAAATGTCTTAAATCTGAAGAATGGCAATTAAACTACAGTTTTTAACCACATATTGCCCCACTGTAATCAGACAATATGTGGATTGTATCTTGAATGGCTTGGAACTAGACTCTGTAGCCATCATTTTCCAAGAATGCATTTTCAAGAGAGCACAGGACTTGGCTCAATGCCCAAGCAGAGGCTGTGATTAATTAAGACAAAAGGAGGCAATCTGGAAAATTGTGCCCACAAACTCACCAAGGACTGAGCTAGATCTAAGGTGAAGTGGCAAGAAAAGGGAAGGAATGGGTTGATTCCTACTTGCTGAAGTCAGAGAGATGTGATTTGTTTTGAAATGAATGCTGTATATCAAAGTGTCAGCATCAGCTATCTGTGTTCATGGCATTAAAACTAATTTTCCTAGACAAAGTGAGACAAAAGACTGAGTGAATAAACACAATTTTAGTGAAGAAATATACACAAGCTTTAAGAAGCTCTGTCTTTCAAATTGACTAAAAAAGACACTTCCATTTAAGTTTAAAAATATATAGCCAAATCTTGTAAACGTTTGCCATAGGTTTTTCAGACTTTGCAACAGAATCTTTATATGAACTGCCTAGTACACATTTTGGGGTTTCTTTTGAAGTCATACCCTTCTGTATGTAGTCTACATCAGCCAATAAATGAAAAATAATGGAACTACCAACACTTTGTAGTTCATTCAAATTCAGTAGCCCAAACAGCCCTGTCCCCAAAGTGTCTGTAGTACACTAAAATAATTCTTGCAGTAATACATTAATATTAAATTAATTACTGCATTAAAGAGCTTCCACTGACTATTTGATTTCTGGGTAACCATTTTCTGAAAACCTAAAACCACTCAATTCATGATATGACCAGTGAAGCGAGGAGACCCTTTCACAAGAAAGAGCATGTGGCCCTTAACATGAATGTAATTAACATATACAATAGACATCTCTTTAAACTACACACTTTACGTGGTACTCTGTCCAGTCAGTTACTGTACTTATCCGACATCAAACTATAAATCTAAGCACATAAAGCTCAAGCTTGCAACAGAATCGGCATCTGATTCAAAAGAAGTATTTACAAATGTTTTAACCAAAAATATAATTATAAATTCAGCATTTACCATATTTTGATAATGCACTTACCGAAATGATTTGGAAATTATGCAGCAGAATTTAGCTTGATATTACAGTGTACAAAGCAATCTTTTTCACTATATCATTTTAAAATATTTTAAAATCAGCAATAATATATTAATTCAGCTGTTTGCCTCTTGTGCTTTTAGGTTTTTTGCTAGTTTTGTGTAAAGATTCTTAATGGAACCTATGTGACAGTATTACGAGCAATCAGTGGACTTTTTGGTAATCAGTGCAAATTTGGACCTAAGTGAAACAAGCAGTATTCCAGCTTTGCACATATATATACAGACACTGAATGTTGCTTTTCTCATGGGAAACCAGCAGTTTTGAGTTCCACTATGTTTTCACATACTTTCATAGGGTGATATTGAACGTTATAATGGTTTATATTCTAGAAAGGATGTGTATTTGGATATATTAATGAACTGCTCTGAGTTGGTGTCTTGATTTGAAAGACAGGTGTTTGCTAAGGAAGGCAAGAACCTCCCCTGGAATGGAAAGTGCAACCCCCTTCCCTCCAGATCATTATAATTTTGAAATTAAGGGGCTTTCAGGCAAAGACATGAGGAATAGGAATAACAGTTCTTTACTAATATACATATATATGTATAACAAGGCAAAAACCCAACAGTAACTATAACAGTGATAACAAACAGACCCAGAACGCAGTGACACCCTTCTCGGCTGTCAGCCCCTTTCCCCTCGGTGCAGTTCCGCTCACGGCCGGCAGGGGCGCTGGCGGCTCCCGGTGAGC